>JADMNL010000025.1:249922500-250302500 GCA_016271365.2 Neoceratodus forsteri
AACTGTATGATGTAGTTTATGTTCCTCTCAACCACAGAGTTCGAGAGTTGAATATAGTGCACTGTGCCAACACATGAATGAGCTGAGCAAGGAATATAAACTACATTATGCAGTTCTAAGATGGTACTCACTGCAAGCCCCCTGAGGGAGCTTATAAAATTTGTCCCTTTTAGGATGCCTCACTGGTCTCCATGTGCTCCCTGCTGGTCAGGGTGGTGCAGGGTCTGGAGGGTATAAGAAGGGGGGGAGTTTTGACGGAGAGAGAGAGAGAGAGTCCCAGGGAGAGAGGGACAGGACAGCAGGTTGCAGCCTGTTTTGGCTGTGAGGGCCAAGGTTCAGGGCCTGGGTGGGCCGTTTGCTACCCTGGCTCACTGCCTCTGAAGACCCGTGGTAACTGTTGCAGTCAGGGTGCTGTCTGGAGTTTGGGGTCTTGGCACTCGTATCATGGGAGCTGAAGCCTGGGGGGGGGGAGCCCACTCCATGAACTCCGGCACCGGAGTGGGCTAAATTCAGAGAGGCCGATGTGGAGTAGAAAAGGGGAGCAGCCTGGTCCAGTACACGGCCTGGTGATGGGAGCCCAGGTTGTGGTGGAGCAGAGGTGACAGCCTGCACCATGATCACCCTCCTCCAGTCTGTGGAGGTGCCGTTACATGCCGAGCAGGAGTGGGTGGGGACAGGTCGGAAGTTAAAGGGAGCCCAGGGCATCAGTGTTTTCAAGCAGCCCCCTTCATTGTAGTCCCTGGCCCTGGCCTGTAGCACCGTGTCATCTGGCTCGGGTGCCCTGCTGCTGTGTATGGACCGTGAGGCTGGCGTTTTGTGTTCAGAATTGCTCCCCCAACCGACAGCCACCCATTTCTTCCTGTACCAAGGGACTGCCAGGAGGGGGCAGCTCTGGTGGTGTGCTCCTCACTGGTTGCTCCCAATGTGTGTGCACCAGAAATGTGCCTGCTGGAGAGTTCAGATGAATGCAGCAGGAGTGGGAGAAGAGGTGTGCTGTAAGGAAGTGCTGCAGCTGACAGATCATTAGGGAAAATGTGTTGGTGCCATCAAGTATAGGAGCTTGTGTGGCTTCATTGAATCTATCCTGCAAAGAGGTTTATTCAGCACCTGGAGATCTGTGGTAAACATCCCTGCGGAGGTAGTGCTGCTGGAGGCAATCCCATGCCACCCTGAAATGTGCCTATTGCAATCAAATATATGTGCCCAATTTACTCCATGGAGCTGTTGTTTTAACCTTTTGGATCAAATTAAATCTGTTTTTGCACTTTATTTCTTGAGTGGATAATGGACTGATTCCATCGCTGCTGTGATTCTGGTAACTAAGTTTTATCCCCATGGCTGCCAGCACCCTCTGAAGTGAACGAACTGCCTGCACTCCCCATGTGTCTTCAGCAAAACACAGGTATGAGCAATATTTCTGTGACTTTGTTTCTGGTTGCAAGTTCCTCCCTCCCCCTCCGAGAACCATCTGCATACCCCTGGACACCACGGAGGGGGGGCTTTCAACACACTACCTGTGTGTAAATTAGAAACACCCACTATGATAATTAAAGAGCTTGTAGAGATGGAGCAGTAACAAAACTGGAACCAGTATTTAAAAATCAGATTCCACTGGGGAAAATGAATGACTTACAGGTCTAGGGCAGTTCTCCATTAAGCTGCGTTGCATCTTGATAAAATGGGCAACAGTGTTGGTTGAGAGTGGACAGTTACTCTGTTTCTTTTCTGGCAGAACTTCTTTACAACAGACTTGAGAAAACATGTCTGGGATTTTGCAGTTCCCAACGGTACTGATACATACTGCATGGGAAATACTATATTTATATACTCCTTTTATAGTAATAGTAGTAGAGACAAGTCTGGATATATAGTCAGGTTTGAGGACAGTCGATATTTCCAGATCCCTAGATGCAGAAGAAATGTAGGGCAAGCCTCAGTCACCTACAGACGTCTCTCTATTTGGAACAGCTTGTCTGCCAAAATCACCACTGTCAATCCTTTTATGTCATGTAAGTGACAAATAAAGGCTCATCATACCTCCTGGATTGCGTGCCCCAACTGTTCCAGTTATGCCTCCACCACTGGGTGCAACAGTCGCAGGTCTGATACCTCTTAGAGGGTATGATGAACCATAAACTACCCCCTCATGACCCAAGCCTACTGCCTGTTGTATAATGCGTTTGCTACATGAGCTGTAGATACATATAAGAAAAAAAGCAGGCCAAGAGGACACAGCATGAGATTAGAGGGAGACCGATTAAGGGGGAATGTGAGGAAGTTCTTTTTCACAGAAAGGGTGCTGGATGCATGGAACAGCCTACTTCAGGAAGTGGTGGATATGAATACACTGCAGGACTTCAAACAGGCATGGGATAGGCATAAGGGAGCAATAAAGATGAGTATGAATAGATAGGCCATTGACAGAGTGCAGGCCTATGGCACATTCATAAGGTAGAAAAAATAGGCAGACTGGATGGGCCTTGTGGTCCTTACCTGCCGTCAACTTCTATGTTTCTATGTTTCTATATGGTGAGTCTTTTTTGTAAGACTTCAACTGAACCTGCCTACATATCGCACCTTGTATGTATCTGTGCTGTATTCTTATGTTACTTACTGTGGAAGAATGTTTTGCTGTATATTTTTGTAACTTGAGGTATATTTTTGTAACTAGTTACCTGTACCTATTACTTTCCCACCCCCTGCCCATCCCCAAGGTCGCAACTGGAAATGGGTCTTATGGGCTCTGCTTGTTTACCTGGTAAAATACATTTAAATAAATAGCAGACATCTGACACAGATCCCCTGTCCCCTTTATGCCTCTCAGATTTTGCCTTACATGCACATTATGTTTGTTTAAATGTTTGCTGCAGAGTCTAGGTTCACTTGCATAAGCAGGCGCTCTGAAGATGTTTTTGCTAGTGACACTGAAGTTACACGGGTTCCCTAATGGCTCCTAGATGAGCTGGACATTACAATTCATGAACTTTCAAAACCTCAGCACTGATTGCATCAGCTCCTGTGCACAAGTATTTTTTTTTAATAAATGTATTTCAAAACCTTCCTTATTCTTATAACATTACGTACGGAATGCTTATTATGTGCACCTTCTGTAGTAAGCAGAGTCACATCACTGGGTATATTCGATGCAAGCTTGTTTTCTGTATGATTACTGATAAACTCAATAAACATAGTTACAAAAAACACCTCTTGGGAATTCAATTCCACTTACATCTACCTGGCATAGAATGTCCAAATATGTTGGTTCACCCTTTGATCAAAGCCTTCATTTGCAGCCTGCAAAAATCAACTCCAAAGTTTGCATCCAACAGACTTGTGTGGACGTTCTTTGTCTCCTGATTTCTCAACTTAGATCAGGCGTTTTCTTTCCGACTGTAGATCTTTCATCATGCTTCTTGAATACTTTAAGAGTCCTTCAGCCAAGTTAATTTTCACCAGCTTCCCCTAAGTATGATAGCCTAAAGTACTTTAAAGCTTAGCTACCTTCATATAACCTCTCCTAACTAATGCACCCTCTACATAAAGCAATTCAAACTGGATTGAGCAAAAGAAGGTGCAGTTGTTCAGATTTTCAAAACTGGGCCAAACCCATTAGCGCAACAGCAGGGATACAGCTTGTGATATTGGTGAGCCATCCCTGGGTTATTAGGGTCCAGCTGAGGGAACGAGGAGGATGGAGAGACCCTTGAGACGCTTTCCCCCTCTGGGTGGGAGGCAGACTGATCACTGCTTGAGCACCACGTGGGGCTGCCTAGGTGGCATCAGCCCAGCAGTGATGGCAGTGGGAGGGGACATGCACGGGGGCCTTGCAGCATGCATGCCTATTGTGGTGTATAGCCAAGCGTTCACAACCCAGTGTCTCAGAAGAAGGACAGAACAGGGACTGAAACAACCTCCCTGCTTGGCAGACTGGTGCAGACATACTCAGGCCCCACACTGCCCGCTCAACATGAAAACCCCCGCTATCACTGTATATGTACTCTGGTCAGGGAGACTGCTGACTCCCCAGCCAGACCCAATGTGGGAGGGTTAACCCATGGGGCAGGTAAGCAGGGTTCTCTAAGGTCAGACTTAGGTGACAAGGCTAAATGGGTGCCAGGTTGAAGGAATCTGGACTAGGGGAAGGAAAAACACTACTTAAAAAAAATGTTAAAACTGACAATGACCTGTAACCCACAGCCACTTTTGACAAGTGCATCCACCAGACAGCCAAGTCTCTACTCTCTTCCGTTATTCACTTCTGACAAAGGTCATATAGTGTATAGTGAAGTGTTATTCTGCATAGAATTCTATCCCTTTCAAAATGATGCTGTACCACAGTTCAAAGGTCATGGAAGCGATTGTATCCTATTGTCGTAGAACAGCATTCCAGAACCTCTAAAGACTGCATGAATCAGTTTCATTTTGAAAGCAAAAGAACTCACAAACACATATTTCACACAGTACTGTACACTATAAAAAATACAGGACGAGCAACTCTATGCACAACCAATGTGTTTTGCCACCTCGGGGTTCTGATTCCCATGGACCTCTCGAGCTTCGCTCTCAAGTCAGAAGGAATCAGTACCCTCTGTGGCAGAACACAGCGGTTGTGCATAGTTGCCCATCCACTATTCTCTATGTTATGATTACTATCTGGTGTATCCAGCATTTGAGAATCTTGCTGTCAAGACTGAGTTACGGTGCTGACCTCCACTCAGGGCGTACTTTTCAGATTGTTGCTGCACTGATTGCCCCTAAAAACCAAATACCACAGCATTTCATCAAAAAATTGGGATTCTGGACTTCAACCTGCTTTGAGGCTTACATAAGGAATCCATCATCAGAACTATCCTCTGCCCATCAAATCCTATCTTCCTAAGCTAAGACAGCAACCTAAGGCTTTGGATCCCCAGATGTTTCCTCCACCTGGGAAGGTTTCCTGTACTTGTTGCCAAGAGCTTATTAATATTCAGAATATTATTACAACAATTTTAAGTTGTGAGACAGTCTGCAAAAACACAGATAACTGTTATTTTAATTTGGAGCCTGGTTATAAACATCTAACATAAAAACAATAGCAAGTCTTGGGGCCAGATCTAGGATTTGTGTTTGGGGTAGTCAGAGAATACTAGGGCATTCAGAGATACTTTGTCCCTAGAAAAGTTTAGTTGAACAGTATGTGAAGGATGTCACCCTTAATGAGAGTTATGTAAGGGATGGTACCCCTAATGAGAGGTATGTGAGGGATGTTACCCTTAATGGGGGCAGGTCACAAGTATGTAAGGGATGTACCCCTAATGTGGGGCAGTTGAGCATTATGTGAGGTACGTTACACCTAATGTCAGACATTTAAGAGGTGTATGTATAATGCTACCACTAAGAGGTGACAATTGAGAGGTAGGTAAGGAATGGTACCCTAATGTGTGACAGTTAAGAGGTATGTTTTAAGGGTTGTTGCCCCTAATGTCAGACAGCAGAGGTTTGTGAGGGATGGTAACCCTAAGGGGGACAGTTGAGAAGTATATGAGGACTCTTACCACTATTGTGGGACAGTTGATAGACATGTGAAGGATGTTACCTCTAATGTCAGGTAGTTCTTGACAGGTATGTGGGGGATATCACCCCTAATGTGGGACAAATATAGAGTGTGTGAGGAATGATACTCCTGCCAGACAGTTGACAGATATGTGAGGGATGTTACCCATAATGGGGGAACAGTTGACTAGTGTGTGAGGGATGTTACCCATAATGGGGAAACAGTTGACAGATATGTGAAAGATGTTACCCATAATTGTGGAACAGTTAACAGGTATGTGAGGGATGTTATCCATAATGGGGGAACAGTTGACAGGTATGTGAAAATGTTACCCTTAATGTAGGACAAGTGAGAGATATGTGAGAAACGTTAGGCCTATTTGGGTCAACTGAGTTATACTGTACTTTAGGAATGTCACACCTATTGTGGGACAACTGAGTGGTGTGTGTGACAGATGTTACCTCCAACATGGGAGAAATAAGAGGCACGTGATAGACACTGCCAATAATGGGGGGGGGGGGCTGTTGAGAGGTATGTGTGGAATGTTACCCCTAATTTGGGAGTTAATAGTATGCAAGGGGTTTACCCCAAAGGGGACCAGTTGACAGGCATGTGAGAAGGTGTTACTATTGACAATGCTGGGGGTTTAAAACTGGGCCAAATTAGAACTACTGGTGTAAACAATATGGGTCAAAATGAGAAACCACTAGGTCAAAACCTAATCAAAAGCACTAACTGCACCAGTACAGAAGCTAAAACTTGTCAAGAAAAAAATACTTTCTTATTGTTCACTTTTTTTCTTTCAGCTACTGCCACAGACTGGGTGAACAACTATGTATCCACTGTCAAATGGTAGGCAGGTCCACTTTTAGGCAGCCTGCAACTTTTTCTCTTTTTCCTATATAGCATTGTCCCTGGATGTTACCCACAGTGTAGGACAATTTTGACTGGGTATGTGAAGGATGTCACCCATAATGTCAGGCAGTCAAAAGGTGTGGAGGGATGCTACCCCTAATGTGGAACAGTTCAGAGGTGTGTGGGGAATATTACCCTTAATGTCAGGCAGTTGTAGGGGATGTTACCCCAATGTGGAACAGTTGAGAGATGTTAAGAAATGCGGCCTCTAACGTAGGACAGCTAATAGGTATGTGAGGAATGTTACCCCAATGAGGGACCGTTCAGAGGTTTATGAAGGATCCTGCCCCTAATGTCAGGTGAGGCAGTTCAGAGCCGTTTGAGGAACGTCATTCGTAATGTTAAGCAGTTGAGAGGTATGTGAGGAACATTATCCCTAATGTGGGACAGTTGTCAGATAGTTAAAAGGTGTATGTGGGATACTGTCTGTAATGTCAGACAGTTAAGGATGTGACCCCCTAATGTGGTACTGCTGAGAGGTGCGTGAGGAATGTTACCCCAATGCCAGTCAGTTGAGATGGATGTGAGGGATGTTACTCCTACTGTGGGGCAGATATCAGAAAGTTGAAAGGTGTGTGAGGGATGTCACTCCTGTCAGACAGTTAAGAGCTACATGTGTGATGTTACCCTAATGTGGGGCAGTTAAGAGCTATGCGAGGGATGTTACCCTAATATTGAACCACTGAAAGGTGTGCAAAGAATGCTGCCCGTAATGGGGGACAGCTAAGAGGTATGTGCATACTTCTCAACCTCGCAACATTGCAATGCAGAGCACTGGCCATTAAAACTCAGGGTAAATGGCCAGAATGTGTAGCACTTTCTCATTTTAAAGAATAATAATGAATAGTGGGCCCCATATGTTTCACATTAGGGAACATTCTACGAGTTAGTTCAATGTTTTAATAGTATCTGTGTCCAGAAATAGTTCTAGCATTATAAGGAACATCAGTAAACCTTGGCAGAGCAAGGGTAAATTTGAATGTAAAAATCATAGCGCTAGGCAAGATTTATAGCAAGTTGATAGGTATGGGTATGTGAGGGACCGTACCCCTAATGCCGAAGCACTGAGAGGTACTGTACGTGAAAGACGTTACACTTAATGTCAAACAGTTGGACAATAGAAAGGTGTGTGAGCAAGGATGTAGGCAAGCATACTCACAGTACAAATTTGTGTACAGTTGTTTTAGTACCTGCCTTAAACCATGTGCCTTTTTGTTACCATTGTAATTCTTATCTGGAGTAACTGAGTTAGTGTAGACCACAAGTTTCTGCATTTGTTTAAAAATCCATTGTTTAGGACATTGTTACCATTGTAATTCAATCTGATCAAGGTCCGGAGGCGTAAAATCTCTCACCCCTGGTTCACTCCGGAACTTAAGCTTGCATTGACAAACCGTGATAAACTATGGTCCCAGGCCAGGAGAACCAAGAACCCTGTAGACTGGCAGGCCTTTAGAGCAGTTAAATGTATTCATACCACCAAAGCGAACTTTTACGTTTCCACCCTAGAACAGGCTAAGGGGAACCCCCATAAAATTTGGAGGACCCTAAAATCCATTGAGGGTCAGTCGACTGCCCCCTCTGTTCCAACCAAGATCCACAGTAAAGGCACGGTTGTGGATACTAATCAACAAATACTTGAAGAATTTAATTCCCACTTTGCCGCTGCTGGCCTAGCCTTTGATTCTTCACCGAATGCTACTCGTGTTAAGATTCAAGATAGCTCAGACTCAATGCTGCCTTCCTCGGCCTGTTCATTCCAGCTGCTCCCACTGACCTTCAAAGAAGTTGAGTAGAGAAGAAGACTCTCTTATTAATTTAGATACTAAAAAAAGTGCAGGGGAAGATGAACTGGATCCACTCTTCCTAAAACTTGGTTACTCATACCTTACTGCCCCCATCCTCCATATTCTTAACCTTTCTATCTCCTCTGCCACAGTTCCCTCTTGCTGGAAATCTGCTCACGTTCTCCCTCTAGTTAAATCGGGTGACCCGTGTGACCTAAACAACTATAGGCCCATTTCAATTCTGCCCATCCTCTCAAAAGTTCTTGAAAAATTGATCTACACACAACTAAAAAAAACACATCGAATCCCATTCTCTTCTAAACCCTGCACAATCCGGTTTTCACCCTAATCACAGCATCATCACAGCTCTGGCCAAAGTTACTAATGATTAGTTTGCTGCAATGGATTCTAAGAAAACAACGGGAGCAGTATTCTTAGATCTCAGTAAAACTTTCGATACTGTAGATTATAACTTAGTAGCGAATAGCCTTATTAAAATCGGTTCCACCCCTTCCACTACCCAGTGGTTCAATAGTTACTTATCCAGAAGGACCCAGAAAGTTAAAGCAAGAGGTTTGTTCTCATCCTCCCTGCCTATCACCAGGGGAGTTCCACAAGGCTCCATCCTAGGTCCCATTCTTTTCTCTCTATATATCAACAATCTTGACCACCAGATATCTAAGTAAAACCTGCATTTCTTTGCAGATGACACAGTGCAATATGCCTCTGACCCCACATTATCTGGAGTCAGAGACCTCCTCCAAGCTGACTTTACACAGCTAGAAACTAACCTAATTAATGTCAAGCTGCTACTAAGTGCCAAGAAAACTAAAGCCATGTTTTTCTCGCCATATACATCCCGCATTACTACTCCTGACACATCTAAAGGCCTCACTGTCACCTCTTTAGGAGAACCACTGGAAATTATTTCTAAATTCAAATATCTTGGCATCTGGCTTGATAACAAACTCTCCTTTAATGATCACCTCGAAGACCTGTCCAGGAGATTAAGTCAGGCAAGGTTTCTTTTTCCGCAATAGGTCTTTCTTTTCTTTGGAGACCAGACTCAGACTTGTACAAGCCACTTTCCTCCCCCTTCTGGACTATGGCGACACAATTTATAACACTTCAGCAATTACCAACCTCCATAAATTAGACAAACTCTACCACCGTGCCCTGCTTTTTATCTCCAACTCCCCGTACCGAACTCATCACTGTGATTTATACCTAGCTGTAGTGTTGGGTGGACCTCGCTAACCATTAGGCATGCACTCCATGCCGGCACCTGGACCCTAAACCTTCTTCTGAATAAACTCCCGAGCTACCTTACTTCTCTTATCCATATTTCCCAGTGTCTACTCACTCAGAAAGTCAGACTTTATCCTTCTAGATGTACCCAGGACTCGGACCTCCTTTGGTAAACGCGCTATCTCATGTTCCCTTCCAACCATTTGGAATCGCTTACAATCCTCACTGAAATTATCCAGTACTGTCCCTGTTAACTTCTTCAAAAGGATAGTGATTGACAAATTAAAAGATATATGTAATTGCTTCTAATCTCCTCCTCCATCCTAGTATTCCTCATTTAGCTATCACCTACCCTCCCACCTTTTTTCTTCTCTTATTTGCCATGTACTCCCTATCCCTCCTGTTCCTTACGCCTCCCCATAGGCTCATGCTGACTGTTTTTAAGAATGTTACTTTATGACCTGAACATAATGTACTACATCGAATCTTACTGTTTATTAATTACTGTTAAGTTATTCTATATGTGTATTGTGTACTTGTCTGTAAACCTGTAATCAGGACCTCCTTGTGAATGAGCTTGCTCAATGGAGTTGTCCTGCAATAAACTTGTACTTGAACATTGATATTAATACAGCCCGTTTAGAGATTAGGTGAGAATTATGACAGCAATCTACTCTGTTTTGTATTGGAGGCAACAATGGAGAGAGTGTGTACATTTTTTTAAAAGAGCAGCAGCGAAATGGAGTTTGTACAAAACCGAATTTTCTGGCTACAATCACTGTGTGTGAGGAGGTGTTACCCCTTACTGTCAGACAACCCTGTGGTATATCATATGGATGATGTTATCTCGTGTGGGGCAGGTGAGAGGTATGTGAGGGATTGTATCCATAATGTGGGGCAGCCAGGTGAGAGGGATGGATGGATGTTACTCAGTGACACAGCTGGGCTGCGAATACTAACCGAACCCTGGGTTCCTGAAAATCATCGTCGCTCCCTCTGCTATTTCAGTCACCCAGCGAGCACTTTACCCAGTTTTCTGCAACAAACCAAGACATGCAACCAACAAACCTTACGTTGCTGCAGCCGTCCTTTCATCTCCTCTCCAAAGCACGCATTATTTGTGGCAAAGGAAGAGCAAGCTGTCCACTATGCAGAAAGCCAGGAAGGAAGGAAAAGGCAAGAAGTTGGCATTTCAGCACAAAATGCAGGCTGGCTCCCGGGCTCCTGCCTCCGAGAGGCTTGTCACTCACAGCGTGACTCCGGCTCTCCCGAACACACTTCACTCTACTGTACCAGATACAGCAACACCGAAGAGCAAAGATGACAATGTAAAATAATAATAGTAATGCATACAAAAATTACTAAGGTGCCTCAACATGTGAAGTGCTAACTACTACTGAGAACTTCTGCTGCCAGGCGTTCTTCTCCCAACTCGGAGAACGCCTGACGAATACATTTATTTCATACCCCCGGGTAAAGGAAATGACATTAAAATAAAACAAGCGCATAAAGTAAAACAGAAGCGCGTCTCTTACCTCCGGTTCCGCTGGACTGGTGAGCGGAGGGAGAGACGATCGCCGCTGACGGCCTCGAGCTCTGGGAGGGTTGCAGTGCACGCTCCGAGGGGACGCGCGGTCTCACTGTTCCGCCGCTGCTCTCTTCCTTTCTCTCCAGCTGTTCTATTCTGCCAGGGCTGCGCGCGCTTCAGACCCCGCCCACTTCGAACCTGGGCAGCTGCAAAAAAGGGAAGCCGGAGCCTCACCTTTGCAGGCAGTTATAATCAGGTTGTCCTGAGGTGGGGACCTTGTGCTGGGCTACTACAACTCAAACAGTACATGATGGAATGTGAAAAACATGTTTTTGGCTATTTCTTTGGATTTTTATGTTGTTATTTATTGACCTAGCGTAATACACCAACTGATGTGCAAGATCTCGAGAGTCGGGGTGGGGTTCTCAGACACAGAGACTCTTTCAGAATCAAGTCTCACTCTTAAAATTAGAAAATTAGATTTACAATTCAATGCAACTGTTAAATGGTATAGTGTGTACAGGGGCTTAGAGTTGTGGAGTAAATAACTAGTTACCGTAATACTTTTTCAGTTTGTTTTTTATTACTAAAAAAGAAAAGAATAGGTTGTAATACTAAGAGAAACTTATAGTGTATGTTAGGGCATTGTTCTATATAGAAATCAAACCTTTTCAAAATGCTGTTGTGCCACAGTTCAAAGGTCATGGAATGTGATTGTACCCTTCTGTGGCAGAACAGCATTCTAGAACCTCTAGAGACTGCACAAGTCAGTTTCGTTGTGAAAGAGAAAAAAGTACAATGCACACATTTCACATAATACTATATACAATAAAAAAAATACAGGATAAGCAACTTTATGCATAACCAGTGTGTTCTGCCACCTCTGGGTTCTGATTCCCACAGACCTCTCGAGCTTTGCTCTTGAGGTCAGAGGGCATCAGAACCCCTCTATAGCAGAACACACTGGTTGTGCATAGTTGCCCATCCAGTATTCTCTATGTCATTTATGCATTACAACCTTGTGGTTGCGGTCCCTGTCTCTGCCACTGATGCTGGTGTGGTGGTAGGTGCAAGCACTAGTAACACAACTGCTGCCAGGTAAGTTAAACAAACTTCCCCTCTAAACACAACTTTCCCGTTGCCAAGGTAAAACTGTACCTTACTTTTGCAGACCCCACATTAATAAAAAAATGCTCACTAGTAATTATAAAAAAAAACATACGGGAGTGTGTAAACCACAATTTTACACACACCCCTGGTGTGGGATGCTTTTATAAACTTCTGGAGGTTTATGTAGCATCCCATACCTCTGGTGTGTGAAAAATTCTGGTTACACACACCCACCCACCATGAATAATTTAAGCAATAAGCCATGAAAGTGTAGATTCGGCTGTGATTTACCAACACCTGGGCCCCCAATTCATAAAAAAACAAAACAAAGGCATTGTACTTTGCGATTGCCCAGGTGTCCAAAAATGCTGTTCAGAGCTGGATAGCATGCTGTACTATCCAACTGTGACTAGGGCCAGTTCAAGGCAGCAGTAACCCCAGTACTGGTGGCACTACCCCAGTAGAGCCCCCCCAACGTGCGACCAGGAGCATGATCCTGCAATGAATAGTGCAGGGGTGCTATTTCCTAATCACAAAGGAAGCCATGCAAATGAGCCCATTGGGCATGCAAGGCGCTAGGTGGCCATTTGCATGCCCATTATGGGCCTATTTGCATAGGCTGTGGCGAGTGTTGCATGGCCCCCCCACCCCATTGCTGATCGCCGTCCTGAAAAATAAAGTGTAGCCCTGGCACCATATGCCAATGGGCTACCCCCTTGCCAACTGTCTCTGATACTGGCCAAGGGGCCTGGGTCCTGCTATGGTGACAATTGGGGGTTCGCTCCATGAAATATTGAAAATAGCAGGTACCTCCACCCAGAGTAAAGTATCAATGGGCCAGATATCTGCTTGGCGCAGCCCCTTGGGATACTGTGCCTACCCACCTCCCCAACCAACCACTCTGCACACTATATCCCCCAAAACCTTGTTCCACTGTATACCATATATTTCAACAGCAAACACATGCAAGGAATTTCACTAATACCACAGGTTCAAACAACAAATTCACAGCTTTATTTAGGGGGTAAAGACTAGGGGAAGGGATACTTGGACATAGGGTAGCTGTGAAGGCCAAAGATAGGTTAGTAAAATATTCAAACTTTCAAAATGGGGCACGAAGGACAAGCCCTCCCCCACTAGTTCCCGTGTCCCCATACCATCCCTAGGGGTACCCACTAGGTGCAGTCCTGATTGGTGCAGTGGGTTGGCCGGCTGTTGGGGCCCTGTAATATTTTTAGAAAACTTGTAGAATGATTAACAACGATTCCCCTTTTCCCTCCCAGGAGCCAGGTCCTGAGTATTCCTGGTTAGTTGATCTCAGCACCAGGGGAAATGGAGCTCCTTGAATTAATACAGCAAAGTAGAAAGCAGGCCAGCCAGGATCCTTCTGTCTGGGTGGAACTTGCTCAAGGATCTTGCAGCTCGTCACCTTGATTGTAGTTTAGCTGCTTGTCACCTTCAGCCGCTTCTGGCCCATTGCAGAGCACTGTGGCAGGACAATACCAGCCCCAGAAGGCCCAGACCCAGAAGTGGCTCCACAGTCCTGCTCCCACGACAGGTCACAGATGCCCTAGCACTCCAGCAAGCGCTGGTGACCTCCTGAGACAGTGAGTCCCATTTGAAAGGGGTTAGCAAGTTCCCTCCCTGGCTCTGAGTGAGGACTCCCATAGGGTGGGGGTCCTCCTGCAGTCCCTGCACTGAGCTCTCAGAAAAGTTCTTAGGCAGTTTCTCCACTAAAATCCAGTGCCACTTAGTAGGGGTGCTAGCATCAGATTCAATAAGCAAAAGTGCAATTCAGCGGGGTCAGGAATAGCAACCCCCTACACACCAGTCTACATCTTTCCAGTTTAACAGTGCCCACCTTTTCTTTGGCTGCAGCTGGGACTCAGCTCTCAGCACTTTAACCAGTTCACACAGGACACACACAACTTCTGCTAGCACCCCAATGACCAGAGATGCTCTGCCCCGTCAGAATTCAAATTGCAGTCCCAAACACAGGCAAAATGGCTTATCAGTCCTGGCTGTGACATCCTGCCAATCTGCACAGCCCTTTCAGCAATTTTGACTTTTTAGTGCAGGGTTTCTGCAGCATTCAGTCTCTCTTATTAACCACAAGCAACTTCTCTATACCTGAGGAATCTCAGTCCAGTCTCTCTCCCTCTTTCCCCTTCTTGATCAGTCCAGCAGCAAGTACCCCGGGAACCAGAACCTCAGCAAAATCTTTCTTCCTGCTGTCCCCTTTCCAGTCCACTTCTGCTGACAAACAGCTCTCCAAATGGGGGCCTGAGGAAGCCCCTGAAGCGCAATGTCCACTCTCTCAGCACAGTCCTGATTCATACAGAGTCCAACCACTGACTGACTAAATCACAGAAAATCCGCACTGTATCAGTCAAAAACTCAGTGTTCTGATTGGCTGTTGAAGCCTTTCAATAGTCAACAATCATAGTAATCAATATTTTCTGTTCATTTATTGGGGCATGATCTAGGTGCCAGAAGTAGTCCCCTCCTTTTCCCAGGAGTCCCTATGTGTCCAGTTTGGGCACCTAGATATCTGGTTGGCTGTAAGTCTGGGGTTAAATGTCAACAACATGTCTGCTCCCATTTGTTTGCCTGGAGTCCCATACAGTTTTATGCAGTCTCTCCCCTTTTCAGCTTTAATGCAGCCCAACACAGTGCTTTATTTGCACCAATGCCCCCACCAGACTGTAGCCCCAGCCGCCCTCTGTTAAACAAGCCCACTCTCATTACATTGACCCCAACCATTTTGCTATCACTGCCGCTGCAACTCCATCCCTTCAGGTGGCAGGCAGCACTCATTACTATTCATGGAGCTGTTCATTAATATTCATAAGCCCCTGAGTGGCCCCATTGTGTAAGCTCCCCTTGTGCTGCATCCACAGGCTTCTGCCTGACCCTCTTCAGGTCTCCGGTCCCCAAGAACAATGGGAGGGTCACTGGGACCATGAACAAACTCCCCATTTTCTGACCACTATGCTGTCGGCAATATCAAAGTGCTCCTAGGCGCTGATACGAGTGCCGCCCAAAACACCATGTTGGAAGCTTGCAACCAAAGAATTACACCCTGAAGGGGCAGAAAACAGTATGCTGGGAAGAAAAGGAATGGTAGGGGAGACCAGGAGCATCGGCAATACAGGGACAAATGGGGCACTTTCAGGTAATCCCCCAAAGAGGGGGTTACAAAACAAATGAACAGTCCACAGTGGCTAGTGGTCCCCCCAGTTGCCGGTCACTGACCCCTTTGTGAATGGGACAGCACCAATATGCAAGTCCCCTTCCCCTCATTTGCATTGCGGCCCCCTCCGCACATTGCCTTAGTGCAAACCTGGTTTCTGCGTGCAAATTGGGCATTTGTGAATACCACTTCGGTGTAAAACCTGGTTTGCACTGAACAAACCAGGTTTGCAGCCAGACAGAGTTTTGTGAATCTAGCCCCTGGTGTGATTGGATCTTGAGGCCACAGGCTGAGTAACTTAAGCACACTAAAAGTGGGTAAATCCCAGCATAACCTACACTGGAGTGGATTATTGCAACTATATAATGAGACGGGTTTTAATAGATTGAAAAAGGTCATTAATGTTACAGTTATTGTTTTGAAAGTGTTTTTTATTGCAAACTCCTTCCTCTCAACATAATATAGTCCCTCGTTGGTAAGTATATCTTGGAAGTAGTCCCCCCCCACCGAGGCAGACAGATATGAATTCAGTGGGTTTATTTACCCCAACACACACACACACACACACACACACACACACACATATGCATGCACACATGCACATACATACATGCACACACACAGAGACACACACACATGCACACACACAGACACACATGCTTGGATTTGTGTGTGTTTTCGGTCTTTTTTTTTTTAACAAGGCAAAAGTGTGGTGTGAGTAGCTCATAGCTGAGCCTCAGAGACCAAGCATGACAGGACTGTTTAAATGAGTGAAGTGTGGATGGGGTGAGTGTGAGAGAAAGCATCAGGAGCTCTAATTCAAAAAGTGATATGATCGTCAGCTCCTATTAAAGAAAAATGATATGGGTATTTCACCTAGGGACTAAAATTGTCATTGTGAGTGGTGCTGTGAGCGGGTGGAATTTGGACAGAAGGAGTGAGGGTGAGCAGTTTTGACTATAGTTTTGGCCCAAAACAAAGCGGTATGGTTTGTTAAGCACTATTTAACAGTGGCCTTGGGGTTATACTCAGGGCCTCTAGTGCTCTCCGGCAGAATTTTCTGATTTCTGCAGCAGGGCTCTTTGGTTTCTGCGGCAGCATTTTCTGATTTCTGAGGCATGATTTATTCATTTCTCTGGCAGAATGCAGTCATGCCATTGGTTAACTATGATGTGATGTCATCAATGACATCATATGCCAAGCATAGAGGAGGGGCTTCAGGATAAACAAGACAGGAAAGAAAGCCTGACACTATGGAAAAACAATACATTTGAATAAAAATTCACCAAAAACAGTGAATTCGGTGACACTATATACATTCTGTGGCATGATACAAATTCTGCGGAAAATTCTGCAACCGCAGAATCACAGAATTCCAAGGGCCTTGGTTATACTGCTGTAGGAGGCTGCGGTAATTTTTTTTTAAGAAGTCTGGTAGAGAATTTTTAGTGGTGCTGGTTAGCGGGAACAAAGAAGTGGTGTTTACAGTTTTGGTTTGGAACACTCAGGAGGCCATAGTGATTTGCTTTTCTCTTACTTTCTTTGTGCAGTTGGCTGGTACTTTACGTGGTGGTTAAGCAGAAATTACCCAATTGCATAAAATATCAGCCAACCAAGCAGGGTACAGTAATCTCGGACCCAATTGTATAACCGGTGTTTTACACATGTGCATAATAGTTTGTTTACCCTGGGAAAGGGAAAGTCAAAACAGCAGTGCACTCCAGATGCTACTACGCCTGCAAGCAAAATTAGTAGAAGATCAAGCTGGGGAGCCCGGACACAGACAGTAGATTTGCTAAGTTAGCAAAGCTGATTTTTACTTTTTTTTCCTTTTCAGTCTTTTACATAAGCCCTAGCACATCACCCCTTGAGAAACCTCTGGTGGAGAGAAGCGCCGGGACTTATGTGGCAGCTGGACTCCCTTCCTTGAGTCAGTAACTTCAGATATCTAATCCAGGACTTTTCAAACTTTGAGCTACCCTGCAATACCTGATGTTTTGGAACTCTTGGACTGTAGAAACTGTTTGATATCAACTAAAGTGGATGCTGTGGCAACTGAAACTGTGTCTGTGAGTGTGCTCTGCAAGTTTTCACTTTGTCACTCTGCATACAGAAAAAACCTTTTCTAGATTGTTTGGGATTTGCTGCTCCTTCTACAGTGCACCCATTGCTCAATTTAGCCTCCCTGTGCTCACTCGGTCTGTGTGTATTACCCTGGGAAAGGGGTCTGTAGTACCAAGCTGATTTATAACTTAGTATTTCAAAGACTGGCCTTTCTGTCTGTGCATACCAATACTTCATTATCAACAGAGGCTCACACTCATGTGTAAAAGTTTATTTACATATGAAATGCTTGACTTTCTCTGTATAAAGCACTAAGACTGGATTCCACAGTTCATCTTGATAATTTTTATTTAGAATTCATAGACTTGGTCAAAGGGGTAGGGGGTGTCTGGTTTACATTCATGACATCTGTCAATAAACTTGAGTCCCCGATCTTGTGAGTTTTTGGCAGTCAGATTGAGTTTGGGAGGTTCTATGTGTTTTCTCTGGCATTCACGATGCTCCACCTGGTTATGGAGAGGACAGCTTAAGTATCATTGCTGATATTGACAGGGATTTTGGTAAAGGAGAACTGATGGTACTTGGGGATTTCAACCTTAATTGGTTGGACTGCAAGAACACCAAAAGTTGTGATAAGACTGCTGAATTGAGTCTCTCTTAGGTTATTATTAATGCTACTCATACTGATTATAAGATTGGCACAAGCACTGTTTTGGACTGGGTAGTGGTCAGTTGTCCTCAGGGGCCATATGTTCAGATGTGAGTGCAAGTGCAATGTTTGCACTGTGCCAGCACCACCGCTTACACCAGACCCTTAGTGTGCCATATCCAAAGGCACTGTGCCAGTGATAAACCATGTGAATATAGGGTGGATAGAGCACCATGCAAATGGCAGGTGACTGTGCAGCACACTGCAGCGGCACAGCTCTGAATATAACACTGAGGATAGTGCTGAACACAGGAGGGCATGCAGTGGTGCAGTCATGACCAGAGCAGCGGGTACAGAGCGACACACTGGGGGTGACTGTGGGTGGTATAACAGGGAGCGTAGAAAGACAAAGGGAGGGATAGTGAGGCTGAATAGAATGGATGGTGGGTGGGCAGAGAGTGACATTGAAAAAGCAGGGATACTGAATGAATACTTCTGTTCAATATTCACAAAAGAGGAAGTGGGGGAGGTGCCTAATCCAATTAACAGAAGCATCTGGAGAGGGGGGTCGATCCCAATCCTTTCACAGAAGAAAGGGTTCTGAAAGAACTCCTAAAACTGAAGGTGGACAAAGCAATGGGGCCAGATGGAATTCACCCCAGAATTCTAAAAGAATTATGCAGAGAACTAGTGACACCACTGACTACCCTTTTTGACAAATCATGGGAGGATGGTGTAGTACCTGAGGACTGAAAGAAGGCTGATGTGATTCGCCTTCACAAAAGTGGGACCAAGACAGAGGCAGGAAACTACAGACCTGTCAGTTTGACCTCAGCGGTAGGGAAAGTGATGGAATCACTTCTGAAGGAAAGAATTGTTGAGTACCTAGAGGCCAGTGGGGCACAGGACCCAAGGCAGCATGGGTTCACAGCGGGAAGGTCATGTCAGATGAATCTAAGTGATTTCTTTGACTGGATGACCAAAGTAGTAGACCAGGGAGGGGCTGTGGACATGACCTACCTAGACTTTAGCAAGGCATTTGACACAGTCCCACACAAAAGATTAGTAGTCAAATTAACCCACCTGGGAGTGGGTCCCAGGGTGATAGCCTGGGTAAAACATTGGCTGAACAACAGGACACAGAAGGTAATTGTAAATGGAGTCCACTCTGAAGAAAGAGGGGTTACTAGTGGGGTACCGTAGGGTTCAGTACTAGGTCCAGTACTTTTTAATGTCTTTATAAGTGACATTGCAGAGGGACTGGAAGGACAAGTATGCCTCTTTGCAGATGACACAAAGATCTGCAACAGGGTTGATACACGAGGAGACGTGGAAAGGATGAGAAGGGACTTGGCAAGGTTGGAGGAATGGTCAGAAGTATGGCAGCTTGGATTCAATGCAAAGAAGTGCAAAGTAATGCACCTGGGGAAACAAAAACCCAGGGGAAGATTACACAATGGGGAGAAGGTAGTAACAACAACAAAAATGGAAAGGGACCTGTGGGTAATCATATCAGATGACCTTAAAGTTGGCAAGCAATGTGAGAAGGCGTTAGGGAGTGCTGGGGGAATACTGGGATGTATAGAGAGAGACATCACCAGCAGAAAACAGGAAGTTGTTATCTCCCTATACAGACAGTTGGTGAGACCCCATCTGGAGTACTGTGTCCAGTTCTGGAGACCCCATCTCCGCAAGGACATAGACAGGATGGAGGCAGTTCAGAGGAGGGCAACTAAAATGGTGCAGGGTCTGCAAGAGAAGCCACATGAGGAGAGACTAAAGGAGCTGAATATGTATACCCCTGAGGAAAGGAGGGAGAGGGGGGGACATGATAGAAACATTTAAGTACCTCAGTGGAATCAACAAAGTCCAAGAGGGTAGCATCTTTCAGAAAAAGAGATGTGCAAGAACAAGGGGACACAATTTGAAGATAGATGGGGGGATGGTTCAGGGGCAGTGTAAGGAAGTATTTATTCACAGAGAGGGTAGTGGACACATGGAGCAGCCTTCCTGAGGAGGTTGTGGGGTCTAAAACTATGGGAGAATTCAAGAATGCATGGGACAGACATAAGGCAATTCTTGTTGGGTGGTAGGAAGAAATAGGCTGTTGGTTAAATAGGATCTGCAGCTTATCCTCTAGGTAGGGAAATGGGCAGACTAGGTGGGCCAAGCGGTCCTTATCTGCCGTCAAAGTCTGTGTTTCTATGACACCAGTGACAGGCACATGACACAGCAGCATATGTGTCAAAAATAAACTTTAATACAACAAACTAGCAACAGGCCATACAAAACTAAAAATAAACTTTAATACAACAAACTAGCAACAGGCCATACAAAACCAAAAATAAACATTAATACAACAAACTAGCAACAGGCCATACAAAACCAAAAATAAAACAGCAACATGATATACAACTGGGGAGAACAAAACTGGGGCAACTGCCCATAAACCTATGGGGACACCTGTACCCCTGATGATGCTGGTCGCACGTCAGTGATCTGCTGTTGTTGGTGGTGGCTGATGTTGGTGCTGCATTGGTCCTTCTTAGCCGGTATAATTTCCCTAACCTGCCTCATCAGGAGCCAGAGGAGGTGGCATTGTCTGAGGAGGAGTTTGTCCCTGCTCTCCTTTTCTAGCATGTTCAGTTGGTGGCCTCCAGCACAGTGGGCACCTGTGGAAAACAAGACAAAAAAAACTCGGTTAGTGGGGCATACAGAACAAGGGACCCAGGACTGGCATTACATGCAGAAGAGGTACATCCGGCTGACACCTGGCCAGCCATACCATAGGCAATGCTCCTGGAATTCTGCGATTCTGAGGATGCAGAATTTTCCGCAGAATTTGCATCATACCACAGAATTCAAATAGTGCCACAGAATTCATTGTTTTGGGTGAAGTTTCATTCAAATATACAGTTTTTCCATAGTGCCAGGCTCCCGTACCCATCTTGTTTATCCTGAAGCCACTCCTCTATGCTTGGAAGGTGATGTCATCAATGACATCACACCATATTTTAGCCAATGGCAGACTGTATTCTGCCACAGAAATAAATAAATCATGCAGCAGAAATCAGAAAATGCTGCCGCAGAGCACTAGGGGCCCTGACCATAGGTAGAGGGTGTCAGGAAGTCACAGCAGCTTGGGCAAGGCATACCAGAGGCAGCACGGTGGATCCCACAGTACAGGATGGCACATACAATGAGTGTGCCATGCTGCTAGAAACATAGACTTTGACGGCAGATACGGACCGCTTGGCCCACCCAGTCTGCCCATTTCCCTACCTATTGGATAAGCTGCAGATCCTAGTTAACCAGCAGCCTACTTTCTCCTACCCCCCACTATAACTGCCTTATGTCAGTCCCATGCATTCTTGAATTCCCCCACTGTTTTTGACCCCATGACCCCCTCTGTGTGAAAAATACTTCCTCACGTTGCACCTGAGCTTCTACACAGAAAGACACAGCCATGCAAGGCACAAGCAACAGAAGTGGCCACACCAGTTGTGTAAATGCAGCACGAGCAATTGTGGTGCAAAACCACGGTGCCATAGGCTGTGGAATGGCCAGGGATGCCAGGAGACACATATATACCTTGTGCTCTGCACATACGCTATGCTGCACATAGCCCACAACAGGCGTGCGGAACAACAGACCCTCACTATATAGTTCCCTCTACTAGCGAATGCTGGCGAGCCCTGCTGTCGGCGAGCCCAGCAAAGGTGACACAGCTAAGGCAAATTGCTGTGTCTGCCGTGTCAGCAGGGGAAGAGGGGGTATATCCCCAACAAAAGGAAGGCCACATTGAAATCATAATGGAAAATGATAAAACAATGAAAGGGGGAAACATAGAATGGCCTGAATGTAAGGCCTGTGATATGAGAGGCAGGCTGTGTTAATGGAACAGTATGTGTGCAGGAAATGCATGTACAGTACATAAGGGAACTGGGAAGTGAAGGTAGAACAGTTACAGAAACAATTAGAAATACAGGCAGAGATAAAGAATGTTTTGTAACACACACAAGAAATCTACTACACATCAAAGAGACAGGTCTAGCTGGAACAGAAATCAGCAAAGGACCCATGGATAAAAGAAAAGTCAGACTTGAAGAGGATAGTGATACAGATATCCCGATAGAAGACAATTGGTGCTTAGTCACAAAGGACCAAGAAAATGTAGAAAACATATTGAAATCCAGATCAAGACTACAAATACATTTAGTATTCTGGGGTTAGAAATGAAATGGACACCATACCTAGAAATACACAGGTAAAGGAAGAACAGGCAGTGGAGGGGGTGCCACCAAATATATCAGCAGGGATGGGTAGAAGAGCCCTCAAAGCCACATGTACACAAACAGCTACATTAACCCAAGTTATGGCATGCCCAGGGTCTATTGTGGAAAAATTGAACAGAATACCAGCACCAGTACTACCAGCAGAAACAAATACAAATAATGTACAACTGGAGGGCAAAAATGAAGAGACACAAACTGCCACAAACAGTGCCCAGGTCAGAACACAGAGACAGAGCAATAATATTACTACATGTGGGAACAATGACAACTCAAATAGACAAATAAAAAATGTTGTGGTAATAGGAGACTTCATGCTCAAATACACTGATAGGATTATATGTAAAGATAGAAAAGACAGAGTATTAGTATCCTCCTTGTCAGGGGCAGGGATATCAGACGTTAAAAAACTTCTGCCAGGATTCTTGGAAAACTCTATATACCCCCTAGTAATCCTACACATTGGAACCAACAATGTAGGTAGAAAGAGAACTACCGATATACAAAGTATGTTTGAGATAGTAGGCACTGAATTTAAGAAAACAAAATGTCCACTAATCATATCAGAAATCCTCCTGGTCCCAAGGACAGGCAGACAGAAAACATATGAAATCAAAAGATTAAATGGGTGGCTTAAAAGGTGGTGCGACAGGGAACAAATAGTGTTTCTTGAACACTGGCAAAGGTTCGATAATGCAAATAGGCTCTTCACTTCTGATAGTCTGCACTTAAATAGAATTGAAACTCGTGTACTGGCAAAAAGAATAAATAATTAGTCAGCATTTAAACTAACAACAGAGGGGCACGGGGAGGAGATCTGCCAGACTGCATAACCTCTAAGAAAGATGTGGAAATCCCTCTTAATAAATGCCAGAAGTCTTAAAAACAAAAAGGACAAACTAGAGTACATCGTAAACCAGGAGGAGATTGCGCTATGTACAGGTCCCGAAACGTGGCATAATTAAACATGGGAAACTGAAAGAAAAGGTTACCAATTATTTAAAAAGGACAGAGAGTGCAGACAAGGGGGAGGAGTGGCACTGTACACCAGAAATGATATCAAGGCATTCAGGCCCCAAACAGCATTAGAGCCAGATATTCAACAGATATGGGTACAGCTACTACCACCAAAAGAAGAGAAACTTACTGTGTGGGTATACTACAGGCCACCCTCCCTGCCCAGTGAAAAGTATACTAAATTCATAAAGAGTATTAGAGACCAAAATCCTGGAAGTATATTATTAATCTTAGGGGAATTCAGTCATCCTAGAATTAATTGGGAAACATGGTCACCCGCTACAACGATGGAGGAAGAATTTCTTGAAGTATTAGACAGTCTAAGTATTGAAAATCATGTGAGAGAATACACCAGGGAAAACCATATATTTTTAGACTTGGTAATCAGTAATATGGGCAATTCTATTGAAAACTGTAAGTCAAGGGAGCCACTCCTAGGAAGCGACCACAACATGGTTGAATTTACTATAAACATCAAAAACATATGTCAAGGAGGATAACGCAGATAGAACGCTATGACAAGGCAGACTACAACCATCTCAGAAAGTTGTTACTAGATTGGGATTGGCTTACTACATTTGAGGGTCTAGGGGTAAAACAAATGTGGGTTATGTTAAAAACGTACCTGCTCGAGCTAGAGGAGACTTACATTCCTACAATGAGGAAATACAGTATGAAAGGTAGTATTCCACCCTGGTTTGACCAAAAGATACAGAGACTACTTAGGGCCAAAAATAGGGCATATAAAAAACTCAAAGGAGAAGGTATGACTGTATATAGGGAAAGATGCAGGACCAAACTAAAGGAACTAAGAGAAGCAATTAAACTAAGAAAAATTTGGAGCAGAAATTAGCAAAGAAAGAGGAGAAAAACCAAAAGGCATTTTTTAATTATGTGGGAAGTCTAAAAAATAGGAACAACCAAATAGGACCACTAAAACAAGAAAACAAATTAATTACTGAGTGCCAAGAGATGGCTGAGGTGTTCAACACTTATTTTGAAAGTGTATACCAAAACAATGAAGTACCCGAGGTTGATAACAAAGGATCCTTGCAGAGTAATAAAGTGATCATATCAAATATGATAAAAGATAAACTGACCAAACTGGCACCAAATAAATCAGCAGGTCCAGACGGCCTGCTTCCTAGGCTACTAAAAGAGCTGGGAGCTGAACTGAGTGGCCCGTTACAAGCTATCTTTCAAAACTCCTTACAGGAAGGAGAGGTCCCAGATGACTGGATAACAGCCCACGTGGTGCCCTTTATAAGGAAGGCATTAAAACATCCCGTACTAACTACATAGAGAATAGTGCATGGGGAACCATGCGCATGCAACCTATTGTACCACAGAGGGTTCTGATTACCTCAGACCTTGACAGCTTTCACTCTCAAGGTCTGAGGTAATCAGAACCCCTGTGGCATAATAGGCTGGCTAAGCATGAGGTTTCCCATGTGCTATTTTTTATAGTGTATAGTCCCTATTTTTGATTACGGTTTTAATTTTTAAAATAGAAAAAAAAGTTTGTTGCTCCATCCTGCTGTTCAAGTTAGGGCATGCTTGCTAGGTGGTGTGCGTGGTTGCTAGGGAACAGATGTTACATTGTTTAATGAGCAGCCTTCTATTGGCTGTCATTCCGGTGTGGGAGGGATTTTCAAAAAAAAATAACATGGCAGTCATAGTTCTCGCTAAGCAAGCAGGAGTTGGTTTGGAGATCGCTTGGTCATTGTTTTTGTTAAAACTAAAAATATCTGGTTGATCCTGCATTTTCACAATATCTGGTTGATCCTGCGTCTTTTGAGGCTGTGATGCAACTGCTTCTACTGCCGCCGCCGGGAGTGTGGAGTCTGCCATTTCCGCTGAGTAAAGGTAGGAGACTGAGCGCGTGGAACCTCTAGAGGTTTTCAAAACGTTGTTCTGCTGCAGTAGGGTACAATCGCATTCCATGACCTTTTGAACTGCAGCAGAACAACATTTTTAGAACCTCCAGTTTCCATGCACAATAAGGGTCCACTATACACTATAGGCCAATTAGCTATGCCGGTGTAGTGGGAAAAACATTCGAGGCACTAATTAAAGAGGCAGCTGATGTTCATCTAAGGGATGAGGGCCTGGTGGATACGCACTAACATGGATTCAGGAAGGGAAGATCATGCCTTACAAATCTGCTGCACTTTTTCAATCCTGCAAGTCAAGCCCTTGATAATGATATCCCAGTGGACGTATTATATGTCGACTTTGAAAAAGTTTTTGACAGCATATCCCATGTTGACTTATCCATACCTTGAGAGAAACCAACCTGGATGCAGCTATTATACGCTGGATTGTGGTGTGGTTGACAAAAAGGAAGCAGATAGTGTTAATAAAGGGCCACTTCTCTAGATGGATCAAAGTGATCAGTGGGGTCTCCCAGGGCTCAGTGCTGGGTCCAGCACTATTTAACATTCTAGTGGCATCCATTTCTTGTACAGACAAGCCTTGGATGACAAAGTTTGCAGACTATCAAGATGAGGACCCTAGTAGCAAATGCAACGAATGCCAAATTTTATTTAATTTTATTTATTTATTTATTTATTTATTTTAGTCTTTGGTAACTGGATAAGGCCCACTAGGCACATGTGCCTGTTTTCAGGGGCGACCTGGGAGCACTGGGCGGTTAAGTGACTTGCTCAGAGTCACACAGTATGCAAGTGGAGGTTGTGAGAATCAAACTCAGGTCTGGTCTGCTGGATGTATCAAGCTTGTTCACACCTTGTTCCTCTAACCTCTAGGCTATACTGCCAGCCCTAAATAAATAAATATTAAATAAATAAATAAATTATTCCAGGACAATATAAATGCTCTAGCAGATAGTGCCAGTAAAAAAAAAAAAAAAAGTTGAGATTCAACCTGCAGAAGTGTAAAATATTGCACTTTGGTAGGAAAAACTTAAATTTCAAGTACCAAATACATGGTAAAGAACTGAACTATACTGAGACTGAAAAAGATCTAGGGGTTCTACTTACTAACACTCTCAGCTTCCCTGATCAATGCTCTACTGCAACAAAAAAAGGTTATGGCATATTAGCATCAATCAAAAGGAACACCAGAAGTAGGGCGAGGGATGTGATTCTGCCATTGTATGTCTCTCTGATGCGGCCACATCTGGAGTACTGTGTCCAGTTCTGGACAACACACCAGGAAAAGGACATTAAAAGGATTGAGGGGGTCCAGAGGCAAACATCTAGGCTGGTGACTGGACTCAAGGATAGGGAATATGGGGAAAGATTGCGAGACCTGGGGTTATATTCACTCCAGTGCCGATGGCACAGGGGTGAAATGTGCCTGGTGTACAGGGCTTTTGCAGACAGGGATTTATGGGAATGTGCTGGGTTAAGTTTAAGATGAGATGCTAGAAAAACAAGAGGACATAATATGCAGTTGAAAGGTGACCACTATAAAAAGAATCAGAGAGGAACATGGTTTTGTCAGAGGGTTGTGTCAAGGTGGAACTCTCTGCCAGAGTCTGTTGTGACTAGTGAAATCATGGACCAATTCAAGATAGTGTAACCCCCCCCTACAAATGGGGGTTCCTGAAAAGTCTTCCTCGAATTTGCCTAAATGCTCACTGCCAGGCTGGTGTCCTTCATTTTAGCAGTTTAAATGTGATTGCCAGAGAGTGCCTGTATAGCCTCTGGACACTGTCTCTTTAAGAGCTGCCTGGATTGCAGTTATAAGCAGGGGCACTGGAAAATTGCGGAACATTTTACCTGAAAATGCGGGGACTTTTTTGCAAAAATTGCGTGAAAATTGCGGGGGTTCACTATACATCCCCACTGCCCCCTAATAAATATTTTATTGTTTGCTGCAGCATGTATTGGTCACATAAATTGTTTAGATAAATGTATTGCCTCTTGTAAATGCTTTTGATGTGAAGAAAGGTGTGTGTTTTTGAAATGCACTGCAAATTAATCATTATGTAGCATATCTTCTAAAAATCAAGACATCCAAGTCATGCAGTGCTAACTAGATTTTATTCAGTAATTTACAACTAGTCTATACAGAATGCATCCTGAAACAACATATATTGCCAGTTTCTAGATGTTAAATAATGAAGCCTGTTTAAACTACTTGCTTTGGTGCAAGGAAAAAAATAAACAGATATAAGCAAAGTTAGACAGAGTGAATACTGCTGTGCTGCGCTCTCTCAAAATATACCTAAATTTGGTGCTGCTGTATTATTTTACATTCTGAGCCCCGTGATAATACGGGTAGAGGGACTACCAGTCCAAACAGAAATCTAATATACTTTTTAATTTTGTATTTCTCCACTCTTCAACTGGCGTGGGGGCTGTACTTTTAAATTTGTCAGTTTGTACGGGGCTAAAGCAGGCTCGGGGAACTTTCACTTGTACTTCCGGGTTGGGGAGCTATTTATAGAACGCTGTCGGTGACCGCAAGTACATATAAGCAAAGTTAGACAGAGTGAATACTGCTGTGCTGTGCTCTCTCAAAATATACCTAAATTTGGTGCTGCTGTATTATTTTACATTCTGAGCCCCATGATAATACGGGCAGAGGGACTACCAGTCCAAACAGAAATCTAATATACTTTTTAATTTTGTATTTCTCCACTCTTCAACTGGCGTGGGGGCTGTACTTTTAAATTTGTCAGTTTGTACGGGGCTAAAGCAGGCTCGGGGAGCCTTCACTCCTACTTCCGGGTTGGGGAGTTATATATATTATGTTATAGCGAGTGGGTCGAGCAAGAGCGGGGTGAGCGCTTGATGAGCGCAAAGACGCGCTCAAAGACATGCGCATCCTCACGCGTGTTTTGCATGTTTAGCATGTATAGTGAAAAATTCGTGTAACTCCACAAACTGAGATTGTGTCCTTAGCGGAGTAAATTTCTTTTATTTTCAATCTACCAATGTAGATTAGAATTTGTTTTATAAAAAAATGGATGTTTCTTATAAGCAATGTGTCCGTTGTCAAATGTTTGGTTTAGATATCTTGGAGACTGAACCAATTTGTCAAAACTGTGTGTTGATATCTACCCTTCAAGATCAAATTACTATTCTTCTTAGACCAAAACCAGTCGATAGTGACTTAAAAAGTCTAGAATCTTTCATTGACCAGGCAGTTGAGCTTTTTATCCCTGGTAACTCCCAAACGGCTGTTCCTGTGCCTGAACCTATAGGGTTAGAAAATAAAATCCCACAAAATCAGCTAGATGGGGAAGAGTGGGCAATGATTCCTAAATCTAAAACTAAATGTAGAGGAGGGCAAATATTTAAATCCTTTCACATTCCGTTACAAAATAGTTTTTCAGCACTAAATGACAGTACACCTCAGGAAATAACTATTCTTCCAAATATTCTGGCAAATTATCCAAGATTAAAAACAAATAATCTCTTGAGAGCTATACCTTTGGAAATCACCACACAAAAATATAATTCAGACAAGTCAAAATGAGTTCGTATCAGCTGCTACTTCTACTTTGGCTACTCCACCTTCTCACTTAACAGTTTCTAAAATTCTCCTGAAATGCCTAAATCTGCTGGGCATCAAATATTGAAGATGTTCCAAAGCAGATATTTGTCCTTGACGATTCCCTTGTTAAACATCTAGATAGGGCTATTTGTAACCCAGATAAATTAAATCAAACCTGCTCTAGTTTTAAGGGGGCAAAGCTAAATGATATTACTACCAGAATTCCTATCATCCTAAAAAATGCAGGCCCAAATCCCTTGGTTATAATTCTTGGGGCGTGTAAATGACATTCTGAACAATTCCACTCCAAAAAAACTTAAACAGGATTTTGTGGCATTAAATAATTTGCTTGTAGATAGGGGTTGTACAGTTTGTTTTTCAGAAATGTTACCAGTTCCCAGAGCAACCCAGGACTTGATTGATAAAATTAAATCTACCAACAACTGGCTTAGAAAATGGTGTATTGAACAGAATATTCCATGTTTAACCCATTGGGAAAACTTTGTGGACAAATCCCCCTTGTACTGTTGGGATGGCCTACATTTGAGTAGAAAGGTCAGTACAATGTTGGGTAAAACATTTCTGAACATTATAAACAATTATTTAAACTAATAAAAATTGGGGAGAATGGGAACTTACCCACGTCTCTAAATAAATCCAAGAATGTGTCACCAAAAACTTTTAACATCCTGTCATTAAATGCCCGTTCCCTAAATATATCCAAACTTTCAGAGTTAGAGGCAAAAGTAAATTACTGAATTTAGCAATAATTGCAGTGACTGAAACTTGGTGGGATTCTCATTCTCAGTGGAGCCAACACTTAATGGGTTATCAACTCTATTATAAAATAGAGTCCTCAAGAGAGGAGTGTGTGTCTTTATATTAGAGACGATATCCCTCCTATGAAATTCCAGCCCCAAATGATTCAGAAAGTATCTGGGTGGTAATCCAACCTCAGGGACTGCAACAAATAACAATTGGAAATTGCTATAACCCCCCATCAAGTGATCCAAATTCATGGAAAGCCTTAATAAATGACTTAATCCACTTTACATATTTAAAGGATGCAATAATCTTGGGCGATTTTAATATGCCCCAAATCAACTGGACCACTAATTTAGGACATAATAATCATGACAATGAATTTTTATCAGTATTAACAGATAATGGACTAATTCAACTAGTTTCATCTGCTACTAGAGGTTCTAATATTTTGGATCTCCTTATTACTAACATTAGTCACAAAATATCTAACATTCAAATTATGGATTCCCTGGGAAATAGTGATCATTCCTCTATACTGTTTAATTTAATGGGAGCAAAAAATAATCAGAATAACAAGTCAACATATAAAAATTATGACAGTGCAGACTTCATCAGTATTAACAAGGAAATAAAAAAAATTCAGTGGGATAAGATTTTTCTGGCTCTTTCTTCAAACGAGGCCTGGACTATATTAAAAGATTTAATTTTATTTCTGGAAAAAAAGTATGTTCCAATAAAAAATAAATATAATAGTAAGGGCAGAATCCCTAGGTGGTTTAATAATTCCATTAGGCTACAAATAAAAAAAAAAGAAAATTGTTCAAAAAATTAAAAAAACACCTTTAGTATTAATAATAAAGAAATACTTCTTCAGTACAAAAAAACTTTACAAAAGCTTAAACACATGCTCAAACAAGCTAAATCCAAGTTAGAATCTAAGTTGGCACACATTAAGGACGGTTACAAGTCTTTGTTTTCATATTTAAAGAATAAAAAAGGTAATTTACATAAGATAGGGCCAATAACTCACAATGGTAGTTCTATACAATCAGATTTAGACATAGCTAATCTTTTTAATACCTATTTTTGCTCAGTCTTTTCAAAAAAAGACTCTTTTCCCCTAAAATCTACAAGTGTCAATACTAAATTATCTCATACATATAATATTAAGGTACCGGATATATTGCCATTTATAACAAAATTAAAGAAAACTACAAGTCCAGGTCTGGACCAAATAAATGCCAGATTCTTAATCCAAACTGCTAAGACTTTAGCACTTCCTTTAAAATTAATATTCAATAAATCTCTTCACAATGCAGAGATTCCTCTAGATTGGTTAACAGCTTTCGTTACGCCGATTTATAAAAAAGGTAGTAGATCTATAGTCCAAAATTATTGTCCAATAAGTCTTACCTCTATAATCTGTAAAATAATGGAGACATTGATCAAATCATTTCTGGAAAAAGAAATGATTGAATTAAAAATTATTGATCACACTCAACATGGATTTAAGTCAAACCACTCTTGTACAACAAATCTGATTTCATTCTACAACAATATAAGCAAGGGCCTAGAATAGATGATAAAAATTAAATGGATGTTATACTTTTGGATTACAGTAAGGCTTTTGATAAAGTACCTCATAATAATTTGATCAACAAAATGTATTCATTAGGTTTCTCACATCAATTGATCAAGTGGGTTTCTGTCTGGTTGACAAATAGAACCCAGAGAGTAGTACTAAATAATCACAAATCTCAATTAGGAGCAGTTACTAGTGGTGTGCCTCAGGGCTCAGTTTTGGGTCCGGTTCTGTTTCTTATTTACATAAGCGATATGCAAGTAACTAATAACAACTGGTTGTCCAAATTCGCTGATGACTCGAAGCTAGGGGGTCCTGTAAACAATTTGTCAGAATTTAATTTACTAAACTCTGATTTAAAATCAATTGAAAAATGGACTGTTGACAACCAAATGGAGTTTAATGTAGACAAGTGCGTTGTTCTGCATTTTGGACTCCATAATCCACATAATAAATATTTTATTTATAGTTCATTACTGAAGTCATCAGATGTGGAAAGGGATTTGGGAGTTCTAATTAATACTAAGCTGTCCTCAAAAAATCATTGCACAAAGATAGCAAATACTGCAAATGGCTTATTAAGACAAATCCAGCGTTCCTTTGTAAATAAGTCCGAGCAATGTATTATGACCCTTTACAGATCAACTATTCAACCTTTTTTCGATTATGGGTCTCCCTTTTCGAACCCACATCTAAAAACAGATATTGACTGTTTAGAAAGAGTTCAGAGACGAGCAACTAGAATGATTCCTAGATTAGCCAAATTACCTTACAAATCAAGACTAACATTGGCTGGATTGCATTCTCTACAGAAAAGAAGGGCAAGGGGGGATTTATTATTAATACACAAACTGTTATAAAACCCGGATTTGATGAATAAATGCGGATTAGTTCATGATACCAGACTTATTGTCCCAAGATGCCATAATAAACAACTAATGGTACTTAAAGCCAAGACTAATTTAAGATGAAACTTTTTTTCATTAAGGGCACCGAAATTATGGAACAGGTTACCACAGGTTATAGTGGACTTAGATAACATTGTATCATTTAAAAAGGCTGTAGATAACTGGTTAGTAATGAGATTATAATTTCTGATGTTCCCACTGTATGTGGGGGGAAAATCTAGATGGGTCTCTGCCTTCTTTTTTCCCCAAAATTACCAAGTACCAAGTACCAAGATAACCAGGGTGCCTAATAAAGGTCTAGTAAGAAAAATGTTTATTTTGTTAAAATAACTACTGTTCTTAATCAGCGCTGTAAGTACATTTTAAAATCACAAGATAAAAGTATCAAATCATAAGAGTAAGTTTTCATTACATCATACAATAGTTTTCAATACATGGTACTTTTGTTCTACTCGGTTTGCAGTGATTTTACTTGGGTTGCAATTATTTTGTCTATTTGAAGGTAAATGTTTAACTATACTTAACCTGTTCAGCATGTTTTCAGAAATGTTTGCTTTTTGTAGGTTTTGTATGTGAGTATGCAGTTGTGGCAGACTGACATGTAAGGAATCACTGTCACCAACCCCCTCAGAAGCACATTCAAGTTTATAATTAGCAAGGCCTTCCAAACTCCTGACACATTTGAATCAAAATCCTTTCAAATTGAAAGTATTTGTACAAAGAAAATCTACCCTACCATTCAAAAACAAGCACTGTGGTCAATGCTTCATTTAGGTGAATGGGGCACTTTGCACCTCTTCTCATACCTATTGTTTCAGTCTCTGTGTCAGCAAAAAGTTCTGTAACAGTCTGCTTTCACACAGATTTTAAAAGTGTTCAAGTCTACATATGCACGGCCAGAGGATTTTGAAACCAAAGCAGGGAAAGGAATCACATGAAAGCAGAGTCACATTTGACCCCTTCTCACTTCACACTATACTGTTTTGGTCAAATCCAAGTCTGTGTACAAAGTTGTTAGCATATCTGAGCAGATTTCCTTGAGAATTTAAATATTTTTATACAATTTTAGTCAAGAATTCTATAAATGTAAGAAATCGCAAGAAATTGTGGATTTTGTGCGGAGAAGGGGAAATTGTGGAAAAATTGCGCCCGCAATTTTCCAGTGGCCCTGGTCATAAGTAATCTGAGAGGGCTCTGTTGAAAGATGTAACTATTTGCTGAAAATCATTTAGAGTGATAATGATGATGTAGTTTGTCTAACCTGCCTTCTTTGCAGCAAGGACTGTTTTGTTTATCCCCACCATTTGGCCCGGGACTGCGAATTGGACCAATCAGTTCTGGTGGACCTAAAATGGAACCGGACTACAGGAGCTGCCTGGAGTCAAAATCTGTAGGAATTGTAGTTTTGGGCTTTTTGCGCCTTTTTGCACCTGAAGGGGGCGCCTTTGTTGTGACTGACAGGAGGATCAGCCAACCAAACCTTTTGGATCTTGGGGAATTTCCCAGGCTGTTGCAGCTAGTTTCAGTTTTGAGCTGAGAAGTGAAGAAATACCAGCTCAAGTGATTTTGAGCAGCAGTTCTGTGTAAGTTTGCATGGGAGAACTGTGAAAGGGCTGAGTTTTTGGCCTGCCTGTCTGCCTGCTGTCCCTGAGAGGGAAAAATAGAGTTTATTCAGACTGAATCCGAGTTGTGAGGACTATTTAAGCCACTGGACTGTGACCAGGCTTTAACCTGAAGAAGACCAAAGATTTGCTGAATGCGATCAGCCTGTCAGGATTTTCAGCTGCTTTTGAATCCCCGGTTTGTACAGAGACTTTACGATCATAACTGGAGAGCAGTTTGCCTGGTACAGTAGAATTTCCTTACATGTAAATGTGCTGTGTATTGAAAGTGGGTCGTGATTTGGAGTTCCCACTGTGTGAACTGTGTTCTGCTTGCTGAAAGCTTTATCCAGCCTAATCGGACTGAATCTGCGTTCATCTCCATTGGGCCAGGGCCATGTCACACTGGCCCTGCCAGACTATCCCACTGCACAGAGAAAGCCACCGACGAGAGACCTGCCTGGGGATCAACCCCCCCATCCACGCTTGAACAGGAACGACACCTCAGCGAATCGTCTGGGCCCTGTTTCTCCTGGCAGTCCAGATTAATCACCTGCTGTAAGTTTTCGTCCAGCCTGTGTCCAGTCTTGCATATCGTGAGTAATCATCAGGGTAGATCCTTGCAACAACAGTCTAATCTAAAAGTGTGTCATCTGATTGTCTTGTTTTCTTTTCATGAACTGAGCCCTCCGGCCCCGGATTACAAATAGTGTGTGTTGTGCATGTTGTTTTCTTCCATCACAGGGCCCCAACCAGCTGCAACGTTCCTGGCTAACCCACCATTCTCCATCTGGGTACCCAGAGTGTCTGACTGTTTATGGACCCTGAAGTGCATGCATAACTGTTTGATTGATACAGCCTTAAAGCAAGTTAACCTAATTACGCCCCTCGCTTGTTCAAGCCCCTTAAATAAATCAGATCTAACTCTTTTTTGCATTTACCCTGACTGTGGTTCCAGTTTGTGCAAGAGTACTGTACTGCTGTTATTTGCTGTGTATAACCTTGTTTTACAGGGGGTCCCTAGGGCCGGGCCAGAGGAAAGCCCTGGTGGTAAGTGCAAACAGTGTGGGTACTTGTGTGGTGTATCAGGGGTATTGTGAAAGTGATTATTGTGTATTGTTCCAGCCACTAGTAAGGAAAGAGGGGGGTTACAGTGTCCCGGAGGGCTGTGCCCAGGTTAGCTTGACCACTGCCAACCCTTACCTCTGGGTGGAGGCACCCGTTTTAGAACTCAGGCCCCTTAACCTGCTACTAACCAAGCAGGCAGGGATAGTAGCCCTTAGGATAGCACCACCTAGGGGTTACACTAGCATTGGACAGATACTATGCAAACCACCGTTATGGATTAGAGATCTAAATATGGAGCAGGTCATTACATGGCTAACGCTATCTGACCTGATTTGCTTCTTATGAATCTTATGAACAGACAGCTGGGACCTGCCCTTTTTGGCTGCAGGGTCTGGGACAGCCATACACATGTGGCACACAGCTCAGCTGTCTGTAGATGGCAATAGTATGCTGCACTGTGCACAGCAGCCAGAGTACCATGCATGTTCTGTGGTATACACAGGTGGTGCACTATATGCATCCCCCCCCCCTTGTTGGCACATCAGCGGTGTGGAACACAGACTCACCTGGAGGTGCCCTCCCCACCCTGCAGATGGTGTCACTGCCCGAGTTACAGGGCTAACACTCAGACAGTGCCAGTGCAGGTCATAGACCCTGCAAAGATCCAGTCGAGACCTAATGTATGCATGCCCCCCCCACAGTGGAGTAATCATGCTCAGTCATCACTGTGTTGATTAGACAGCACCGTATCTGCATAGCAACGTCAAGCACATATGGTACACTACATGCACCCCCCCACCCATGGCCCACCATCCACCAACCCCATGGTACATATGCAGGGCTCCAGTGAGACACAATGGCATGACACACAGTACATATGGCACTGGAAATAGCACCACTGCAGGTGGGCTACCATGGCAGCTGTATAGAAACATAGAATATGACAGCAGATAAGGACCACTTGGCCCACCCAATCTGCCCATTTTTCCTACCTACTGTAATACCACAAGCCTACTCGGTCTCCGGCTTGACCCTTCCTTTCCTAACCACTAAGGTTCCCTTATGCCTATCCCATACGTTCTTGAATCCCATTACAGTTTTTGACCCTGACCACCTCTGCTGGGAGGCTGTCCCAGATGTCCACCACTCTTTCTGTGAGTATTTCCTCATGTTCCCCTGAATCTACCCCCCCCAGCTTCATTGCATGACCTCTTCTTCTTGAGCATCTTTTTTTCTGAAAAATGCTGCCGTCCTTTAACATATTTATACCTGTGAGCTATTTGAAAGTCTCTGTCATATCCCGTTTCCCCTCCTTTCCTCCAGTTTGTATATATGTTTTTTACACTTCTTTTTCCCTCCTTGTCGCCAGGCCAGTAGAGGGACAACACCCGGTGGCATCTCCCGCCCAGCCTGAAACCCCCCACCCTGGGCCCCTCCCAGAGCTCCGTTACTATGACCTAGCTGGAGACAGACCCCCCTGGTTTGCACCCCCCAGGGCGGAGCCACCACAACTCTTGGCACTCCAGACATCCAGTGTCAGCCAGGCTCAGTTTGGTGGGTGGAGGATCAGGACCCAGGTGGGTGGGGTCCGGCGGTGGGCATGGGGGCCAGGGCACATCTTCGTCTACCACTGTCTTGGAGTTTTTCCTTGTTCTGGGTGAGATCTCCCCCCCGAGACTCGGGCATCGAATGACATCCCCAGCAGAATGAGCGCGTTCCCACACATGCCCACCAATGTCTCCCCCTGTACCTCTGCATGACCCTGACTGTAGTGCACTACACCTCCACCTGGTGTCACTGGTGCCAGGGTGCCACATCCCACCCCTCCCCGAGAGAGAGGAGAGCTGTCCTCCGGACACTCAATCCTCTCTCCTCCCCCACGGGCCATACCCAGTGACCTGAGCTCGCTTCCGACTCCGGGTCATCAGCGTGGTAAGAGGAAAGGCACCAGCTCCTCAGCCCTCTACACCACTGGGCCAGCTCAGTGTGTACATGTTAAGATCCTTTATTCTCTCCTCATAGGGCTTTTGATGCAGGCCCTGCACCATTTTAGTTGCTCTCCTCTGGACCACCTCTACTCTGTGTCCTTCTGGAGATGTGGTCTCCAAAACCGGACACAGTACTCTAGGTGAGGTCTTACCAATGTTCTGTACAACGGTATCACCACCTCCCTCTTTCTGGTGATGATATCCCTTTCTATGCACCCTAGCATCCCACTAGCTCTCTCTGGTGCCTTGTCACACTGTTTGGTCACCTTTAGATCATGTCTCTGGGCTACCCCTGTGAAACGCGCTTCCATCTGCAGTCCGGGAGGCCCCTTCAATTGGTGTTTTCAAGCAGAGGTTAAAGACCCACCTTTTCAGCTTGGCACTTACAGAGTAACCTGCATCCATCTGTGTTACTACTATAGTGAATTTTAATAATTGAATTCTGACTTTATTTTTATTTCTGGATTTTAATAGTTCTTTTATCTTGTAATATTTTGTCAGGCACCCAGAGCCTCTGGAATTGGGCGCCATAAAAAATAAAATTTGCCCTGCTGTGCCATCAGATATGCTTACCCCCAGGTCTCGTTCCTGCTTGGTGGTCATCAGTACCACTCCCCCTATCTTGTACTCCACCCCTGGGTTTCTGTGCCCCAAGTGCGTGATCTTGCACTTCTTCACATTGAAACTTAGTTGCCACACTTTTGACCACTGCTCAAGCTTTCTTAGATATCTGTTCATTTTTCCACACACCCCCGGACTGTCTACCCTATTGCAAATCTTTGTCTCATCTGCCCTTCTAGCTCCTCTGCAATGTCACTAATAAAGACATTACAGAGGACCAATCCCAGTACTGTTCCTTGCGGTACCCCGCTGGTCACCTTCCCTTTCTCAGAGTGAACTCCATTCACTACCACACTCTGTCGCCTATCCCCCAACCAATTCCTTACCCAGTTTTCCACCTTTGGACCCATTACAAGTCTCTTATGTGGAGTCGTGTCAAGGGCCTTACTGAAATCTAGGTGGGCCATATCTGCTGCTCCATCCTGATCTAATTCACTAGTCACTCAAAGAACTCTATCAGATTTGTTTGACATGACCTCCCCGCTCTGAATCCATGCTGCCTTGGATCCTGTAAGCCACTGAATTCCAGATATTCCTCAATCCTTTCCTGCAGTAGTGATTCCATTAATTTCCACACCACTGAAGTCAGACTGACTGGACTGTAATTGACAGCTTCCTCCCTGCTACCACTTTTGTGAAGTGGGACTACATCTGCCCTCCTCCGCTCCTCCGGAACCACTCTCGTCTCCATTGAATGGTTGAACAGGCCTTTTCAGAGGAACAACCAGCACCTGTCTGAGCTCCCTCAATATCCTTGGATGTACCCTGTCCAGTTCCATTGCCAGCTTCATTTCAGATTTGCGAGTTCCTTCAAGACTCTCTCCTCCGTAAATGGACTAGTGTCCACCTCTCTTCCTTCGATGCTCCTGTCCCTTCTCTGTGGTCCCTCGCCTTCCTCTTCCTCTGTGAACACTGAACAAAGTATTTGTTCAGGATGTCTGCTTTTTCCTAATCCTCTTCTACACACACCCCCCCCCCTTCCTTCTTTAATCTTACAATCCCTGTCCTGGTCTTTCTCCTTTCACATACATACCTAAAACATGTCTTGCCCCCTTTCTTTACTGCCTGGGCTACCTTCTTCTCCTTTTGTGCCTTTGCACTCCTGACTGCTTTCCCTACCTCACTCTGCCTCTCCTAATATACCTCCTTATCCTTCTCCCTCTGTGCATCTTTATGCCTCCTGAATGCTAACTTTTTGGCCCTTACCTATCCAGTCACCTCATTTGAGAACCGTAGTGGTCTCGCTTTCCTCTTGCTTTTGCTTACTTGCCTGATGCAGAGGTTTGTTGCCTGCACTACAGCCCCTTTTAATTTATCTCACTGTTACTCCACTCCACCCACGTCCCCTTCCCCACCAGGGCATCCCTGAGGCATTCCCCATCTTTGCGAAGTCGACACTCCTGAGATCCAGGACCTTCACCTTTGTGCGGTTTGATTCTGCCACAGTTCTTGTATTTAACCACATTGTATGGTAATCACTGGTCCCCAGGTGGCCACCCACCATGACATCTGTAACACTATCCCCATTGGTGATTACAAGGTTGAATATTAATGTCTCATGAGTGGGCTCTCTTGCTAGTTACCTGAGGAATGCCCCCTGAAGGGAGTCCAAGATGTCCCTGCTCCTAGCTGAAGCTGCAGCTGGGATGCTCTAGTCCGCATCCGGCAGACTAAAGTCCCCCACCAGCAGCAGCTCCTCCTTATTTGCCATCTTTTGGATGGCTTCCACCAGAACCTTATCCATCTCCTCTCCCTGTGCCTGAGGTCTGTAGACATGCCAGTACAATGTATGATGCGCAAGGTAGGGTGTACCAGTACTACAGTGGCCAATGCCAGTGACGTGATGTCAGCCATGCATATAGAGTCCCGAACATATAGCAGTGCAGACCTGACTGATACTGACAGGGTCACAGTCAGGGCTGTGAGCACTACTACTGGCCTCCTGTAGCACCTAGTTGGCAACACAGGGCACATGCCACTGCACAATGGCAGGCATGCCACGGTACGATACACAGACACAGGGTACCATGCCAGCAGCATGTAGGTTTACAGCAGTAGATTGCACAGATCATGACACACCACAGTGCCACTGGTGGGCCAGTGCCCCAAGTGTAGCGTAAGTGTCCATCACCGCAACCTGTGAGGTGATGTCCCCACAGGTATGTATCCTGCATGGTGGGCCACACAGTGACATCAGTCACTGGCCACCGAGGCATGCAGTATACTGTAGACAAGGGTGGCAGACAAGTCTCAACAGTGGCAGGGCCAAGGATGTCAGGGGTAAAGTCCTCCCCACCTTGATTGAGTTCACTCACACCCATATTGCTGCTTCGAGCGGGTGTAGAATATTGGTACAGCTTCCACCACTGACTGACAGCCAGTGTCAGACCAGCCCACCCGGATACCTGGAAATGTCCAGGAGGGCTCCCCTCTGCAGGGTTCATGGCTACCATTTATACTCTTGTGCATATATCACCCATTGCCTACCTAAATATAGTATTTTCAGTACTGTAAGGACAAACATAGAGCTAGTGTATCACATTGCCATGGAATACTGACATGCGTGTGTCACCCATGGCCCTTCTCTATTGATGTTCCAGGTGGGCCCCTGTATCTACTTTACAGGTGGTTCCCCAGTACCCCAGTCAAACCCTGCTGGCAACATCCCCCTGTGCCGTGTCCCCCCCCCCCCGGCGAGCCCCAACATTTACATTGCTTGTCTGCCAACTGTACCATAACCCAGCAGGCCATGACCACTTCTAATCCCCACCAACAATACCAAGGCCGTCATTGTCCACGAGTCCACTGGCACCCTGCATGCCACGCAGAGGGTGCCATGTACATAACACTGTGTACGGCACATGCTGCAGCATCAGGGCACACTCCGCCAGTGTAATACATAGCCATGATTGCAACAACAGATATAGCCAGGCCCTAGCACCTATGCAGGTGGTAGGTCCATGGCCATAGCAGCCCAACCTGTTCTGGCACTTCCAAGTGTAAACATGGAACTGTGGGTGTGGCATGCAATGTAGGGTACTTGCGTGAATGCCCCTCCTGTGACTGGCTTTTTTGAGCCCCATCATGGCCTAGAGATCCAGATCAGTCCTTTTTGCACCTCATCTGGTCCCATTGATCGATACCCCTGGTTGGGGCCCGCTGTCCACTGAGGTCTGTAGAGAAGGGAAAGAGAGTTGTGATCAGCATCCTGCAGTGAAAAACAGAGCAACATTTAGTACACACTACACAGCATAATGCCCATATGCCTGTACTGTTCACCAGCCGCCACAAGTGCATGATGCGGCTGGACAGGTCTGAGCAGGTCTATGACCTACCTGTAGGACCACCTGTGGCACCACACATGTGCGACACATGGCCCAGGCACTGCAAGTGTGATACCACCCCCTGTGGTAGATAGGGCCTTTCACAGTATATTGTGACCTGTGATGTGCCTACAACCTGCCAGCCCCACCAGTCCCTATACAACAGGTCCATACATGTTGGCTACAGACCCTGTGATGCCATAGTATGTCTGGGCATGCATGGTGCTCCAGTTCACAGACGACAGGGACTGGCAAGACATGCCTGCACAATGCAGTCCCACGCTGTGGCCACTACATGTCTGGAACCTACTGTGCAGTGAAATAATACTCCATGCTGTACCTGGCAAATGCATACGAATGCCCATGTGGCACAGTACGACAGTGGGCACATCCACGTCCTGATGAAGATGTCCACCAGCACAACTACATGTAGGGCACATGTGCCACCCTCCCAGATCATGCCCAGCAATGGGCAGTGACATGTCAAGGTCACTGTACCCGGTAGACACACCCTGCACACTGTCCCAGGACACTATTCATGGGCCTGTCATGCACCCTGACACTGCTGCCATGGCACTGTGATGGCCCACAACCATGCAGCCAGGCAGGTGCACACCTTCAGCACCCATGGTGTGTGCTACCATGTAGAGGGTACAGGGGGGCCAAGACACCTGTATACATACTGTCAGACCATGCTGTGGGGCATGTCCCATAGCACACAGGGGAACAACATGGACACACAGGTAATGTGCACGGTGCCTCAGGGACAGTAGCCCACTCGCACCCTAACATGACACAGGCCTGCCCACAGGCCATCACACATACAAAATACATACAACCATCTGTACTCACCTGGTCTGGTGAGTGGTACCACCATCACCTGCAGCTCCTGCAGGCTGCATGCCTTCCTCCTATGGAGGTCATAGTATCAATGCCTGCACTAGTCTCTGGTTTAGGTGACCCCTGTTCTGCACATCCACAGCTCATTTTGGGGCCTATCTCCTGGTCCTTTCTGGCCACCACCAAGTTGACCAGACTGGCCAAGTCAGTGGTGATCCACTGTGGTCCTGCTGATGAACAGCCCTGCATCATCAGCTAGACACTTCCTTCCCACTACTAAGCCTAGTGCTTGTACCATGCTGCTGCCTGGTTCTGGGCTGTCTGAGTGTGTCCTGTAGTGTTGCTCAGTACTTTGCTATGGTAGCGCAGTGCTATATAATGTTGTGCTGTGCAACACACCCATCCAGGGGTTGGGGCTGGACTGGAAGCAAGCACCCGGCATAGGTTTGCACATGCACGGGATGCACCTGCAAGTGTTGCACATGCGCAACCTTGTGCATTGCTATGCACAGCTGTTGCACGACAAGGTGTGCGAGGCTGCGCAAACTGATGACTTTATAGGTAGGAAGTGACATCATGACTGCACCACAGCCTGCTGTCTCATGAGCACAAGCACAGCGCAAAGCAGTGCGCTAGTGCAAATGTGGTTTCTGCATCAGGCAATACTGCAAGTATTCAGCCATAGTATGTAGATGTGGTAATTTCACAGTCCATGGGCAAATAACCACATTTGCATGTCCTTACTGCCAGGTATGCATACATTAGCATCCCTGATTGCACCTGGAGTATATAAGGAGCACAGTGTACCACCTAGGGATGGTGAGCACTGGACTGTGTCTATACTGTGCCTACAGCATGGCTCCCAGATTGATGTACCATTTTCAGTGTGTCTTCAGAGCAAGTTCCTCAGTGTTCTGGTAGCTCCCATTATGTAATATGGAGGACAATGTAGTCAATTGTCCTGTGTAGACAATCTAAGTGAATTCATACATTTTCCCTGTACATGTCACAATTGCTCTGAACAATACAGGAAGCCCTGTACATCTTGGTGCCCTGCTACTTTCAAAATACTTACGTGGGGGAATTCAAACATCCAAATTTCTCGGTGGTGTACATGCCAATTGCAGGTAGTGGTACTCGCCTATAGTAGTCAATGAGGCAGAATGATAGATGTGGTGGGCCTCTTATACATGTGTTGGTGAGGTGCCTGAATGGAGTTCTCACGATCCCTGTGCAATGTAACTCCTATGAGTATGCTGTGTGTAGTGGTATCCTGGATATATGGTGGTGGCCGATGGCATCCACAGCTAGTGGTGGTGGTGTTGCCATGTCTGGGTGGAGGCCCCTCCTACCGAGGTCCATGTTGCACACTGTCAGCGAAGCCACCCCCTCACATACATGCATAGGTGGTGGTGGCGCAGGGTTCCTGTGGGCCCCTGCCCATAACCACCCCTGTCTGTCTCCGACTGTCACAGTGGCTACATTTACACATGAGCTGGCCTGTGTCAGGCAGCCGAGGGCTGTGGTAAGGCAGGCATTACCGGGACACCTATGTGGTTGGGGTATAGGCTACACTACAGTCACGTTCAGCTGTGTGCCACTGTGTGTATTCGCCAATCACCTGTATTGCACTCCCCTGTCCAGCAAGTACCATGGAGGATGATGACAGAATTTGGGGCCACCACTACTCCGCAGAGGAATTACAGGTGCTAGCACAGGCCTACAGGGCCAGGGAGGAGGTCTTGTCCTAGAGCAACAGCATGAATACCCAGGTATGGTGGACATTAGAGGAGATATACAACAAGGTCATTGCCATCAACATCTGCAACAGGCTCATGGAAGCAGCAAGGAAGTGCTTTAGGGACACAAAGAGGATGAAGCAGGTCATAACAATACAGAGCAGGGAGCCGCATGCCACAGGTGGGGGCCCGCAGGCATTGGCAGCTGTGTGTACCCAGGATCCAGCAAAGGAGGCCATAGCATCCACCCTATGGCCTGTGGAGGTGATGGAAGTGCCAGGTAGCAGCTACAAGAGTCAAGTAGAACCTGCCCAGCCATGTGAGTGACAGGCAGTATAACATTCCATCAGCCATGTGTGTATATGTGGATGTACATAGGTATGGGTGCATGCATATACCAGTGCTGGGTATTCATGCACCCATACCTATATACACCATTGGGTGTGGCCACACTACTGTTTCTCTGTCACCCAGTGTTTAGCCATCTGTGTGCAGATCCATGACTGTGCCCCATGTGTTGTTGCCCAAGTGCTCACTGGTTCTTGGATGTGTGCTCCCTTGGGAAGGGATGTGTGCACACTGCTACTGGGCTGCCGAGGGGTGTGCCCATTAGTGCTGGGTGTGTGTTCACTGGTGGTGAGGTGTGTGTCCACTGGTACAGAGTGTGTGTTCACCGGTGGTGGGGTGTGTCTTCACTGGTGCTGGGTGTTTGTTCACATGTGCTGGGGTGTGTGCTTACTGGTGCTAGGACATGTGCCCCATGATGATGGAGTGTGTGCTCACAGGTGTAGAGGTGTGGGATGTGTAGTAACATGGGGGGCATAGATGGTGCAATGCAAACCCAGCATAGGTGAAGTGTCATCATATGCCGGGCATGCATGCTGCCTCAGTCGGTACACCACTCTGTATGTTATGGTGCTATACAACTCCCCTCTCCTCTCCCTGCAGCACACCACATTGTACCAGACATAGCAGATGATGCCCTAGGACCATCTCAGCGTCAGCTGCCCCTGCCACCCACCTGTCTGTGCCACCAGCAAACAGCAGCAAAGAGGACATTGAAGATGAGGATGACAAGACTTACATCAGGAGCTTTGGACCGGAGGGGTCCGCCCCAGACCAGGAGCCATTTTCTAACCCTGCCAGCCCTGCACCAATGAGGCCCAGATGCTGTCCTCATGCAACCCAGTGGTCACAGTGGTGCAGTCCCCCACAGCCCCTGACACATCACTGCTGAACATCCCAAGACCCCAACTGCAGCACAGCCATCGCCCTGCCTCCCTCTGCCAATACCACAGGGCCATCCACTTCTGCTCCTCTATGACAGTGTTGGGTAAGACCCTGTCTCATTTGTTATGCAGAAAGAGTTAAAAGCAAGGATCTGTTTTATCCTCTCCTACTCTGCCATGTGTCGATCTTTTGCCTGTCTGATTATGCAATCAAATGTTTCTTGTGGCACCTAGGAATTGGCCTCTCCGATGGTCCCACAATTTACCAATGTTATCTACCTGCTTTCACTTGCTGTTTCTGTTCTTTCTTTCTTCCTTCCTTCCCTTGCTTCTCTCTTGTTAAAAACATATATGTGAATCTTTATGTGAAACTGAGATCCTTTGGGTTGCAAAATTCTATTTTGTTGCACCTATTAAAGACTAGATGTGCTTTTCAGGCTGACCTCAGAAAATAAATTGTCAAAATTCTGGTATATTTTGTGAACAGACAGGAGATGAAACATTCAACAATCAGGATGCAGAGCATAAACTGCTAGGAAAATACATCTTATAATAAGAGAGCAATGTTTTGTTTAGAGAGAGATAGAGAGACTGAGATGGATGGCCTATGGCTGGCAGGTACCTATGTGTACAGCCTTTTGTTCCCCCTCACCAACATGGTCTGTCTTCATGTGTACACTCTGCCTGGCAGGCCTGTTATTTCATGCACCCCCCCCGTCTCCCCCTCCTGGGTGGCATGTATCTCTGTTGACACCCCTTTAGGTCCCCCTGCTGACACGGAATTCCTTGAGTGTGTACCCTATTTGCTGTCCCCATCTGGTTGCAATGCATTTCTGTTTCCTCCCTTTTGTTACTCTCCTGCCTGGCATGATGCTGTAAATATATTGTTCTAGGCATTTGATAATACATTGAGTAAAAATATTACAGTCTCCTGTGTGGTCTGTACTTGTCCGTCATATCCAAAGATGTCTCTCATGAGTCAGGTTCTGCACTTCTTGGCCCTCCTGGCCTTTCTGGGATCATGCCTGTCAAGCTGCCCCAGTACCCCATGGTTCTGCAGTTCTGAATCTGCTGCAGGTTGTTCCTGTGGGGATCGGCATGCATATCCCTCGGTTGAGTGCCATGTTGTATAGTATACAATAGGCAAGAAATATGGCACAGGCCTTCTGAGGGATGTACTGTAGGGCACCACCAGAATGATCAAGGCACTGGAACTGCATCTTTAGCATTCCAAAGACACGCTCAATGATGTTGTGCGTGGTGTTGTGTGCTGAATTGTACCTATCTTCTGCAACGGATGTGGGGCATAGGACAGGTATAAGGAGCCAGGGATGCAGGGAATACGCACTGTCCCCTATGTAAGCAAAGGGCATCAGTTAGTGTCATCATGATCAGTGGGTGGGGAGACCTTTGGGGTATACTCACCAATGAGGAGGCCACTAGGGATGTCTCCATGTTCAAACCTTTGGCACAGGATGGAGTTGTGCCATAGGTAGGCAGTGGGCGCTGCTAGGGTATCGTGACAGGATAATGATGATGCCCCTGTTGCATCACGCACCACCTGGTAATTGATGGAGTGGTACCCCTTCCTATTGAGATAGGCCTCCACTCCACCACTGGTAGGTGCCTGGATGGCAACATGGGTGCAGCCAGTGGTACAAAGTACAGATGGTAGGTGAGCAACCTGATGGAATTGCTGCATAGTTACTGTTTGCTAAGCTGGTATGCTGGGGAATATGATGAACTCCTTAGCATGGGTCAGCATGGCATCTAAGAACTGACCCAAAAGGAGCGAGGTGGCTGACTGCAAGATACCAGTGGTGTTCCTCGCCTGTGTATGGAATGTTCCAGTGGCCAGGAAACACGGTGCAACCATCACCTTGAGCTCTACAGAAAATGCATGGCTTCACTGGGTGTCTGTCCAGAGTTGGTCATGCAACAGCTCACATGGCTGCCTGAGCACTGGCCTGTTGAGCCTGTACCAGCCCACAAGCTGGTCATCACTGAGAACTTCAAATGTGACTCATGGATGGTACTGTCTGTGTGCAGCATAGCACCTCTGTGGCCGTCTGGGCCCAGGGTGGGTACTGACCCACTCCTCATCCTCTAGGACCTGTTGCATGAGGTAGAAGATGTGTGCTCCCATGAGCGCCATCCTGGACTGTGGCCTGCATTGTCTCCACCTGCCACTAGGGTTTGCCTCGGTTTAAGACAGTCTTTTTATGTGATAATTGCACAGTGCTACGTGATCTGTGCAAACCCATTTGCACAGTTCTAACATGCTGAATATCGCACTATGTTGATATGCATAGTCCTGCATCCACCTTTGCGTACGGCATACATTATCTCTGCAGTGGGGTGCAAATGGTTTTAGCACATGCAGAGTTACACTTTTAACATGGGATTTTGGCACAAACCCATGCACAATGTGAGCAAAATCACTTTGTGCCCAGTGCAAAGCTTTGAATATTTGGGCCTAGGTGTGTTACCTGATGTCCTGAGTGACCACTCCCCAATTGATTGTATTGCAGTGCTCAGAGACTACATCCTCCACATGTAGTTACTGAACCTCAAATTAAAATTGATTTTGATTTGGTAGCTTTCAAAAATGATATTTCTAATTGTGACTGGTAATTTTTTAATGCTATCCCGGATGCTGACACAGCCTTGCACTTCTTTGCTTCTGAATTTATTCGTACTGTATATGCAGTCTTCATACTCCAACTGTTGAGATGTGTGTTAAAGGTAATACTTAAGCAATAATGTATGACAAGGTGATGAGTTAGAGATTTATTGTCCCAGGTGTGGGTACTAGGCCGCAGGCCGAGAGCCGTAAACCACCCAAGGCATGTGTAAATCTCACAACACCACATCCCTCTGGAATGCATTATTGTGATTATAAAAATGAAATAAAAAACTAAATGTGGTTTTCATTGAAAAAAAATCAATATTTGTATTCATTTTAAGAACTACAAGGTTTTGTTCTTCCGTCTATGATAAAATAGTCCTCTAAATGTGGCATCAATGGTGAACAAATCAATATTTTTAATTTCAAGAAATATAACATGTGTATATGGCATAACTATGGAACAGCTGAGAGGAGACATTGTACAACCAGAGAACACTGCAGATTAATTTGTTCTCTCACTGTTTGCAGAACTTGAAAACCTTGTACCCTGCCACCCGAGTTATGCTGATTCACAGCGAGTGATAGGAAAACTTCCTGAGGAGGTGGAATCATTGCAGGAGGTGCCTGCATGTGTAATTCAATGCCCGCCACATTCCCCATGCAATTCACTGATACTTTAGCTGAGGGTGGAGTGGGGGTTATGTCAGGAGAGACTTGCATGTAAATTTCAAACACTACCTCGTTCTCAGTACCTCCTACTAAGCCAGTGCCTGAAGGAGGAGTCGGTTGCCCGTCATGACTAGCATGGCTCATGACACACCGACCAACATCCCATTCTGCGTTACATGGTGGCAAGATTTGCGGGATTTCAAAACTCAGATATGAAGCTGCTGTGCTACTCCGTCAGTCTCTGTTGGTCCCGATCGGTTGTCACTATCGCTTAGTACTGGCTCTGAAATTACTTCTCAAGTGGTTAAACCGTCACAAATGTCATTTAGGAGCGCTTCCACTGAACCATCACAGAAGTCAAAAAAGATATTTGATGTTTTTATAATGTGTTTCTGGTCATTCTTTGAACACTGTTCTCTGTCGGTTTAATTTTTGACAAAACCGCCATCTGGGGAACGGTACCGTGATAGGAAAAACAAATGGCAGATTTCAAAACACTGAACATTCTGTCACTTGATCTACATGTTTTTACACATGTGATCAGGTGAGCACAGGTCAGCTGGGACTTTATCCGTGTGTTTGTTGCAAGATTTACACACGGCTAATCACCTTACAGAATTTTTCTTGTCCATTTTATAATCAAAATTATTACATGGGTAATGCTTTCTTGGCTTACTACTGAACTGTGTTTGTTAATGGAATCTAGAAACAAATTCTGGAAAGAATACAAAATTAACAAAGATTCTAGGCTTTTGTTAGTCTATAAAGAACTGCATAACAATTGTAATCACTTGGCAATGAAGTGAAAGACTGATTTCTAAATGGGTAAGCAAATTGGTTCATTTTCATTCAGATCCTGGTCAATCTTGGAAATGTATTAGCTCCTTGCTAATCAAAAAACTCTAGAGCTAGTAGATTGCTTGATACTCCTGAAGGGCAGTTAGTTGAACTGGCTGATATTTCAGCAAAATTTAATGTTTTGTTTTTTGTAACAGTACTAGTTCCACACAGTTTTGTGGAACAGGGGCTAGATTATCAGCCATTCAGAGAAACATAGAAACATGGAATTTGATGGCAGATAAGGACCACTTGGCCCACCTAGTCTGCCCATTTCCCTACCTAACAGATAAGCTGCAGAAACTAGTTAACCAACAGCCTACTTCCTCCTACCCCCACTAGAATTGCTTTATGTCTGTCCCATGCATTCTTGAATTCCCCCTCTTTTTTTGACTCTATGACCTCCTCAGGAAGGCTGTTCAATGTATCCACAACCCTCTCTGTGAAGAAATACTTCCTCACATTGCCTCTGAGCCGTCCCCCCAAGGACTAAGTCCCATTCTGCAGCCACCTCTGTGTTACAGAATCTCTGTACTTGTGGAGATTCTTATCTTCAGCCCGTTCTCCACACAGGTGGCAGGCACTGTTGCAGGAGATATTACCCCTGGTTCTACCAGCCATTCAATTTCAGCACAGCTGTGCCAAAATAAATGGCTGCAGACTGCCATGAATTTTGGAGTTGGTCGTCAACTGGCCCCAGCTTTGAACATACTGTGCCTGTGGAAAAAACTGCAGCTCTGCAAGTGAAGCCCCACTTACGGCAGTTTTTCCCCACACCTGTGCCATTTTTAGAGGGGGGTCTGAAAATCTGGCCCCAGGAGTCTGCAGTACTCTATGATCTTATAACTAAATTGGATTATGGTCTGATCACAAGTCTGCCATTTCACTTTAAGGGTCTCTCTCATCAGGAGACTGAAATACTTAAAATCTATGAAGGTGTCTTCTTCTGTTGATTTGGATGGTGTTAACATGTCCATGTTTCATCTCACACTTCATGAATTGGTTCTTCCAGTTAGAGTTTTATTTAATTTATCTTTACAATCTAGACAAGTTCCACGGGCTTGGAAGGAGGTGACTGTGGTTCCCATATTCAAGTCTGGCTCATGAACTGAAGTTTCTAATTGCCATCCTGTATCTCTTCTGCCATCTTTATCTAAAACATTAGAACATAGGAAGGAGGAAGGGGAGGGGCGACAAAAAAGTAACAAAAGCTTTGGAGGGAGAGAGGGAGGTGGACACTAGTCCTTTTTTAGAGGCAAGAGTCCTGAAAGGACTTGCTAATCTGAAGGTGGACAAAGAAATGGGGCCAGATGGGGTGCATCCAAGGGTATTGAGGGAGCTCAGGTATATAGTGGCTGCACCTCTGACAGTTCTGTTTAACAGCTTACTGGAAGCAGGAGTGGTTCTGGAGGACCAGAGAAGGGCAGATGTAGTCCCACTACACAAAAGTGGTGGAAGGGAGGAGGCTGGCAATTACAGGCTAGTCAGCCTGACATCAGTGGTGGGAAAGTTAATAGAATCTCTGCTGAAGGAAAGGATTGTGGAATATCTTGAATCCAATGGGTCACAAGACCTTAGGCAGTATGGTTTCACAGGAGGGAGGTCATGTCACATGAATCTGATAGATTTCTTTGACTGGGTGACCAAGGAACTAGATCGGGGTGGAGTGGTAGATGTAGCCTACCTAGATTTCAGTAAGGTGTTCAACACTGTTCCACATAGGAGACCAGTAAGCAAGCTGGGTAGCTTAGGAGTGGGTACAAAGGTGATAAACTGGATAAGAAATTGGTTAGGGGATAGGCAACAGAGGGTGGTGGTAAATGGAGTTCACTCCAAAGAGGGGAGTGTGACCAGTGGGGTGCCTCAAGGATCAGTGCTGGGACCAGTCCCTTTTAATGTTTTTATAAGTGTCATTGCAGAGGAGCTGGAAGGGAAGGTCTACCTCTTTACAGATGACACCACAATCTGCAATAGGGTGGACATTCCATGGGGGTGGTGGAAAGGATGAGCAGAGACCTGAGAAAATTAGAAGAGTGGTCAAGGGTAAGGCAGCTGGGTTTCAATGCAAAAAAGTGCAAAATAATGCACTTAGGGCACAGAAACCCAGGAAGATAGTACAAAATGGGTGGAGTGGTATTGATGACCACCAAGCAGGAAACAGATCTGATGGCAATCATATTGAATTACCTAAAGGTGGCCAGGCAGTGCGACAAGGCAGTAGGGAGGGCAAGTGAGATGCTTTGGTGCATAGGGAGGAGTATCATCTGCAGAAGGAGAGAGTTGGTGTTGCCTCTGTATAGATCGCTGGTAAGACCCCACCTAGAGTATTGTGCCTAGTTCTGGACACCACATCTCCGACAGGACATAGAGTGGAGGCAGTCCAGAGGACGGCAACTCAAATGGTGCAGGGTCTGCATTAAAAGTCCTATGTGGAGAGACTAAAGAACCTCAATATGTATACACTGGAACAAAGGAGGGGCAGGGGAGATATGATAGAGACCTTTACACACCTCACAGGTGTAAATAAAGTACAGGAGGGGAGTATGTTTCAGAAGAAAAGGTGCTCCAGAACAAGGGGAAATGCTATGAAGTTGGAAGGGGTAGGTTCAGGAGAGATGTGAGGAAGTACCTATTCACAGAAAGAGTGGTGGATGCCTGGAACAGCCTCTCAGCAGAGGTGGTGGGGTTCAAGAATGCATGGGATAAGCACAAAGGAATCATAGTGGAAAGGAAAGGGGAGGGAGAAAGAACCGTAGATCAGGCACAGTCTGATGTCACAGTGTAGGTAAGGAGAAATGGGCAGACTGGATGGGCTAAGTGGTCTTTATCTGCCATCAGATTCTATGTTTCTATGTTTCATGTGGGCTTTGATCAGGTTTCTGAATATTTGGAGACCTGCAATTTACTTACATCTAAACAGTACAGTTTTAGGGCTAATTTTGGGACCCAGACTGCTTTTGTTAACTTTATCTGATTTTTTGCAAGGTGCCTTGAATTTGGGAAATACTGCAGTGTTTCTCAATCCGCCAAAGGCTTTTGATTTGGTGCAAACCAGGAAGTAGTATGCACAGGTGGTGATGAAGTCCAGTGCTGGGTGGGAGCTGCTAACTCCCAACACAAGTAACAGAGTTCAAGAGGAGCCGAGCACTCGAGATGGAGATGATAGTCGGTACAAGAAAGAAATCCACTGGTGGCTAGATGAAGTCCAAAGCATTTATTTATGTGACTTGAACAGACATCAGAGTCACAGGTAGGAGTGGGCTAATGCAGCCACAAGATGCCCAGCGTTTCGACCGTAGTCTTTTTCAGGAGGCGGATATTTGTTGGCTGGCGTCCTGCTAAATATCAGGTCAAGGGGAGTACATTGCCACCAAGTGGGTGCACTGTTCACAGCCTCATTCTAAATTATAGCTCCACTTACAGTACAATAGGACTCAGGGGTGGAGATAAGGGGAACAAAGTGCAAGTACAAAAAAACGTTGAAAGAGCAACATTAAAAATATCAATGCTGTACCAAAAGATGGGTACAAATAACAACCACAAGAAAATATTATTGCAGAAGGTCAAAGGTCAAAATGTGCAAAATTAATAAAATTATAGCAAAAAAAACAAGACATTCAGACCATTGACAGGTTGATACACTCTATAGGTTCACAATACTGACTAACTGTATCTACTGAGTAACAGAGACCAATAAATAGCATGTAAGAGGAGTATATAGAATCTGGCATTACAGTGGAGCTGCAATCACCCCAAGTACATAATTGGATCCATTCTGTTTGAAGAGGAGGATCTGCTTGTCCTAAATCATGGATGGCCTGGGAGTAGCTGAAAGAAAGAGCAAGAGTAAAAAAAAAATATTATTAGATACTAAGAAACAAGAACAATTCAAATAACAACAGTCAATTACATTGTATTCTTAGAACAGCTAACCAGATATTGTTTACAAAAATTAATGAAACTGTCTAAAGGAATGGTTTTGGGTCCCAGTCAGTAAATAATGCAGGCTGAAGCTGCAGCCTTAAAGGAACACGCACAGATGAAAAATAGTGTTATGAAATCAGCAGACAAGGGTGGTAACATTGTTATTTTGACTGAGAAAATGTGCTCCCATTGACCTGGTACTTTAAGAGGACCCCAGTCAACAAGACCCCACCCCCTGTCAAAGACTATGGTCAAGCCGGCTCGGTGACACTGAGGGTTGAGGCGCTGGATGCCACACCTCGTGCCACGCCAGCGACCTGGGTTCAGGAATGAGCCCATGCCACCAGGGGTCGGCAGGGGAGAGAGAGGATCGAGCATCCAGAGGACAGTTCTCCTCTCCAGAGGGGATCCAGGGTTCTGCCTGGCTCTGCAATGGCCCCCGGTGCAGACCGGAGGTACTGTAACACCTAGGGCACTAGTAGAGGGACGATGAGCCACAACAGATGTCCCTGGCATCTTTGCACATCTGGGCTCAGTATGGGGATGGGAGGGGGGGTGTAACTTAAGAAAAAACACCCTGCCTCCTGATAGATGAAGGAGGGTCCAGGGGTGTCAGGTCCACCACGCCCAATGTCGGGCTCCACCTAGCACTTCCTCTGCTCTCTGCCTCCTCACAGCCCGACTAGATTATAGATGGGGCACCAGGAGGCGTGATCTGGTGGTCCCACCTCAGGGGACTCAGAGCTGGGGGGTCAGGTGGCTAGTGGGAGATGGCGGAAAGGCCCTGCCCGGAGGAGCAAGAGGAGAGGCTTCTGGCGGGCGGGATCAGGATAGACACCGAAGACCATTCCGGAAGGAGTTCAGGCAGGTAAGGGTGGCAAATAAAGTTGTAAAAAAAAAGACTATGGTCAAAATACTGGGGCTTCTTGTGGCTGCATTAGCTGACTACTACTTGTGTCTCAGATGTCTGTACAAGCCATGTAAATAAACGCATTGCATTGCACCTAGCCTTCAGAGTATCTCTTTCTTGTACCATCTATCATCTCCATCTCGAGTGCCCTGGTCCTCTTGAACTGTGCTGCTTTTGATTCACTGAACCACACTCCCTGCTGTCCAAGCTCATGTCACATAGATGTTCTATTAATGGACTACAGGACCCAAGGCAGCATGGTTTCACCAGGGGGGAGGTCATGTCAGACCAACCTCATTGAATTTTTTGACTGGGTGACTAGGGAGGTGGATCAGGGGAGGGCAGTGGACATGGCCTATCTGAACTTCAGCAAGGCCTTTGACACTGTGCCACATAGAAGACTATTACACAAACTGGGGAATATGGGTCTGGGCAAGACAGTAGTGTGGTGGGTAGGTAACTGGCTGGGTGGCAGGACACAGAGGGTGGTGGTAAATGGCTGTCACTCCACAGAGGGAAGAGTGGCCAGTGGGGTACCACAGGGATCAGTGCTGGGACCGGTGCTATTCAACATCTTCATCAGTGACATGGCGCAGGACCTAGAAGGCAGAATTTCACTGTTCGCTGATGACACAAAGCTCTGTAACAGAGTAGACACACCAGAGGGTGTAGACAGAATGAGAAGCAACCTGCAGAAACTTGAAGAATGGTCAGGGGTTTGGCAGTTGAAATTCAATGCAAAGAAGTGCAAGATAATGCATATGGGGCACAAAAACCCTGGCACAATATATCAGTTGGGGGGTGAGGATATAGCATGCACCAAGCAGGAAAGGGATCTTGGGGTTATCATCTCTGATGACCTCAAGGTAGGGAAACAGTGACAAGGCAGCAGGTAAAGCAATAGAATGCTGGGATGTATAGGCAGGCATCACCAGCAGGAAAAGGGAGGTCATAATTCCGCTATACAAGACACTAGCGAGGCCCCACCTGGAGTACAGTGTACAGTTCTGGAGACCATACCTACGTAAGGACATAGACAGGGTAGAGAAGGTTCAGAGGAGGGCAACAAAGATGGTGCATGGATTGCATCACAAGTCCTATGAAGACAGGTTGAAGAAACTGAACATGTACTCCTGGAGGAGAGGAGGGAGAGAGGGATATGATAGAGACATACAAGTATCTTACAGGAGGAACAGGGGCAGGAAAACACTATTTTAAGCGAAAAGATGTTCCAGGACTAGAGGGCATGGGATGAAGTTGGAGGGAGGACGATTCAGAGGAAACATGAGAAAGAATTTCTTCACAGAACGGGAGGTGGACAAGTGGAACACCCTGCCAGAGGAAGTGGTGGGGGCTGAAACAATCACGGGATTTAAGAATGCATGGGATAGACATAAAGGAATTCTGGAGGTCAGGGGTAAGGGGCAACAGACTTCTAGGAAAACAAACTGAACTTACAAGCTCAAATGGGCAGACTGGGTGGGCCATAGGCCCTTATCTGCCGACACTGTCTATGTATCTATGTATCTATGTAATGTTGCGGATTAGTTGCAGAATTATTTGACCAATAGGGGCTAGTGCCCAAAATTGGTAACGTGACATCTGCTTATGTGGGACTGAATACTGGGGTATTACGGGACTCTATCCTGGGTCCCCTATCATTCAATCCCTATTTAAATAGTTTGGCACTTGGTATTAATAATGTTGAAGCAATCCTTTATGCTGATGATATAGTTCTGTTCTCTGGCAGCTGAGATCTGATTACTGCCCAGAAAAACATTCAGTCAGCTTTTGACAATGTTCAAAATTGGCTTATACATAACCAGTTGAATCATAATGTAAAGAAGACCAAATATATGGTCTTTAATGGTCACAAAAGGGTAATATCTCTGCCACTAGAGACCAGAACTGTTAGTGGTCAGCCTATTGATTTTGTAAATGAATTTAAATACTTAAGTTTTAGTTTTCAGTTTTTTGCTTTTTTATGTTAATCATATTGACTATTTAGACAGAAAGGCTCATTGTAGACTAGGATTACTGTGTAGAATTAAAAAAAAAACCTTTTGATTCCTGAATCTCAAACATAGGCTGCAATGTGTTTGATCACTTCTTTAATTAACTATGCTCTTACTATAAATTGTGTAGCTACAGCTTCTTCTCTACTGAGGGTATCCATGCTCCTAAACGGTGTGTCATTTTGTCTTGGGGGATGGCAGGATGACCCATCACTGTTCATTGTATGAGGACCTTCAGTGATGTCCCCTAGATCAATAAATTTAGTACCTGGGTGTCCCTTTTGTTTGGACAATTTTAAAGGGATTGGGATCCTCCACCTTTGATAATTTTTTTTACTTATCAAATTTAAATCATGTAACATGTAGTTATGATCAGCGTTTGTTGACAATACCTTTTCGTAAAACTGCTCAAGGTCAAAGGGTCTTTTCCCTATATTGTGACTAAAGCCTGGAATTCACTGCCTCAACATATGATCACTGTGGATACCATTGCTCCATTTAAATTTCATTATAAGCATCATCTGTTGCTTGTAGTGTATGTACCTGTAAATGTTCCATATAGATGTACTTTGTATGGCAATTGTTTACTTATTGTTTGTGTTACTTGTGTATTTTATTGTACTCATACTTTGTGTTCTGTATTATTTTCTTGTTTTATGTTTCTCTGGGTCCCCCTTGAAAATGATCAGTTACTGTCCTTGGGTTCTTACCGGGTAAATAAAATATAAAATAAATAAAGCCTTGTCCATGTAATTCTTTTTCACAGTTCCTGGTGAAGGGGCTTTTGTGGCTTTGAAAGCTTGTATAATAATTTTCTTAGACAAATAAAAGGTATTACAGTCTACTTTTTTCAATCAGTTCTACTCTAACACAACAGTATAGTTCCTGTTTTGGTAACTACTAGTAGTAATAAATTACTTCCAAGAAAAAGTAGTAAGTAACTGTAACAATATTACTTTTTTCCAAAAAGTAACTAGTTATTGTAATATGAATTTTCAGTTATTGTTTTAACCTCCCTCCTGGTCCCATCCACTCACCAATCCAGCTGATAGTATCTGATCTCTCCCTGTGGTAGGCACGGACCTGAAGTGGTGTGTTCCAAGGGATATATAAGTGTTTGACAGCAACAGAGAAGAGTAGTTCCAGCAAGAGGAGAAGGGCAGCTCTCCGCAGATCTGCTGTTGTGTCCTGTCCACTCTTAGCCCACTTGTCCAAGAGAAAGAAAACACCATTGGTACAGTAAATGGTCTGTAAGGGAGGTTGCTCCTCTAGGGGTTCTTCTATATGGGTATGCTGTCAACCCTAATTCAAGTCCTGTGATCCCGAAGGTCAGAGGTGGTTCTTCGTATCCGCCAGAATTTGAGGCACATTGACCCACCCACCCCCGTCAGGGTCGTCACATGAATTGCTTAGGGGAATCTGATGTGGTTGAAATCCCTCATCCTTCCTGTAAATCTTTACAAGGTATCTATAAGATGTCAGCACAGCTCAGTTGGTAGCACTTCCACTTGTGGGCCAAAAGGTCATGGGTTCTAGTCCCACACTGGGATTACACTCATACCTCAATACTGGCACCCGAGTGCAGTATTGGGGGGGTGCTGTACTGTTGGGGTGTGCTGTCCTTCGGATGAAACATTAAACAAAGGTCCCTTCTATCCATCTCTGGTAATGTCCTGGTGGATGTCCAGGTAGAAGTAAAAGAACCCCAGGCACATTTCCAAGAGTAGGGATATTTTTTATTAAAAGAAATATCCACAATTACAAACAATGTTTATACATCAATCACCATAACATCAATTAATCACTGGTACATAAACTATACAGAACAAAAATGACTACATTCTCCCTAACTTAAAAAAAACTTATGAGGTGATTACATTTATGACATGATCTTCCTCATGTCACTGATCTAATTTCCTAACTCCTGATTCCTTTCCATAACATTTCATATACTTTCTTGGGTATATTTTCAGATTCCTGACTTCTAACTATCTTTACCTCAGTTGATATATAGACTACTACTGCAGTAATAGGCATATGATTATTCTGCAACACATTTATTTATTTATTGAAATCTCCGATTACAACCTTTGAACAAACAGGCAATTCAGATACAGCCATTTAATATGTATGATTATAAAAGTACAGATATTATGGTACAGTATATATAGCAACAAAATCACATGTAACAGAAGTGCACTAATGATGCAAGGCAGGAGAAGGAACGAAGACCATGGATGGGAAGGGACTGGTAGCAGGAAGTGAGGGGATAAGAGGGATAGTGAAGGAAGGACTAAGAGAGGGGATGAGGGGAGGACTGGAACAGCCAAGTAGGCCGTGTCAAAATTTAGTGGATGAGGGAGCAGATGGGCGCGAGGGGGGATGGGGCCGGGGCATGTAGATCTGGGTGGGAGATGGAGGGACATGGCTGGGGAAACTGAGGGAGGCATTGAGAGAAATATGAAGGCAGGGGGGATGTAGGAGGGGAAGTGGAGGTGTTGATAGGGGCTTGAGCAGGTTAAAGGCAGCAGTCACAACAGCTTAGGGTTGCAAGATAGTCACGAAGCTTAATTTTGAATGAGCCGAGTTTATCACATCTAACCTATGATAGGCACTATTTAATACAGGGAAACAAAACTAATATAGTGCTATGATGCTATGTGTTCCAACAATCATCTAATTTACCTATCATTAACGATGAATGATCTATTCTTGTAAAAGCAGAGAGAGACCATTGTGTGGCCAATGTTCCCCATAAACTCCTTAAATAAGGGCAGTTTAAAAAGCATATGTTCCATTGTCTCTGTTGCCTAGAAACATTTAGACCTTATGCAATGTCTTTCCTCCACCTTTTTATGTTTTGCATTACCCTTGATATTTAATTTCCTGTGGGTGCACAACCACACTGTATCCCATATTTTCCTAGAAAGTCTTCCATCCATAAGTTGTTTTGTTATGATCTAATCTGGAACAGCAATTTTAGGATCAAAAACTGGGTTAATATAATATTGTTTCTTTTCTACACAGTGATACAATTGTTTTCCTGTGTTTCGCAGGACTATGTCACAAGATAAGTTCCATGCTTTTAATTTCTAAAAAGTATGCTCTGTACAGAGCACATTTGGCAAACCATGTCGTATCACCTTCTACAAAGAGCCTGGGATCCAGCCTTGCCACAAAGGGCTAGCTGCAATTTTATACAATGCTAGTCCCAGGGTGTTACAACCTTTTAAAATAGGATAAACATTACAATGTAAAAAATACAATTAAAGAAAGCAAGAGGCTTAAGTATTTTCAGACCCTCCTCTTTTATTTCTCTATACATATGACTTATATTTATAGGATTTAAGTTACATCCCCATAATAAACAAAAATATATGCTGTATAATGTCACTTCCATCTTTAATGATAATGGAAAAATTCTACTCAGATATAAAAAATAATTGTCAAAAAGATTTTGCAACAAATACATGTTTCAATTTACTCATTGGCCATGGACACCATTTATTTACCAAAATATTGGCTTTAGTAAATAGTTTTTTCCAGGTATAATTTCCCATTTCCATCGGCTCAAGCCAGATTTCTAAAATTACAATGGGGCCATTATTTATAACTATGCCTCCCACTGTTCCTCCTGTGTGTTGTGCCCCAGCATGCAGGTGCATACCTCTACTCTTTCCCATGTTAACCTTGAACCTGAAATGTTCCCATATTCAGAAACATGCCTTATAGCCTTTACCCCAGATTGTTTGTCTTTTATCAGACGACAAACATCAAAGGGGCTGTGGACATGGCCTACCTAGATTTTAGCAAGGCATTTGATACAGTCCCACACAAAAGATTAATACACAAGTTAGCCAGCCTTGGAGTGGGCCCCAAGGTGGTAGCCTGGATAAAAAATTGGCTAGACAACAGAACGCAAAGGGTAGTAGTAAATGGAGTGCACAGTGAAGAAAGGAGGGTTACTAGCGGGGTACCACAGGGTTCAGTACTGGGACTGGTCCTTTTTAATGTCTTTATAAGTGACATTGCAGAGGAACTGGAAGGAAAAGTATGTCTCTTTGCAGGCGACACAAAGATCTGCAACAGGGTTGATACACAAGATGGAGTGGAAAGGATGAGAAGGACTTGGCAAGGTTGGAGGAATGGTCAAATGTATGGCAGCTCAGATTCAATGCAAAAGTGCAAGGTAATGCACATGGGAACAAAACCCAGGGAAGAGTACACAATGGGGGTGAGATACTGACAACAGTAAAATGGAAAGGGACCTGGGGGTAATTATATCAGATGACCTAAAGGTGGGCAAGCAATGTGAGAAGGCAGTAAGGAAGGCTGGGGGGATACTGGGATGCATAGGAAGAGGCATCAGTAGTAGAAAACAGGAAGTTGTTATCTCTCTGTACAGACAGTTGGTGAGACCCCATCTGGAGTACTGTGTGCAGTTCTGGAGACCCCATCTCCAAAGACATAGACAGAGTGGAGGCTGTCCAGAGGAGGGCAACCAAAATGGTGCAGGGTCTGCACCAGAAGACATACGAAGAAAGACTAAAGGAGCTTAATATGTATACCCTTGAGGAAAGAAGGGAGAGAGGGACATGATAGAAACTTTCAAGTACCTCAAGGGAATCAACAAAGTCCAAGAGGGTAGCATCTTTCAAAAAGAGATGTGCAAGAACAAGGGGCACAATTTGAAGATAGAGGGGGACGGCCAGAGGTAATGGAGGAAGCATTTTTCATGGAGAGGGTTGTGGATGATGGAACAGCCTCCCTGAGGAGGTTGTGGAGTCAAGAACAGTGGGGGAATTCAAGAATGCATGGGACAGACATAAGGCAGTCCTAGTGGGGGGTAGGAGGAAGTAAGCTGTTGGTTAACTAGGATCTGCAGCTTATCTGTTAGGTAGGAAAATGGGCAGACTAGGTGGGCCAAGCGGTCCTTATCTGCCGTCAAATTCTATGTTTCTATCTGCATAGGCTGATGATTTAGTGGGTAATATTCCACAGGGAGTGGAAATAATGCAAATTCTAGACTTTTGGTCAATATAATACAATATTGGGTCTAACACAAAAAGATAAAGAATATGACTCATCAGACACCCATGACGGACCCTTGCTTTAATCTTTGCCTGTTTCCCTGTTACTCCAGTTATTAGTGGAAGGACAGTCCCTGAAGAATATAAAAACTTTAACCATTCTAGAAATAATAATGGAATCCCATATTGTTTAAGAGTGGAAAACAAGAAGGAGTGGATTACCTTATCAAAGGCCTTCTCCTGGACCAAAGCCATGAGAAGGCATTTCTACCTTACCACACTTGCCCTGCTCCACCAGTTCTCATATAACAACTAGGTTATCTTGAGTATTTCTTCCTGGTATGCCACAGGTCTGAGTTGGTAAGATCAAAACAGATGCCGCTTCTGCTAACCATTGCCCCAAATCTTAGTAACATTTTAATATCTGTATTTAAGAGGCTTAACGGCCTCCAATTTTGTAATCCTCTTTATCGCCTTTTTTTATGAAACAAGATCAAAATATCTTGTAACATTGTATGGCCTCCTGAATGATATTTCAACATATCTTGAAACACCTGAACTAACTATGGGGCAAATGTTTCCTGAAAAAGTTTAAATAATTCACCTGGCAATCCATCGCTTCCTGGGGCTGTGTTATTACTTAAGGGGCCTAGGATTTCTAAAATGTCTTTGGTTATAACATTAGTTGTGTACTCTAATGGAACAATCATTGAAAGGTTTAGCACAAACAGTAAAAGAAGGTGACAAGACTTTCGATAGATACATTAGTGAAAGGAGAAAGTCCAGAGGGGGTATTGCTAAGATCAAAGGAGATAAGGGGGCATGTGAGGAGGAGGACCCTGTAAAAGCATCTATCCTAAATAGATACTTCTGCTCAGTATTTACTGAAGAGAAGGTAGGGCAGGGCCCACAGCTCAGCACCATAGACACGGGGGAGAGGTGTGCACTAGTCCCTTCACAAAAGAGAGGGTCCTACAAGAGCTCAATAAGCTCAGGGTGGACAAGGCAATGGGACCTGATGGCATACATCCCAGGGTACTAAAGGAGCTAAGGGTGGAACTAGCAGAGCCATTATCAGAACTGTTTAGTGAGTCTCTGAGCACAGGAGAGGTCCCAGAAGAATGGAGAAGGGCTCATGTGATCCTGCTCCACAAGAGTGGTAGCAGGGAGGAGGCAGGGAACTACAGACCAGTCAATCTTACCTCAGTAGTGGGCAAAATTATGGAGGCACTCCTTAAGGAAAGGATAGTGCAACACCTGGAATCCATAGGAGCATAGGATCCAAGACAGCATGGGTTTACAAAAGGAAGGTCCTGTCAAACTAATCTCATAGATTTCTTTGACTGGGTAACCAGAGTGGTGGACCAAGAGGGAGCAGTTGATGTCGCCTACCTTGACTTCAGCAAAGCTTTCGATACTGTTCCACATAGAAGATTGATTAATAAGCTGGGTAGGCTCGTGGTGGGTCAGAAGTTGGTCAGCTGGGTGGCAAACTGGTTGACAGGCAGAAAACAGAGAGTGGTGGTAAATGGTATACAGTCAGAAGAGATGCAAGTCACAAGTAGGGTACCTCAGGGATCAGTCCTGGGGCCAGTCCTCTTCAATATCTTCATCAGTGACATTGCAGATGGACTGGAGGGTAAGGTTTGTCTGTTTGCAGATGACACCAAGAGTAGATGATCCAGATGAGAATAGGCAGAATGAGAAGAGAGCTGGATAAACTAGCAAAATGGTCAGAAGAGTGGCAGCTGGAGTTTAATGCAAAGAAGTGCAAGATCATGCACACAGGGAGGAGAAACCCTGAAGCCACCTATAGGCTGGGAGGGGAGTTGCTGGCAGTCACAAGGGAAGAAAGAGACTTAGGAGTCATCATCACTGATGACCTGAAATCATCCAAGCAGACCACTAAAGCAGTAGGTAAGACTAGAGGGATGTTGGGGTATATTAGTATGGGTATCACAAGTCAGAAGAGGGAGGTAATAATCCCTCTTTACAAGACACTGGTTAGGCCCCATCTGGAGTACTGTGTGCAATACTGAAGGCCACACCTTCACAAGGACATTAACCAAATTGAGGCAGTCCAGAGAAGGGCACATACACTAGAGTATTATTCCTCACCTATGTACCAAAAAGAGGCTCCACTTAGCCACAAATTCTGTGCCTTAGACATTTCCTGTAATGAATGTATTCTGGTATCCTGAAGAAACAGTATATCCACATTCATATCTTTTAGATTAGAAAAGGTTGTTGCCTATTTCCATAAATTGTATATATTATTTAAAATAATAGAAACTATTTCAAAAATTACTACTGCACACATAAAAAGGGAGAAAAGAAAAACGTTGGCTATCACTAACATTAGTACTATTTCACCTTTCCGCCCCTTTTCTTACTTTTCATTTGCCTAGTGCTTTTCCTTTTTTTGTAGTACTTAAGTCTGGACCAGGATCCTCCTGAAGAAGGTTCTGGCTGAGAGGATTGAAATGAAGACCCTCTGAGTCCCCATCTGAGTCACCCCATACATCCTGTGCAGACAGTGTCTCAGAGGGATTTGTCATGTCTCTTGATGTTTTTCTGGGTACTTTCCCCAGTGGGGCCCTTTTTCCTCCTCTGCTTGGTGACCATTTTAAACACTGCCTTTTCTGGTGTTGTGGGGGGGGGGCATAACTTTGGACACCTTGGGGTTAGGAACTGCACTCCCCCTCAAGGTTGTGTCTGATGCATCCATAGCAGCAACTTAGGTTGTGCCATTGTCATGATCTGTAACCTGTTCCCAAGGGGCACACTCAGTTCTGGAACCATTGTCTTGCAATGGTTCATCTGGGACCACCAGTACAGGTAGTATTACTGTGGTAGATGTAGAAGTGGATGGGCGCTCCCCATCTACAATTATATGACCAAATTGAGGCCTGGGCTTGTATCTTCCCCCACTAGTTTTCCCATAAAACCCTGACCTTTGTCTGACTGACATAGAAGACAGGATCTACTGGGGAGTGAAGGAGAGTGTATATTTCAGTAGCTATGAATTTTAAGCTCTCTTTCAAAAGAATTCCGCAATGTATTTCTGATCTGGAAATTCTAGTCCACCTTTATATTTAAGCTTAACTGCACTGCGGCATTTAGCAGGTTCCCCTGCTTGTGAAAAACAGTCAGCATAGCATTTTATAGAGGTAGCATCCATTATTTCTGTAGCACTCCACATTGTCAATGGGAAGTCATAACCAGGGCCACTGGAAAATTGCGCCCACAATTTTTTTGCGGAATCCGCAATTTTCACCATTCTCCACAAAAACTGACATGTTCTGCAATTTCTTGCAATTTTTGAGTTTTTATATTGAACTGTGTAAAAAGTATTAACATTTTTAATAAAATACTCTCAAATATATTAACAATTTTGCATGCAGACTTGGGTTTGGCCAAAACAATGCAGTGCAAGGTAGGGCACGGTTTTTATTTGACAATGATTTCTTTCGAATCCTTGTCTTGTTTGGTTTCAAAATCCACTGGCACAGTACACTTAAACACTTAACATTTTTTCTGTGTTGAAGCAGTCTATCAGAAAACTTTTTGTTGCCACACAGACTGAAACAAAAGATGGGAGAAAAGGTGCAAATTATTCCATTCACTTAAATGGGGTGCTAACTATGAAACTTTTTTGTAAGTGGCAGGACAAGTTTTTTCTTGTGAGCAAACTTTCATTCAGACTAGTTTTGATTCAAACAGCTGAGGATTTGTGGATGGCCCTACCAGTTTTAAACTTGAATAAGCTAATTGCTAAGCGTGATCTCACACTTAGCAATAACCCCCTAGATGCTCACATGCAAATACTACAATACAAACCTGACTAAAGTCTAAAAACCAGCTTATAAAACACAAAATGTATCTGAACATTTAACCAAACAAAATCATTGCAGCCAGAGTAAAACAAATGTAAATTACAGGGTACCCTGAGTACTGTACGATGCAGTAAAAATATACTGGTATTTTTTTTACATTTTTTGGTAACCGTGTAAGGCCCACTAGACACAAGTGCCTGTTTTTAGGTACAACCAAGGAGCACTGAGGAGGTTAAGTGACTTGCTCAGAATCACACAGTATGCAAGTGGAGGTTGTAGGAATCAAACCCAGGTCTGCTAGATGTTGTTAGCTCATTCACAGTTTGTTACTCTAACCTCTAGATTATACTTACAGCCCCAATAACCCCCAGATTTAATGTTTAAATATGTGATTTCAAAAATAGTGTACAGTACCTACAGTACAAATTATGACCATTAAACACTTTAACAACATTTTACTAAAACTCAATTATTCACCACTCTATCTGCTTATTTTTCCTTGTACCAAAGTGGGTGAATAGCTGGCAGAGCACTGTAAACAGCTGTTGATTAGGCTTCATTATTCTACATCCACAAACAGAAAAATATGTTTATTCTGGATTTATTTAATATTGATTTGCTGTGGCTCACTTTATAGAATCTATTTAGCACTGTATGAGGCAGATGCTTTTAAATTTTGCAAGATAGGCAATGCTTACGATAGCTTATCAGTTTAGTATTCTTTTTAGGAACATAAACTTTGCTTTATGTTTTAAACATATTCAGGTATCAGTGTATTAATTTAGCAATTTATACTGACTAATATATGCTGCATAAAATATTAAAAGATTTATTGTGAAGCACTCAGGGCCTATAGTAGAACTCCCGCAATTTCCTGCAATTTTTGCAAAACGCTCCGCAATTTTGGGTAACCTTTTCCTCAATTTTCCAGTGGCCCTGGTTATAACTACTGGGTATAGTGCATCTTGGGAATGGCACAGCCCAAGCTTTAGAATGTTGAGCTCATGAGAATTCAGAGCAGCGGCAACTCCCCAGTTTAGCTGTGCCATTCACAGGGGGCAGAGCTTTTGCATCCTTCTCTCAAGATTCTTAAAGACGTTCAGTTGGGACTGCAATTCTGCATAGCAAGTTGAGGTTATCTGGTTTTAGGGAGCACCCCTAAATTAAAATTGTGCCTGTTAAGCTGTGGCTTTCAAACTGTCTAACCTGCTCCACCCATTTCTATACATGGACTGGGGGCCACATCTTCCTTGCATTAGGGTGTTTAATGGTCTCCAATTTATTTAAACAAAAAAAAAAGATAAAAAAGGTGCCACAGGTAAGCAGGGGTGTAGCCAGGGATTTCAGATCTGCACACCAAGTGGACTCACTGCTACCCCCCACTTGTAAGGGTGAGCTACCCCCGGTGTAGCCAGACAATATACCGTGTTTGTTGCCTCATTTGGCACAATAAATACAACTTTTGTATCTCTTGACAATGGTTGGTGCCATGTATGGGTAAATACAAATGCCATGCATTGCTCCCTAAGACAGCCACATACCAGCCCAGAGCCTGTAAAGTTGTATTGTCCTTGGGATGCAAAGGCAGTAATAGTGACCAGTCCTTCTAGTTTCGACTCCTATGAATAAAATTACAGAAAGGTTCAGTATTTTCTTTGTTAGTTTTCATGGAAAAAGGAAACAGTTCAGAGCCTATTTGCTACCCTCCTTAAATAAAATTGCACACCGCGGAGTACTTGGAGTATACCTGCCTACACCCATGCAGGTAAGTACAATTCCCTTTATTTCTAGGGTAGTGTAAGACTCCTGGGGGTTTCTTCAGCTCCTGTGTCAGTTACCGCCCCCCCCCCAGCCTGTCAGGTCCTGTTGCTGTTGTTTTAAAAAGAAAAATAAGTTTTGTGTGTGTTGTTTGGGTATTGTATTGCTTCTCCCCTCACAACTGGTTGCAGGCTTCTCCCTTAGGCAGCTCTTTACCTAGTGGCCTGCTGGAGCCTCAGTGCTGCTGTGTGAGGACCTGTGTTTTCTGTTGCTTCTCATTTGTCTGTTTTGATTTCTTTTTTGCTTATTCTGCATTCAGAGGGCTTGCAGTGTTCATATTTCTCCTCAGGCCTCTGAACGCCTTGCACTTCTGCCATTTCACTGTTGAGGTGGTTGGACGCACGCTCCCTCCGCATACCCCCTCCCAAGTTTCATTTTCTAGCACTTGTTTTTGTGTGCAAGTCTGCTTAAGGCGAGCACGTTGGGCATGCACGCCCCTGCTCCCAGTCATCACATTTGTGCCTAGCATGACTGGAGAGGTGCGCAGGTGTCCGCTTATTGTGCTTACATCATGTGGGATGTCGTGACATCGCATGCACGCCCACTGGTGAGCCCATGTGACTAAGGGCTATGGAAGCATGGCTCTTTATTTACCTTTTTGTATTTCAGGGGAGACGGCATGAATTTTACGCAGCATACTAGGATCGGCTGCTTGATCACTCGCAGCGCTGGCAAACTACAAGACCCATTCTTCTAGGTTTGTTCTTTGTACTGCAGCACTTTTTATTTTATTTGTTTATTTATTTATTTAATGTCTTGGATTACAACAACCTTTGAGCTAGTAGCTCATTTACAAAGGTTCCACATCCAGTACAAACAATGAGATATACAAAGGCATTTAAATTATGCACAATCAGTTCCTGAGTTACACAATATGAGGAACAGTACAATGTAGGCCAATGCAAAATCAATACAAGTGGCAGCCTGGTTGGCTCTGTCAGTAGGAAGGGGAGGAAATGGCAGCTAAATATAGCCTTGTCAAATGGGGAAGAGTAGGGTGCTAGGGCATAGGGGTGAAACTGGCCTTTCCAGGTAGGTTTGGTCCTGGTGCACCAAACAAAAATAGGAAAAGAGGGAATATTTTGGGGGGGAGGATGAGAGAGTAAAGGGTATAGGTATTATGATGTAGAGGAGGATACACAGGGGTGGGCTTTGTTGTAGGTAGAGGTAAAGCAGGCTAATTGGTGCACTCACATTTACCCATCAGAATCAGATGCAAATGGAGCTCCCTTCTGAACTGTGCAATGTCCTGGACAGTTGTAAGAGTAGTAGGGAGTCCACTGAGCCACAGGGGAGCCCTGTAGGTGATGGAGCACTGGGCTATTAAGGTATTTCTGAAAGGCACCTGGAGGGCATTTCTGCCAATGCTTCTAGTGATGTGCAGGCAGTGTGAATGCTGGAGGAGCCTTTGTATATTGGGGGGGTAAGTCCTAGGCATGCTTTTTTACCAAGGAGACATGCTTGATACATGATCCTCCCCTGGAGTGTGAGCCAACTGGATTGGGCATAGAGGCTGCAGGTGTGTGTTAGTTTTCCAGCACCCAGAACCAGTCTGCATGGTTTATTTAGTGCCACCCTAACTCTTTTTAAAGCTGTTTTGGAGGCTATGCTGTACACTATTAGTCCATAGTCTTCAACGGACAGTACTGAACTGTTAACAGCAAGTCTTATGGCCTCTTGTGTCAGATAGTTCCTATGCCTATACAGGGTTCCTAGTCTGATAATTATTGTTTTAACCACTTGGTCAACGTGGGGGGTGAAGGAAAATGAGTTATCTAGTGTGACTCCAAGGTATTTGAAGGTGCACACTTGATCAAATGGTTCACCACTGCTGTTCAAAATAACCATTTGGCTTACTTTGCCCTTATTCTGGGGGTTGGAGAATACTATGATCTTTGGTTTTTTTTGTAGTTTAGCAGCAGTTTATTCTTCCTAAACCACTCTTCTAGTTGTTGAAAACTAAGTTGGAGCTCCTGATTCAGTGAGCTTATTTGAGGGTTACGAGTGAAGATGGCGACATCATCAGCATAGAGCAGAGTATTAGATGGGCATGCATCTAGGAGGGTGTTTATGAAAAGACTGAAGAACAATGGTCCAAGTATGGACCCTTGAGGGACACCGAGTGTGACATGTTTGCTATCTGATACCATTTCTCTTTACTCGTTGGGTTTTCTGTGTATGGCAGCTTCTGAACCAGCTCACTGTCTCAGAGGATAGCCCACTATAAGTATTGTTTTCTGTCTTCACAGCTATACAGGCTGTTCTACCTGGTACCATGGCTTATCAGAGACCATTAATTATGAAAAGGTGTAAGACTTGCAAAAGGATCATGAGTCCCTCCCCCATGGGTTCCCATTGTCCTCATTGTGTTGCCCAGCATAATATTTCTCTAATGTTTCCCCCAGCCGGTCGTCCCAGCTGGGGAAGGGGCACCTGGTTCTTCAGTTGGCAGTGGCAAAGCAGAATTGTGTAAATCACTTTTGTTGCTCCTTGGCGAGTTTTTGGGCCCTGATGTTCTGCAGGGCATCCCAGCAGACACAGCCAACCCCAAAACGGGCCCCTCAGATTGGGGGGGGCACACAGGCACATCCAGGTGCATCGCAGTAAGACAGGGCTGTGGAGACAGATGTGCAGGCAGACCCCAACCCTGACTTCTTAGAGGGTCAGGATAAGGCTTTCAGGGTTCTTGGGGAAACTCCTGACCTTCAAAAATTGCTCTCTGATGATGAGGACACCCCCCCCCCGAGGAGGAGGAGGGGGAAGGGGAGTGGACAGAGCCTAGGTCACGGATTCCTATACCTCCCCTGTTTGACAACAGTCCTTGTCTTTTTTGATAGCTGAGGCATGTAGGTCCTTACAGCTTAAGGAGGAACAGTCCATGCACACAGTGGACGTCTGTCCGATTCTATCCACATCTTCCTCTGCTCCAAAGTGTTTTCCGAGTTTTATTTACTGTGACCAAATCATTGAGCAAGAATGGGCAGGTGTGGATCAGAGAAAGTATCTTTCAAATCCGAAGACGTGGTCCTTTCCTTTTTAGGGGAAACATTTCACAGGTGGGATTCACCCCCACTGGCAGACAAGGCTGTGTACAACTCAGTCAGGCACATCACCATTCCTATTGAAGGGTCTCTCGCTTTTTCAGATTCTCACAACAAACACGTGGATGCCATATGTAGGAGGGCTTTCTCCTTTAAAGGCACAAACCTTCACAATCCTTATGCCCTCTTTATTGTTGCCAGAGCTTTAAACTTGTGGATCACTACCCTGGCCACCTTCATTCCTCCTGATTCAGAAGGAGTGCGCATATTACAATTGCTTGCCATGGCCTCCACTTTTCTCAGTGATTCCACTGTGGAGAATCTGTGCATGTCAGCTCCTTCAGCCTACCACATTGTGTCTGCCATGCGGAGTACATGGCTTAGGCACTGGGTCACTGATCAAGCTTCAAAGTCTAAGCTGTTTAACCTCTCTTTTGAGGGAGGTTTGTTGTGCGGGTCTGGCCTGGATACTATTTTAAAGGATCTCCAGGAGAAGACGGGCCACCTTCCAGTGTCAAAACATCAGTGTAAGGCCACCTCAGCCCAAAGGGATCAAGGGAACGACCAATGCAGGCAGTTTCAAGAAAGATTTCACCCCTTTTGGAACTTTGGTAACCAGAGGAATAAAGGAGCCTACTCAGGTAACAACAGCTTCAGTTACAGAGGAGCTCTTGCCAGACACAGCGCTGGAGGTCCAGGCCAAAAACCTAGTACCTCACAATGAGGGTAGGCGGTCCCATCCCTGCTCCTCTGTCCCTTGGTGGAAGACTACATGATTTCTACTCAAGATGGGCCCAAACAATGTCAGACGCATGGGTTTTGGAGATTCTAGCCTTGGACTATGCGACAGAAGTTTCAACAATTGCCTCAAGGGGACGATTTCTGCAGTCCCCAGTTTCCAAGGTCACTGTAAAGAGACAGGTGGTTTTACAGACTGGACCACTTCATTCAAATCGGGGCAATTGTGCTGGTTCCGCTAAGTGCGCGAGGTCAAGGTTTCTACTCGATCTACTTTGCGGTTACCAAAAAAATTGGGTGGTTTCAGGCCCATCCTGGATCTGAAGCATCTGAGCAGGTTCGTGTGCCACATGATCTTCAACATGGAATCCCTAAGGTCAATCACCCGAGCGGTTCAGCTGGGGGATTTCCTAGCCTCGATAGATCTGACGGATGCTTACCTTCACATCCCCATCCATCAGTCTCACCTGAAGTACCTCAGATTCTCAATATTGGACCAACATTTCCAGTACTGGGCATGCCCCCAACCTTGCAACAGCATTGAGGGTTTTTTCAAACGTACCAATAGTCCTGTTGTCTCAACTTCATCAGGAGGGTCATCATGTCTAGCCTTAACTGAATTATCTGCTTATTCAAGCACCGATCGCATCCTTGGCAAGGAAGTCGGTGCTCAGGATTCTGGAGATACTTGAGTTCCATGACTGGGTGGTGAGCCAAGAGAAAAGCTCTCTCAAACCATCTGAGACCCTGGAACACCTGGGAGCAGTCTTCAACATGAGCCTAGGGAAGATTGTCCTTTCACCATCCTGAATGGAGACTCTTTTGAAGGAAGTTCAGTGGCTCAGGGCTCAGTCATTGGCCTCAGCCATTAGTCTGCTACAAATCTTGGGCCTCATGTCAGTAGCATTAGATCTAGTCCTGTGGGCTTGTTTTCATATATGGCCCCTTCAAATGGTATTGCTCTCAGCCTGGGATCTGCCATTGGAAGATTATCAAGCCAGGATTACTCTCTCCCCCTCAGCTATGACACTCCCTGAGTTGGTGGGAGAGTATACAGAATCTGAGCAAAGGGATTCCCTTGAAACTTCCTCCAGAGTTGATTCTGACAACAGATGCCAGTCTGCATGGTTGGTGGGAGGGGGGCAGTCCTGAACCAACTACCCACTCAGGGAACTTTTCAGTGCAGGAAAAGCATCGCCACATAAATGTTCTGGAGATGAGGGCAGTTCGCCTAGCTCTTCTTTGATTTCAAAGTCTTCTGCAGACAAAAGCTATAAAAATAAGGTCAGACAACATCATCAGAGTGGTATACATAAACAAGCAAGGTGGCACAAAGAGCAGGGAAATGGGGATAATTGTCTCTCTCTGTCAGCAGTACACTTGGGGGGGGGTTGAACATTCAAGCAGACTGGCTAAGCTGCAGTATTGTTCACCCTGGGGAGTGGATGTTGAACCCGGAGGTGTTCAACCTTCTGTGCAAAAGGTTTGGTTGGCCTAAGATCAACATGTTCACCTTCAGCTACAATGCTCAGACTCCAAGGTTCTTCAGCCATTATTGGTGTGTGGATGCTCTGATACAGGAGTGGGCCTTTAAAAAGGCATATGCTTTACCTCCACTGCCTCGTCTCCCCAAGGTCATACAAAAAAGATCTCCTGCTGAAGCTATTACTCACCACTAGTAATGAAATAATTAGAGTAGTCACAAAGTACCTAGAAAGTGTTGCCGAAGTTCGTCTCAGATATAAAACTAATAGAACAGTGCAGTCAGATATGCCATAAAGTAGAGACCCGTGAAATTCTTTTCATTTTTTATAATTTTTCTTTTCATTTTTCTGGAATTTCTTGTTATTTCTTTTTATTCATTGAAAGTTTAGTTTTATTTCTTGTTATCACAGTTACATTCATAAACTACCCCCAAATTACCGTATACACACTAGAAATCACAATCCTACTATACTACATTATATTAAGCAACATTATGCTATGGTCTTGCAAGGTTTTGTGACCGCTGTTGCTTCCTTGCAGACCATCTCTCTGGTAACAACAGAGCTTAAACAACAACTGCTGCAAGCATTTATTTAGATTTTGCTGCCAAAATGCAGTTTCTTTCACTTTATTCATGTTTTTTTTATTTTATTCCTTTTATATGCTGAATTTCTTGTTATACCTTGAATTTCTTGTTATACCTTGAATTTCTTGTTATTTCTTGCTGTTGCTTATTTAAGAAAAACATGGGTCTCTAGCCATAAGGCAGATTAAGTAGATCAGCTACTGTTGGAAACTACAGATGGCTGCAGATAGTTTTTTAGAATGACATTGCCATTTATAATTGTGGTGGACATAATATTGTGTTTTTTTAATTGCACTTTATTAATACGTATAATTTTAAACTGATACTATGTGTATTATTCTAAATGTCTGTATTGTATGTCGTTTTAATGGTCTAAGACCAATCGAATAAACTTGTAACTAACTACAAAAAATAAGACGTTCAAAAGGAAGCTTCTTTCTAATAGTTCTGGCATGGCCCAGAAGACAGTGGTTCTTGGACTTAGTGAACCTAGCTCAGCAAGCACCATTTTGCCTCCCAGTACAAGCAGACCTGTCTCAGGGCCCCATTCTATATCCAAATCCAGGGGCGAAGCAGCTCACAGCCTGGCTCCTGAAAGGAGGAGACTCCTAAAACTAGGCTTTTCTAAGAAAATAGTAGATAATGGCTGCTAGGAAAATGTCTACTTCTGCAGCTTATGCCCATGTATAGTCCACCGTTTTGGCCTGGGCCAGGGAGAATGATATTTAGCCTTCCAAGGCCTCAGTTCCACAGATCATATTTCCTGCAGGAAGGCGTGGAGAAGGGTCTATCCCTGAGCACTCAAAGAGGTCAGTTTTCTGGCCTTGGAGTGTCCTTAGGCACGTCTCTGTGGACTAATAGAGAGGTCATCCATTTTCTACGGGTGGTTGATAGGAGTTGACCTATGTTCCAGTCTCCGGTTCCTCCATGGGATCTAAATCTGGTTCTGAATGCTCTTTGTAAGGAGCCCTTTGAACCGCTATCATCTGATCCATTGGATGTGTTGTCCTACAAGGCGTGTTTTTTTTTTTTTATCACTATGTGCTCAGCCAAGAGGATCGGTGAGCTCTAGGCATTGTCCCACAAGGAACTGTACCTTATCATGCATAAGGATAAGGTGATTATGGCAGGATGTGGAAACAACCCAAAATTGAAAACTTTAGATTTCCTTCTTTTCACTCTGTCCTGTTGTCTAACTCTTTTCTGACTGTCCTATATATTCATGTCAGGGTGGCCAACCTGACATTTCTAAATCTCTGTACTATCCCTGTTTAGTTATTCCCTTATTTAAAGCTGCCCTTTTAAAATACCAAGGTTTAATATTCCCTTGTAGTTCCCAGGTTTCTGATAGTGGAGGCTTGACATAGTGCCTATTGAATAAAAATAGAATGGAATTAATACCTTTAGTGCTTCTTGCTAATATTTCCTGTTTGGTTAAAGTCCCTTTTTGCTTTGTGCGAGGCATAGTGTGTACGATTGCACATTCGCACAGGAGCTGTGCGCACATTTGTGCAGTAATTTTTGTTCCTTGGAGCCGCTGCACTCCCAAAAAGGAAACTGCTCACTGCGGTTTAGCAGAACACAACCGAGCGGCTGTGAGTCAAAGAAATAGGAGCTCGGTCTGGCTAGTTGCCATGGGAGCAGTAAATGCTCCTTGCAACCGCTCACTGCAGAAAAATGTCCACTCCATGGAAAAGCCAAAAACGGCTTATATAAATGTAAATGACACTACAGGCACCAGAGCAATGCTGTGTAGTGTCAACCAAATGGAAAGGTGGTTTGTTTTGCATAAATACAGCCCTACGAAAGAGGGAGATGCATCGTTGGACTGGAAACCAAGAATGAAAAGTTTACCTGACGGCTGCAAAGTTAAGGCGTCGGGATTATGCAGTGCAGAGAATTGTTATAAAATATGCCTAATTACAGACCTAACAGGTGAATAAATGTTTTAGGCTGTTTATTGCAGGTACATAAATAAAGTGTAATGATAGTTATGTGCAAAGGCCTTAGGAAGTCTTACGAAATGTTTAAATAAAAGGTATCAGAGTAGTTTCTTGGCTTTGCAGGATAAATAGATAGGGAGTGTGCCCCTCATCTATTTATCGCTGTCAAAGGCCAGAGATTCCAGCAGCAAAATATAAGAATTTAAATTTTATTTTCTTTACCTGAAGATAGGCCTGGTATTTGGGAGGGTCTTTCTATAGGGCTGGCAGCCCAGAAAATGCCTGATCTTATAGAAAGTTGTATAGCGATGTCACCAAGAAGGGGAGAAGACAAACCACCCTGATGATACCCAAAGCCCTAATTAAAGTTATATCTGAGATACTGGGGCATCTTTTCTACCTTCATTGTACTAAAGAAAGATGGGATTAAGGTGACAATCAAATAGGGAGAACATAGAGATGGTGAACATAACCAGAACTAAGGAAAAAGGTTTGGTTTGTAAATAAAAGAGTCACATGTCTATGATGTCATTCCTGTTTGCTATATAAACTCCCCATCGGGGGGGCTACAAATTAGTTAGGATGGTCAGTATCTACTGATCAAGTGAGGAGGAAGGTTGTGTGAGAGCTTACACACAAAGCAATATTGTATGTACAGAGAAGAGCAGGAAGTCTGAAGGAAAGACTTGTCTGAAGGATTTATTTTGGTGTGAGAGTTTTAACACCCCAGTTATTTTCTTTTCTGTAAATATCTATTTTATTTAATTTATCATTATTGGAAAATAAAATGATAAATGCAGTTCTTGCATTTTTTATGCACTAAAACTTTGGACTGGTGTCTGTTATTGAACCCACTTACTTACAGTGGTATTCAGAACAGTCCCATCTTTCACCCTGAAAGTGCTGGTCCAGTTTTGAAATTGTCTGTTCCAGCCAGCCAGGTACTCGGTGATACACTGCCTGAGAAAGGATCATAGGGGTTGGGGTATGTTTTAAGTCAGACTTGAATCTCACAACCCTCCCGGTGGGAACGAGATCCTTCGAATGTGTAGTTGTCCAAAGGTATGCAGGTGCAGGCTGCAGAATCCTTCTCATCTACTGCCCACCTGGAGATGGGAAGGAGTTTCTGCAGGAAGTCATGGACTTCATTGTCGAAATGGTGTTGGAATCACCTAGATGGATTATTCTGGGCAACTTCAACATCTGGATTGATGATGAACTCTCGCAGTTTGGTCAAGACTTCCTCCAACTGGGGTGTTCGTTGGGCCTGACAGAGGTTGTTACCTCTGCAACCCATATACACAGCCATTTGTTGAACCTCATCTTCCTACTGGGAATGGAGGTCTTTGACCTTATGGTGGAACTGGTTGCTTGGTCGGACAACCATATGTGACGTTCTCGTTCAAGGTCCCCCCAAACAGACCCTCGCCTATGGAGATGGTCCAGTACTGCCCTTTAAAGGGGTCTGACCCCACAGGGTCTGACGGTGGTGCTGGATCTATCAAGCCTGATGGGTGCATGTGAGAAGCCAGGGGAATTGGTTTTGACCTATAATAAGGTGATTGCCGAGACCCTCGACTCTATCGCACCTGTCCGTGTTCAACCCCTCACCTCACACCAGAGGTCCCCTTGGTTTAATGGGACTTTCAGGGAGATGAGGAGGAGGGGTTAAAGGTTAGAGTGATGCTGGCGGAGGTCTGGTTTGGGGGAGGACAACCCTATATTGATGGCCCATTACAGACACTATCAATCAGCAATCTCCTGTAAGAAGGCAGAGTTCCTGTCCAAGGAGATTGCTGTAGCAATTAACAGACCAGCTCAGCTCTTCCGCACCATAAACAGGCTTTGTAACCCTGCCTGCCTTCGGTCCAGGGGAGCTTTCTGCAGTCAAGATGGGACGAGTTTGTTCTGTTTTTTGCTAATAAGATTGCCTCCATCTGATTGGAGATCTATTCAGTGCCCTTGAATGAGCATTGCGGGGGAGGGCATGATGTCACAGGCACTGAGTCTGTCTGGTCCAACTTTGACCAGGTAGCTGTAGTAGATGTTGTGAGGATCATCTGGGAGTTACAGCCAACCTACTGTAGTTTGGACCCGGGACCAATACACCTTCTTGTGGGGTGCATTGATGCCATTGGCTCAGTCCTAACTAAAATAGTCTGATGTTCTGTGGTGTCGGGGTTTTTTTCCAGGGCACCTGAAGGAGGCAGTTGTGAGGCCACTCTTAAAAAAACCTACACTAGACACGGACTGTCTGGCAAACTACAGACCTGTCTCTAACCTTCCCTTTGTGGGGAAGGTTATTGAGAAGGTGGTGGCCATTGAACTGGAGACCTATTTAACAGCCCACGACATCTACGAGCCTCTCCAATCAGGATTTAGGAAATGGCATAGTACTGAGACTGCCCTAGTGCAGATGCTGAATGACCTCATAGCAGCGAGGAATTGAGGTAGACATTCCATTCTTGTTCTCCTCGATCTCTCAGTAGTGTTCAACACCGTGGACCATGGGGTGCTGATGGAGCACCTGCGGGTATGTTGTGGACTGATGGGTACAGTCCTCAAGTGGTTTAGATCTTACCTCACAGGCAGGTCACAACGTGTGGTGTCTGGGGTTTATTTCTCAGCCCCCATGACCCTGCCATGTGGGGTCCCGCAGGGCTCCATTTTGTCCCCCACATTGTTCGAGGTGTAGATGTTGCCACTGGGGGACATTAGAAGGTGGTATGGGCTGAGTTTTCATTGTTATGCAGATGATAGCTCTACATGTCCTTTGCACCTGAGCAACAGAAAATGGTCTCAGTGTTGAACACCTGTCTGGACGAGATCCAAGACTGGATGAGGGCGAACTGGTTGAGATTGTATCCAGATAAGACAGAGGTACTGGTGCTGGAACCTGGTCACTATGGGATGAGGGTGTAACCTGGTCAAGGCTCAGGGCTTAGGCTCAGGGAGTCCCAGTTGCTCACCTCTGACTGGGTGCGTAATCTTGGTGTTGTTTTTGACTGTGGCCTGACACTTAAACCACAGGTGTCAGCCATGGTCAAGAACTCTTTCTAACATCTGAGAAACATCACCAGGGTTAAACACCTGATACCCAGCTGATCTGCCGGCACTACTTCATGCCTTTGTGACATTGTGCCTGGATTACTGCAATGCTCTATACCTAGGGCTAGCAGGGGTAGATCTGCACCACCTACAGCTGATGCAGAATACGGTGGCCAGGTTGTTGACCAGTCTACCTCGATCGTGTCATATCACACCTGTGCTGCGCTCTCTGCACTGGCTGCTAGTGAGGTGGTGGATCTCCTTCAAGGTCAGTTTGCTGACCTATAAGGCCTTCCATGGTCAGGGGCCTGGTTACCTGCAAGATCTCCTGTGTCCCTTCTGCCCCACCTGCTCCCTGTGTTCCACGGATGAGGGTTTGTTGGGAGTTCCCAGAATATATCTGAAGAGATCAGGGGCCTGTGCTTTTTTGTTTGTGGCCCCAGTCCTGTGGAACTCCCTCCCTCATCGAATTCGAGAGAGTCAAACAGTGGATGCCTTCAAACAGGAGCTGAAGACCTTCCTGTTTAATCAAGCATTTATGAGTAATTAGTATGTTTTATTAGTAATTAATGTTTAATGTTTATATTCTTTGTTTTTGGTTTGTATTACTTTTACAGTTGCATTGAGTCGCAGTGTAGAAATGTGCCATATTAAATAAAGTTTGATTTGATTTGAGCTTTCCAAGTGAACCAGGAAATATGTCTCCCATCTTTCTGTCTGCACCCGTCTCACCCAAAGAAGGAGTTGCACAAGTTGGATTTGTGATGAACTGTTAGGACATACCTTAATCAGACGGCAGAGTTCTGGAAATCAGATAGTCTGTCCTCTTCGGAGCATCCAAGCAGGGTCAAAAAGCATCAAAGGTCACCCTGGCTAGGAGGGTGAGGGCCTGTGTTACCAAGACTTATGCTGCAGAAAAGAAGAGGCCTCCGGTCCTCATCAAGGCCCACTCCACCAGGGCTATGGCCACTTCCTGGGTGGAGGGAGGTGAAGCATTTGTTTTAGAGTTATGCAAGGCAACTACGTGGTCTTCCATCCACATTTTCACCAAACACTACAAATTTGATGTTCGGAGCTCTGCTGATGTAGCTTTTGGTCGCAGAGTATTGCAGGCAGCAGTTTGTAAGTAATTGCTTACAGTGCTTGTTCTTGGCATATGGGATAATATTCTCCCTCCTCCCGGTTGTTCTGGGTACTGCTTCTTAGAACCCAGTAGTTTTGTAAAATTTATTTATTGATTTTATGAGCATAACAGCCAGGACTATAAGACATAAAAGAATACAGGCTTTGAGACTCGCAGGTCTCCACAAAGTATGCACAGGATAGTTCTACTATCAAATTACCCACTAGGGTATAAGCCCTCTAGATAAGTCCATACTCTGCACTTGCTGCCATTAATTAAGTCTAATAAGGAGCAAAGTTCGGTTTGACTATGGTGTAGATCGATGATGCTCTCACCACCTAAAAGAGACAAAAGGTCATAGACACCAACATAACAAACCCCACATAGAACTTCAAAATTGTGGAGGGGCTGATTAGCCATTACTTAATGGAAAAACACAGATACGATGTCCTGGTCTCAGTTATGTTACATAGTCAGTCCCACTTTCCTGGGTAAGGCACGGCAACCTACCATCGTGGGAAATCAATAGGATATAATGCAAGTTCACAAATCAAGCAGCATATATAGACACACTCTATTATTCACTACCATAAAGATGGCTATATTAAAGAAAAAAACATCTATAGATCTGTACTTGGAGCAACATTAAACATTTAAAGTAACGCTCTATTGGTAGCTAGTAAGAAAAGGAGTACTTAGCCCAAATATAGTAAATACCCCAAGCATCTATGAAAAACATTGCCCACCCTTCTAATACGGGAATAAACAACCCCGCAAGAGGACATGTTTAAGTTTACTTGAGGAAAAGTAGACAATACAGTTTATCACCCTTCTTCATCGGAGTGTTCAGAGGTGCTCAACTTAGTGAGCAGCTTCTCTGCAAACGCTGCTGCTGCAGTTGGGTCAGTAAATAGATGGGTATTGGATCTGTGGCGTATCTGGAGCCTTGCCGGATAGTTCAGCTGTGCTTGAATGCCTTTTTTCAGCAGGTCCTTTTTAATTGCTTGAAGTTCCTTTTTCTGGGTCTGAGTGGCAGCTGCTAGGTTGGGGAAAGGGCCACACACCTGCCTTCCCAGATGAGTTCTCCCTTGGCTCGAGCGGCTTGTACAAGAGCGATTCATCTTGAGGGTGATAGGTAGTGACTGCATTTAGTAGCTTTTTGTGATCGATCTCTCCGAACATGGCTGGCCATGTGGACTGCTGTATGGCTTTTAGAATTTTAATTCCAGAGTCTTGATACAGGAGATGTAGATAATTAAATACAATTTTTACAATGGTGTCCAGAATTGTAGACTTTCCAGCAAATCGTGGGGGAAAACCAATTATCCTAATGTTGGCCTGCCGCTGCACATTCTCCAGGAATTCGATTTTTGCTCTCAGATAGGAGACATCACGCACTATAGTAGTACAGCACTCGATTTGACGTGCTTGTGCATCAGATAAGTCCTTAATAGCCAACGAGTTCTCTTGTAGTTGTTGTTTGTTTGTCAGCAGCTTCATTTCCACTGCCGCTAGCTGCTTATTCATGTCCTCCCCCGTGGCTTGTATCTTAGCCAACATTGCCATAATTTATGCTGAAGGCAGGCCTGGTGCCACCAGACCAGCAGGTGCTGTAGGCCCTGACCCCTTTGTAGAGCCCGCAGGAGAAAGGTAAAGATCCAACTTCTGTCTATGATGCTTGTTCTCCTTTTTTGGCCCCATCTTATTCAACAGAGGTTCTGATTGATAATAATTATTTTTACACTTCTCTAGCTGCATGAAAAGTCACTATAATTATTTTATCAAGAATTGACAATCAGAGCTAACTCAAATTGCTGTCATGATGCTGCCCACAGTGCCCCCACTCAGAACCAAGTAGTTTTAACTCCCCATTGACAATGTGGAACACTACAGAAAGAAGAAATGCACTTCATACTTACCATAATTTCCTTTTCTGTTAGCTCCAACATTTTCAATGGGGCCCTGCCAGGAGCCTGGTCCCTGTGGGAGAATATTATCTGATATGCTATGACTTTCCTGGGCATCTCTCTATTTTATTTTGCTACTCTGTATTCCTACAAAAAAACCAAAAACAAAATAAAACATGTTTTTCAATCTGACTGCAATCATACATATTAACAGGTTCAGTTGTACTTAACCAAGGGTTTTTCCTTGTTGCAGGTAGTCTTTCACTGCGTACGGTTTTGCTTGCCAAGTTAATTGTTGTTGTTTGTCAACTTGAAAATTGCAGTCGAGTTTGCTGGTGCAAGACGGTCCCCACTGGTGGTCCACCTCTTCCATGAGAAGACCGAATCCATCAAGCCTTGTGTCAGATATGAAGTACGTTCTTTTCTCAGAAGTCAGCCAATAAGGTAAGACAGTTTTCTATATACTGGTTAGAAGACAAATTATATACAGTAATTAGCTAATTGTTTTTTCTTACCATGTAGGCAATATGGTAGTTAACTTTATTATGGCACTGCGAGGACAGCAGCGACTGGGGAGTTACTGCTGCTCAGAATCCTCATGTGCCCAACATTCTAAAACTTGGGCTGTGCCATTCCTCTGGTAGGGGTGCACTAGACCCAATTGTTATGAATTCCCATTGACAATGTTGGAGCTAACAGAAAAGGACATTTTGGTAAGTATGGAGAAATGTCTTCTTTGTGGCTGTTGCTTTTCCACATTGAGCGCCACAGGCTCAGCCATCTCCATGTTTAAAGTGTCAGCCCCACTTACAGCATCTGACAGCTGCTTTAAATGAATTTCAAAAGAGGCACCAGCAACCGTCTTATTTGTTGTATCTCCCCATTCATTTTGCTGTCCCACAAGTAGTAGTAAGTAGTAGCAGTAAAATCTTTTATTCACGAAAACCAAAACGAACAGGGGTAAAACTCAATTGAGCAATGAGGTGCCATTGGAATTAGACATACAGTAGCAGAAAATATAAATACATAGTAATAAATATGTCACATGACACAAGTAATAAATATATTACATTCACAATCATACTTAAACATTTTTTATAGTTCTGAAATAATAGTGGTATCCCTTTGTGAGCGGTAATAACAGTGTTAGCACGGGGGTAGCACATAAACTGATTCTTCCCCATTCCTATTTGTTTTAAACAATTGAGGTTCCACTCGATTTGTACACTCAAAACTATTAGGCAACTCGGGTTCCATGACGGGAACTGTGGTCTGATATACATTCTCTTTTTCCATTTCTGTTTGCTGTTGCTCTGCTGGAAGTGCACCTATTGCATGCTCCACGCTTTTACCAACATCCACGACAGCTACAAGACCAGGAGACTGCTATGGTGCACCTGCTTCATCCTCCACCCAGACAGCTTGCCATAAAGCTGAGTCCGTAGACCAACCTGCCCCAGTACACGTAACTATTTTACCTTGTTCAAACTTTTTAGGTGAAGATCTCTGTACTGTGTTTTTTCTTTCTTTTACTCATTGTAAAGTGGTAACAAGAATAGCTAGTACTTGTAGCACTACCAGCTCCGGCAATACAGTTGCATGTGACTAAGCAGTTTCTGTATTTGCCTGCACTGTAGCTTCCTTCTCCATTGCCTGGCTAGGTGTCTTTTGCTCCATGACGTTTGGCTCCATCACTGTGTGCTCATGCACCTGCCTGTCAGCTGAGGGCTCCGCAGTTTCTGTAGCTGGCATTCCTGTCACCGCTACCTGCAGTACACACTTGCACTTCAAAAATTGTTTTTTAAATCTTTTCTCCTCTTTTGCTAAGAGGAGGAGAAGGTGTTCTTTTTTCCCTTCGATAAGCCTCCTCCAGCACCTGTACAGCTTCAGCGGACTGCTCAGGTAGGCTGCTTTCATCCATAACCTCTGCTGCTATGGTATGGTTTTCTGTCCCGGACTCAAAACCTTGCTGTGTATGGGGCATGACCCCAACATGAGTGACATCCTCTGTTGCTTCCTAAGAACTCCAGCTGGGGAGGGAAGCATTCTGCGACACCCGAGTGTTCATATTGCTGTCTTCTTCAACCTCAACTACCAGCAAACTGTCAGTGCCCCCTACAAAGAGTAAGGGATTTTTATTAACAATATTAAAAAATCATACAGACCATACATTAAAAATACTTATAAAATGGGTGGAAACTGTTCTAAATTTGATTGGTCGACAGCCCTTGCAGCTGTGTCTTTTTTCACTTTATAGCATACAAAATAACAAGTGCCAGAACCTGTGCCCACATCACAAGAACTATCCCTGTGCCACTGAGAAAAAGCTTCTAAAAGAAATGGTTTCACAGCTACATTGTTCTTGAGACTGCGGGCTTCCAGCCCCTAACTACAACCTCTCTGTTTCTCTGTTTGTCTGTCTGCTTCCCTCCCTCCCTCCCTCCCAGTGCACAAAACAATCATCAATATAACTGTTTCTCTCTCCCCACCCATACACAATCATTTTTTCTCCCTAAACTACCCACTGTGGCCTCTCGCTGTTCCAGGGGATCCACAGAAACTCAAACCATTGGCACTTTCATAAAACTCTCAGCCTCAGATGGAAGCATGCTGTTTCCAAGACCATTTGGAAACCTTGGTCTTGCCAGCAGCCTACCGACCGATTGTGGCCAATGTTTACCATCATTGCAGCCTACTGTCAGCACTAAATTTGTTATGGGAAAACAGTAAATATCATCTAAAAAAAGAATATCCAATGATTTCAATGTGGTGGAGTGGGTAGAGTTAAGGCAAGTTGGAGAAGTCGTCTGAGCGACGTGAAAACAACCAGAAGAGGAGAGGGTGAGTGGCGGGTGGGGAAGAGACCATACAAACAGTAACTGTGGGTACGTTTTGTAATAGTGCACATCCTACTTGTAACTCTGCATGTATTTTCAAACTCTCTCCCTCCTGCCCGGCAGACTGGCTGTCCAGCACTCCAACTGATAAAATAAGGCAGAGGGACTATTTTGCACAAAAAAAAAGAAGCTTTTCATACTTTGATTCTTTCGAAAAGTTACAATATTTCTCAACATATACCCATTTAATAAGTGCATTTAATTGGCGTGTTTATCAGAGCATAACCCATACCTCGTTGTATGTTCTTGCTTACGTATACTACATACAATCAAAACACATTATCCAAACCCATTTCAAGAATTACAGATAAAGGAAAAAAAAACCCCCAGGCCCCCTACAATTACCTGGGTATCACATCGATAATGTTCTGTAAAATTAATATTAAGCACAACATTATAATTATCCATATTGTCAATTATATCCAATGATATGAATTCCAGTAGGCCTAGAGCAATATAGAATCACATTCTTTAACTTAAATTTAATAGACTTTTCGCAATGCCTTACAAATGATGAACACCACAGCGTCTGGCGAGTAAAGTTTTTGCTGTATTTGTAAAGAGCAACGGGCCTGCCATAAACAATATCTACAGGATATAAAAATCAATTGTAATGTAGAAGGGTGAAACGTCTTTCAATTTCCTTGATGCAGACCCAAAATTCCTACCAAGTAGGAAACATTCCTGAATAGTGGTTCTATCTACACATTACTCAGAGACTGCCAGGAAGAAATTGCAAAGGGGCACTCAGAAAGAAAATGGCTTTGAGTTTCAGGAATAGCTACACATGTCTTTCTAGGGCAAACTCTTTCTCCAATACATTCATGCTTGAAAGAATCTTTTATTGCCACCCTCCCGTGCAGACTTAACCATGTGATGTCCCCCATTTGCTGCAGGATCCTTTTTATTTTGCAACTGTCTCATTGCCTCTTTTTCCCTCCCCCCCCCGGACAGAATTTTAAGTTTACAGTTTTAGAAAAACTAGTACTTAAAATATATGCATATACTGTAATTGCTTTCTGGGCAGTGAGACAACTTGGGTCAAAGCTAATTTCTACCTCTTAATTTTCTCCAGTGCACATACCACATATTGTGGCACAATATGATTATAAGCAGATATCCTAATTACCCAAGTCCCTGTTTGCCACTCCATCAGAAATGGATTGAACCAATCTGCTACCAAGAAGCTCCAAATTTTTCCTAGTTCTGTTAGGGCTACTGTTAAATTATAAAGGAATAATGCACGACAGGGTGTGTGTCGTGCTGGGATAACGCCACGCCTGGGGGGGTTGTGTGGAAAAATATTTTTTGTTTTTAACAGAAGATAAAACAATCCATCAAATGCTCATCTACATGGGTTCACAGTGCTGAGACTAGACCTGTGGCGTCGTGCTGGGATAATGCCATGGGTCCAGCCCCAAACTGACCAATCACAGTCCAAGATTCTTTCTTGCCATTGTATAATAATGAATAAATAATGAGAATATAAAGCAAATAGGATTTACCCAGACAGCTTGCTGTAAAGCTGAGACCACAGACCAACCTACCCCTGTACAGGTAGCTTTTTTACCTTGTTCAAACGTTTTAGGTGAAGATTTCTGTACTGTCTTTTTTCCTTGCTTTACTCATTGTAAGGGGGTTAAAAGGATAGCTAGTATTTGTATTCCTCCCTCTTTATAATCCTAATATGTAACTTCTCTTTTAATGGGGTTTAGTTGGCTCCCCATAGACCCTGAAAAAATAAGCTATATACAGTGCTCCCTCACTTATTCGCCCCTCGTTTATCCACCACCCTCCGTTATCACCATTCTTACCTCCCGTCCCGATTGTATGTCCATGATATTGCACTCCATAATCCGCCTCCCTCACTGTCCACCATCCACCATTCATTAATCTTCCCACTTGCCCACATTGTAATGGAAATTGCCCTCTTTATTCCGCCATCGCCATCACATCAAAAATTCACAGCGTGTTGTCAACCCTGTCAGCCCTTGTACTGTGAACAAGCGATCAAATAAATTACCTGCATAGTACAGCGTTATAGCTGATGGCTGAATGTTTACTCACTGGGTGTAGTGTGAAGTGTATGGTGAAGTTATTAGTGCCTCAATTGTTTAGCCCACTTTGTTAGCCGTGCACGTTAGTCCATCCTGTCAGCCCTTGTTTAAAACCCCTTCACCTGTGTAGTCATTACTGCATAAACTGGTTTTATTAACTTGTGTTTGCCGCGCACGTTAGTCCACCCTGTCAGCCTCTGTCTACCCTTATTTAAAATCCTTTCACCTGTGTAGTCATTAGTGCTGCAATTTAGCTTTATTGCAATCTGTTTGTTATAAAGTCTGTAAAGCATTTGATGATCTTCAGTTCGCTGTCTGGTGAATGAACGTGTTGGTCAGTCTGGGGAAAATGATGGCAGAGTCGGCAAGTGGAAAGCAATCTCATCTTGCTCTTACTGTGGCTCAGAAGAGCCTGATTGTTAAGTTTTCTGTTGATAACCCTAAAGCAACCCACCAGGAGGTGGCTCGTCATTTTTCAACACTGTGGTGCCGGCCCATGGCCCGAGGGACCATTGGAGATGTCCTTTCCTGCAGAGATGAGTGGCCCAAGGCTGCTGTAGCTGCTGCCGCTGACCGAAAGTCAAAGAGAACACCAAAACACGGTGATCTGGAGGAGGCGTTATTTCTGTGGTTCAGCAACGCCAGAGTACACAATATTCCGGTAACAGACGAAATCCTAAAACACAAAGCTAAGTATTTTGGGGGCCAATTAAATGTGTCTGATTTTTCTTACTCAAATGGATGGCTACAGAAATTTAAGAGCCGAAATAATATTGCTTGCCACATTATATCTGGGGAGAGTGCAGGCGTTAGTAAAGAGGTTATCAGTGAAGGCATGCTTACTGCCAGACGTGTAGCAGAGCAGTATGAAGCTCGGGACTGTTATAACAGGGATGAAACTGGACTTTTTTTTTAAAATGTTGCCTGACCGTTCCCTGACCACCAATGATTTCAAGAAAGGTGTCAAGAGATGCAAGGACAGAATTACAGTTGCTCTAACTTGCAATGGAGATGGCACTGAAAAGCTGAAACCCTTAGTTATAGCAAAATCTGCAAACCCCAGGTGCTTCAAATCATTTAATGCTGGTCTTTATGTAGAATACAGATCAAACAGAAAGGCTTGGATGGACTCTTCCATTTTTGCACAGTGGTTGAATGAGCTTAACATTTCAATGAGAAAAAAAAAGGAAGATTTTGTTGCTTCTGGACAATGCACCAACACATACCATCCCCAAATGTTTTGGCAATGTAAAAATTCATTTTCTCCCACCAACCACCACAAGCCACCTTCAGGCTCTAGATGCAGGCATTATTCAGTCTTTTAAAGGTCATTACAGGAGGCAGCCCCTTCAGCATTTAATTGAATGCACTGACTCTGGGAAACCACAGGCACATCTACTTAGTGCTGCCATTAGGTTTATCAAAATCGCTTGGGATTCTGTTACAGCAGAGACAGCTCAAAACTGCTGGTTTCACACTGGCATAATTCCTAGGCCCTTGTCAGTGCCGAGATTGATGCCAGAAGTTACAGAACAAGAATGCACTGAATTGAATGATCCGATAAGAACTGTATCTGGTGCAATGGCTATTAAAACAGAAATGAGAATATCAGCTGCTGAATATTTGTCTTTTGAAAATGATTGTGATGTTTTTGAAAGTGTCACTGATGATGATATTGTAACAATGGTGGCAAATTTAAAGGTCCCAGATGATTTCTTAGAACCCACAGAATCACAAGATGAAAATGATGACACCCTAGAACAGGCGATAAAACCTCCTTCTGTAGTGGAGACAAAGGATGCAATAAACACTGTGCTTAGATTTTTTGAGTCTTATGAGCTTGAAGATGAGACAGATATTTAGAAGTGCCTTTTCCTACATTGTGAGATCAGACAACTTGCTTCTGTGAGAGCTAAGCAAATGTCTATTACAGACTACTTCAAGCTTACATAACTCCAGTTTGTAAGTAAAATTATACGGCTGTGATTTTGAACCTCATACTGCTCTGCTATACTATGATGCTGTAATTGTGAACCTCATACTGTTCTGCTATACTATGATGCTGTAATTGTGAACCTCATACTGCTTTGCTATAATAAGCTGCTATGCTGTGCTTTTAGCACTGAGAAGCACTTTATTGCACTGTTTTTAAAAATTTTGAATACAAAATAAAGATAACTGTATATAATTTATATGCAGAAAATCAAAACATGTGTCCAATCTCTCACTGGCAACACCATAACACCCTGCTACCAGATACAGTGTTCTGTATTTAACATCACAATATTTAGGTTTTTATTTTTAGGCACCCTTCATTATCCACCACCCTGTCTTATCCACCCAAAAACTGTGGCCCCAAGTTGGGCAGATAATTGAGGGATCACTGTATATTTATTTCTAAACATTTGGGCGGTAGAAAGATTATACTACTACATAAAAAGAAGGGAAGCAACAGACTTCTAATTAAATACTCTTTTCCTTTTTGATAATGTTTTATTTTTCCACTTTACTAAATTTCTTTCTGCTTTTGAAATACATTCCATCCAATTATCCATACACATGTCCCCCATGCTGGATTTTACTCCTAGAATTTTGACTGGAACCACACCGATATTTACCTCAGCAACACATTCCAACTTCCTCAGTTCATCAGTTTGTCCTGTTCAAAGTCCAACATATTTATTGCAGTTAATCTTAGCTCCCACCACCTGTGAAATGGCTGAAATGATATCCTAAATAATTTAGCTTGAATCTTTATTCGTAATGATACATAAATCATCTGCATAAGCCAAAGCATTGACTGCAGGCATGTCCTCTGTTAGCTGTATACAGACAGTACTTGAATAATATTGGATAAGACATACTGTAAAAGGGGATCTAAAGTAAAAGTATATAATAAAAGACTTAAGGGCATTCTTGTCTGACCCCCTTCCTAACTCGTATTGTAGCCCCAAGGTTTGAATTAATAAAGAGTACAAGTGCAGCTCCTTTATATGTTAATGCTATCCAACGTGCCAGCTGTTCCGAGACACCATATTTCAACAAAATAAACTCCAAATAATTATGCAGGACTCTCTCAAATGCCATTTCATGATCCATAGCTAACAGAAATCCTCAACCAGGGCCGGCCTGCTGGTGCAGCAGCAAGGCATCTGATTCTGGTGCCGACATCGTGGGTTTGGTGATGGACTCGGGAGTCAGAGGACCAGCTGGAGGGAGAAGGATCAAGCATCCTGGTGACTGCTCTCCTTCTCTGGGGGAAGGGGAAAAGTGTCCAGCATTTTACTGACTCCTGGCGGGGGCTGGGGGTTCTACTGCGGCTGGCACCTTTACTTGGGGGGGTGGACACTGGACATCATTGCATGTCCCCACCCCCAGGGATCCAGCACTCATAAAAAAGCCAGCCCCTGGGGCATAATGCCCTGCTCTGCTGCCATCTTCACTGCCATCAGTGTTCATTGGAGGGGGAATCCTGCTCCTGTGGCCCCGACCAGGGGGGTAATCCGGGGCTTGCCAACAGTGTTCTTGAGAGGGGGAGCCTGCCCGGCAGCCCTGCCAAGAGGGTAAGCCTGGGCATGGGGGGACAGCAGGCAGGGCAGTGCTGACCTCTGAATGGAGGTTCAGGGAAGCCAGACAAAAAAAAAAGGAAATCCTCAACCAAACCTCTATTACCTCTTTCCACTAATTCTGTATGAATAATTAAATTATATGCACTATTTCTTTGATTTATTGCATGTTAGCTCTACAGAAATTACTACTACAACAATCTTCTTTTGAAATCAGAATTTAATAAATTCAAAGGTCGTCAGTTGCCTATGTCAGACTTTTTCTCATTTTTATGCATAAGACACAAAACTGCTTTTTGCATGGAGGGTGGAAAACAACCTGTTTCCAGGATCTCATTGTACAGAATTTGTAAAATGGTAGCTAAATACTCTCCAAAGGTTTTTATACAACTCTGTAGGGAGGCCATCTGACCCTGGGGCAGTGTTATTCCCCAGGTGCGCTATAGACCACTCTACTTCAGATATCAACACCAGACTAGTGACTTGTTCTGTAACATGAGTAGGGATTTGAGGGATGTTCAGCTCATCTAATATCTGACCAGCCCCACTTGAAATTCCCTGTACACCAAAAAGGTCCTCAAAATGTGACTGCACAACCTTTAATATGTCCTCTGAATCTGAAGCTATTACCCCATCAGATTACCATCTGACCTCTTCCATTAATCTGTTTTCCACCCCCTCTCTGCTCACTGAAAAAACATCTAAGGACTGTGCCTTACCTTCATTCCAAATTGTAACCTTTACTCTACAGAAGATAATCTGTCATACTGGAACTGTCTAATTTCCTCCTTTAGACTAATAATTTGTTCAAACATATCTAAATCAAATTCCTTATTTTGAGACATTAGACTATGCCATTTTTTCCTAAGAGTTCAGTATTGCAGATATTGATAATTTTGTCTCCAATTTACTAAAGACTATATTAGACAAATATTGCTTAAAAACATGGTAATGAGATATGCCCTTTGAGAAAAGGGTGAGCAATAAAAGGGCAATGTTGCCTACAACGCTCGTACAAACATGATACCTACTGTATGACATGATACATCCCCATTTCTGAAAAACAACTGGAATTCTTCTTTTTTTTTTTTTTTACTCTTCTCACCAGTGCTCAGCTGAATCATAAGCATCTAGCTGTAAAAAGGTCCAGCCATCCTACTTGCGCTTCCTTTTGATCTAACATAGAGACATTCAGCCTCCATGGACTCTTTCTAGTAGAAATAGAGTACCCTTGGAACACAAGCAAAGAATGGCCAAATAATCTGAACTTTCTATTGCTATTGTTCTAACAAAATGCACCTTCAATGCAGCTGACAAAAATACAAAATCTATTCTGGTGGATCAAGCGCCTTTTAAAAAAAAGTAGCCACTGGGCCTCTTTTGTCCTGGGCCATGCCATCTTGCAAACCCCGCAGCACAAATCACTTCTTTCAACTAATTCATATCATTGTATAACATTTTTTGTGTGTTACTTCTCCTTTCTGCTGAGGAAATTCCAGAGTTAAAATCTCCCCCCAAATAATGAATCTGCTAGTATGCAGATAAGGCAGAACACTTTGAAATAAAGTTATCCTGCCTGCCTTACTTTGTGGAGCATAGATATTGATAAATCTCAGTTGCGTCCCTACTTGTTCCACATCAAGCATGAATGCTCTCCCAGGCTCAGTTTCTACCAGTCTTTGTATTGAACATGGAACACCTTTGAACAATATGTCTGCACAGTCACACCTCTCTACCCCTTGTGACCAGAATGAGGCCCCACAAACGCATCATTTCTTAGTTGTTGATACTTCATATAATGTCTTTAGTCTGGTATCCTGTAAGAAAATATGTTCCCTGGTAGAGTGTCTAAAATGACCACTGTTGTTAACCTTTTCTTATACATTTTAATACTGTTAACATTCACTGAGACTGGTAAAATTGTAGCTCCTCTACAAAGCGGGGGGATCTCTGCTACCGTACGTGACTGGGATATAGTCCTCCATCTGCTCTTTTTAGCAACAGATGTTTCCTGACTGGACTCGTCCCAAGCTGAGGAATGTCCTGGGACAGTGGATGCTGTTGAGGAATTCTCTGAATCTGCTCATCATCCAAATCCCACACTGTTTTTCAGTGGCTAAGGCTGCATATTTGCTTTGTGTCTGTATCCCAAAGGGTTCTTATAATTTAGGATTCTTATTTTTCTGCCTTCCTTGTTTTCTAGAGGAAACCACCAGCATTTCAGTCTCCTCGGAGGAAGAGGAGGCATCTTCTGATTGTAGGGTGTGTTCTATAGAAGTTTCATCTGAAAGTACAATGGGGGGGGGGGGGGCTTCTCATTTTCAGTAATTCCTCCCACTACTTGGATATTTACTTCTACAGTATTCAGAGAACTTGTATCCTCCATTTTCCTCTCCAAATTTGTATCTGGAAAGGTGGGATCTGTAGTTCTTCTAGAAGGTCCAGAGTCTTCCTCAGTTACATTTTTTCTCTGACACACCTGCTCCCTCCCTATCAGACCTTGACTTATTAGCAAATATTTGAGCAGAATTTTTTTATGTTCCTTTTGCCTGCTCCCTTCCTATTAAATCTTCCTGATTCAGCCCACCACTCCTGTTGTGTGAGGCCCAAGGGCACTGCCTGTCCTCATACAGATTGCATCGAAAATGATTAGGACACTTTAGGCTAATATGTCCATACTCAAAGCATAAATTACATCTTTCTGCTCCACATGCAGCACTTAAGTGTCCTCGGGACCCACGCTTGTGGCAAGCATGAGGCTGTCTAGTGTAGAAACATACTCCTTTGTCCCGCCTTACATAAAAACTGCTTGTGAGGTGGCAGATTCCTGTGTTCGGTTGTTTTAAATGATCTCTAAACGTCCAACTTCCTTGTCCACACTTGATCTGTATCAAAGGGATTTTCTAAAACATCACATTGCTGTTTCAACCAATATAAAATATCTGAGACATTAACACTTTAATTTCTGAACAAAATTGTAATTGTCTTAATTACTGGTTTAGATGGAGGGGTCACTGTAAAAGGGCCCATAGAGCAGAGTTTTTTAATTGCTCATACTTCAACCAATACCTGTCTAATGATTTCATAGCTTCAAAACTAATATCAAATACAGTTTCCCCAAAAACATGGACTACAGTGTACAACTCCATAGAAAAAAAACATTGAATTCTTCCAAATTTCGTATTACATATATTCTGCCTGGGAGAAGTTCAAGACCACCACTGTATTTCAGTCTCACTGCATTATACCTCTGAGCAGGTTCCCCTTGAGCAGCAAAAAGTCTGAGAGTTTAAAAGTTTGTGGGGGCTCTTCAGGCCTATGGTATGACTGAGAAGCAGAGTCAGTGTCAGAGACATCAGAAAGTTTTACATCAGAGACACTTTAACAGGACTTATCCTCCTCTGGGACATGTTCTGCAGGCTCCGATATGGCAGAAGAGGTTACTGGGGCCTGCTACAGAAGTCTCATATTCCAGGACTTCAAGAGAATTTAGAGATTCATCATTTAAAATAGGTTTATTCCCACAACCAATCTCCCTTTGTTCTCCTTCTAGTCCTTCACCTTCAGTATTTTTTTCCTCCCCACCACCAACAGGTTTTGAAAGACAAGTACATACTGGTGCTTCAGGCTTATTACTTTGCATCATGTAATTTGAGTACCCTGGAATCCATGACTTGCCATCAGCACTTCCAACCCATTCAGCATTTAGTAGCGCTGTTTCTACAGACCAATTCCTCTCAATGTGGCTTCCCCAAACCTGCACTTTGAGAGCTTGCAGAACATTCCTGATTCACCCCTAAATGTTTAGCAGCTTTTCCCACTCCTGCAGCAGTCTGTCTCTTAACCTGTCCAGAGGCAGTTTCCATTGTAGCAGAATAGAAACATAGAATGTGACGGCAGATAAGGACCGCTTGGCCCACCTATTCTACCCATTTTCCTACCTAACAGATAAGCTGCAGATCCTAGTTAACCAACAGCTTACTTCCTCCTAACCCCCACTAGGACTGCCTTATGTCTGTCCCATGCATTCTTGAATTCCCCCACTGTTCTTGACTCCACGACCTCCTCAGGGAGGCATCCACAACCCTCTCTGTGAAAAAATACTTTCTCACATTACCTCTGAGCCGTCCCCCCTCTATCGTCAAATTGTGCCCCCTTGTTCTTGCACATCTCTTTTTCTGAAAGATGCTACCCTCTTGGACTTTGTTGATTCCCTTGAGGTACTTGAAAGTTTCTATCATGTCCCCTCTCTCCATTCTTTCCTCAAGGGTATACATATTAAGCTCCTTTAGTCTTTCTTCGGAGTCTTCTGGTGCAGACCCTGCACCATTTTGTTGCCTCCTCTGGACAGCCTCCACTCTGTCTATGTCTTTATGGAAATGGGTCTCCAGAACTGCACACAGTACTCAGATGGGGTCTCACCAACTGTCTGTACAGAGGATAACAACTTCCTGTTTTCTACTATTGATGCCTCTCCCTATGCATCCCAGTATCCCCCCAGCCTTCCTTACTGCCTTCTCACATTGCTTGCCCACCTTTAGGTCATCTGATATAATTACCCCCAGGTCCCTTTCCATTTTTACTGTTGTCAGTATCTTATCCCCCATTGTGTACTCTTCCCCTTGGTTTTTGTTTCCCAGGTGCATTACCTTGCACTTCATTGCATTGAATCCGAGCTGCCTACATCTGACCATTCCCCAACCTTGTCAAGTCCTTCTCATCCTTTCCACTCCATCTTGTGTATCAACCCTGTTGCAGATCTTTGTGTCGTCTGCAAAGAGACATACTTTTCTTACAGTTCCTCTGAAATGTCACTTATAAAGACATTAAAAGGACGGTCCTAATACTGAACCCTCCGGTACCCCACTAGTAACCCTCCTTTCTTCACTGTGGACTCCATTTACTACTACCCTTTGCATCCTGTTGTCTAGCCAATTTTTTATCCAGGCTACCACCTTGGGACCCACTCCAAGGCTGGCTAACTTGGGTATTAATCTTTTGTGTGGGACTGTATCAAATGCCTTGCTAAAATCTAGGTAGGCCATGTCCACAGCCCCTCCCTGGTCTACTACTTTGGTCACCCAGTCAAGGAAATTTATTAGATTCATCTGACATGACCTTCCCATCATGAATCCATGCTGCCTTAGGTCCTCTGCCCCACTGGCCTCTAGGTACTCAACAATTCTTTCCCTCAGAAGTGATTCCATCATTTTCCCTACCACAGAGGTCAAACTAACTGGTCTATAGTTTCCTGCCTCTGTCCTGCTCCCACTGTTGTGAAGAGGAATCACATCCGCCCTCCTCCAGTCCTCAGGTACCACCCCATCCTCCCATGATTTGTTAAAGATAGTAGTCAGCAGTGTCACTAGTTCTACCCTTAGTTCCTTTAGAATTCTTGGGTGAATCCCATCAGGCCCCATTGCTTTGTCCACCTTCAATTTTATTAGTTCTTTCAGAACCCTTTCTTCTGTAAATGGACTGGTATTGACCCCTGTCTTCAGAATGTTTCTCTTGTTTGGTTTAGGTACCTCTCCCTCCTCTTCCTTTGTGAATACTGAGCAGAAATATTCATTCAGTATCCCTGCTTTTTCACTGTCACCCTCTACCCACATTCCCTCCTCTTTATTAAGCCTCAGTATCCCTCCTTTGGTCTTTCTTCGCTCCCTAATGTACCTATAAAAGGTCATATCCCCCCTTCTTAACAGAGTTGGCTATCCTTTCCTTGGTTTGGGCCTTTGCTATTCTGACTGCCTTCCCAGCCTCTTTCAGCTTTAACTGATAAAGTTCTCTGCCCTGCTCCTTCTGTGTTTCCTAATATTTCCTGAATGCTATCCTTTTCTCCTTAACCTTCCCTGCCACCTCTTTTGAGAACCATAGTGGTTTTTTCCTTCGTTGTGCTTTTTTGATTTGCTTTACACAAAGGCTTATTGCCTCTGTGATGGCTGTTTTGATTACTCCCATTGTTCCTCCACCTCTTTCTTGTCTGTTTGCTAGTGCTTTTCTGAGGCACTCTCATTTTCCAAAGTCAGCCTCCTAAAGTCCAATACTCTTGCTTTTGTATGGCTTGATTTTATGGCTGTGTTTATCGTGAACCACACTGTTTGGTGGTCACTTGTTCCCAGATGGCTACCCATTTCTAAATCTGAGATTCTTTCTCCATCCCCATTTGAGAGTACCAGGTCTAAGATTGCTCCCTCCCAAGTGGGTTCCATTACTAGCTGTCTGAGGCATGCCCCCTGTAGGGCATCAAGAATGACCATGTTCTTGGATATGCCTGCAGCAAAGGTGCTCCAGTTAACATCTGACATATTCAGGTCCCCCATCAACAATATCTCCCCTTTTTCTGCCATTCTAAGAAAGCCTTCTATCATTTCCTTGTCCATTCCCTCCCCCTGAGATGGGGGTCTGTATGCAACCCTCATGCAGATTGTGGTGCCATTTCCTGTCTCCAGGGTGACCCAGAGTGCCTCATCTGCTCTGTTTACTCTTTAGTTCTGTTGCTTTGATCCCTTCCTTTACATAGACAGCTACTCCTCCTCCTCTTTTACCCTCCCTGTCCCTCCTGTAGATTGTGTATCCTGGTATGTTGACATCCCAGTCATGGTTCTCTGTGTACCATGTTTCTGTGACTGCCACAATATCCAGGCAACCCTCTTCCATCAAGGCCACTAGTTCAGGAACTTGTTACACAGACTATGGGCATTGGTACTCATCACCCTCCACTTTTGATGGCCTTACCCCTTTAGCCCCATTCCTGTCCTTACTGCCTTTGCCTTTTTTACATTTACCTCTGTCCTTCTCCCCAATGACTTCTCTACCTTGGTGTTTACCTCACTAATTACCGTGTTTTTGTGGGGGAGGCTGGGATTTCCTGCTCCTTTCAGGCCTCCCCTTGGCTGGACTTAAATGCTTGCCAATGAAGCATTTAAACCTCTCACCTAGGATCCTGGCTCCCCCACGGACAGGTGCAGACCATCACACCAGTATAGGTTGCATCCTTCCAGGTTGCTCCCCAGTCCCCAATGAAGCCAAAACCCTGAGCTCCACACCAGTTTTTCAACCATTTATTGAATTCCCTGGTGAGGAGTACCCTAGCATCACCCTTGCCATAGACAGGCAGCACCTCCGAGAAAGTTACCATATGCGCTACTTGTCTAAGGCCCCTCCCCAACTCTACAAATTTCTCTTGCACTGCTCTGATCCCATTCCTAGCCAGGTAATTTGTCCCTAGGTGGACAATGACATCCAGCTCCCTTCCTCGTGCAGCTGCTCCCACGATCCTGAGGATGAGCTTCCTGTCCCTCCAAGCTGTGGCACCAGGCAGGCACCTTACCTCCCTCTCCCCTTACTCCCCCATTTCTACACCCCAATGACTGAGTCCCCCACCAGGAGTTGTTTCCTTCCCCTGTGGGGTCCCATGCCACCCTCCTGTGGGTCTCCCTTGTGAAGGTTCCCAGCATCCTCCTTGGTCTCCACTGCAGGTGCCTCCATGAGGAACCACTATCCACCAGAAGAGTGAATGAATTGTGAGAGGTACAGCTGGAGGATGCAACTCTGTTCCACCACCCTCTCCTCCATGAGCCCACCCTGGTCCAGCCTCTCCTCTTCTTGGCAACCTCTGAGGTAGTGGCAGGGGCCCTGGTGGTCCCTGGGTGGGGGAGGAGGTTTCACGAATCCTAGCCAGGTCATCCTGGAGGCAGGGCAACCTCCTTCCTCAGACCAGAGGGTGCCTGCAAATAGGGCAGCATCGCAGCCTCCAGAATGTCTCCCGGAACACTGCTGCCCCACAGCCATTGCACTGCACCACTCCTATCATGTCTTATTTTTTGTCCCCTCTCCTGTTTCTCTGTATGCTTACTCTCTCCTCTCCTTACAACTCTCACCCTTCCTGTTCTGGGACAGCAACTTCCTATATTCTTCAGTAGCCTCCTTCTTCCTTGCTGAGTATCAGACCACCACCAGCTGGGGGGGGGGAGAGTGAGCTACTTTTTTCCTTTAGGGTTGACAAAACCAATGTTTCTCTATGATCCTTTCCTTCCTACTGCCAAACAGGAAGTTCCTGTTGACAGTCAAATCCATTGGCTATAAAAGTAGAACTGGCTTAGGGTGGGATGGAGGGCAATTAGTAAGAAAAAAGGTTAGCATCAGGAAGTTGTAATTTGAGTCACCTGATTTTATAGTGTCTAAGCCACCCCCCCAATTAAGCTCTCTCTCCTCCTACTGGTTTAGGAAAATAAGTTGATACAGTACCCTTCCCAGCACAGAACACACACTGACTTTCTTTCTTTTTTTAACCCTAAATAAGACCCCTTCTACTTCTAATAAAGTATCTGTCTGCTTAATCTCAACAGACACTGACTCCTGCTGAGATATGTGTTAAATTAATAAGAAAATGTAGCTTCTTTTAGTTAGCTGCTTTCTGCTCTACAAGCAAGGCTAGCAACAGGAAGTTGTAATTTGAGTCACCTGCTTTTATAGTGTATAAGCCACACCCCCAATTAAGATCTCTCTCCTCCTACTGGTTTAGCAAAGTAAGTTGATACAGTACCCTTCCCAGCACAGAACACACACACTGACTTTCTTTCTTTCTTTTCTTTCTTTAACCCTAAATAAGACCCCTTCTACTTCTAATAAAGTATCTGTCTGCTTAATCTCAACAGACACTGACTCCTGCTGAGATATGAGTGTTAAATTAATAAGAAAATGTAGCTTCTTTTAGTAAGCTGATTTCTGCTCTACAAGCAAGGCTAGCAACAGCTAGGATGCCCTGTTTGTTTCTGCAAGGGTGTTTCCTGGGACCAAATTCTTTCCTTGTTTCTGGCTTCAGCTCCCCCTTCTTTCATATCACCAGCATCTCCTGGAAGTGGCCACAAAACTGTGACTGCAGAAACTGCATCCTCCAAAGCAGCCACTATACAAACTCCATGAGGCTCCATGTTGCTAGGCACACTGACAACTTTACCACGTGGTATTACTTCCATGGTCTGTGACAGCTGATTCTGTTGGCTGTCAGTTGGTGCCTTTGATGCCGTCATGTCATCCTTGGCATTAAGCAGCAAAACTCTTGAAGTCTGGTGCATATTATCGAAAACCTTCATAGCTCCCTCTAGTTGCTGATGGACTTGGAATAACTTTTCTTTTTCTCTCTGAAAATGGGTTTCTTCCTCAGCCTGCATATAAAGGAGTGGCATTTTTCTCTCCTCCATTGCCTGCTTTAACTACTCTTTTTCAGCTATTTTTAGTTGCTGTTGTGTAGAAATTTCCACCTCCTGCACACACTGAGCCGTTTCTGCTTCGTTTTCTGTCATATCACTTTTCATCTTGATGCCATCATCCATCTCAGTTTGGACCTCTGGAGAAAAGGTGATGGGGGAGGTCTGTTCACCCATACCTCCACCATCCACTCCTCCACCATCCAAGGTGGCCATTTTGGCAAACAGCCAAATGACCCGAGGTTCCCCCTGCAGGAGAGTTGGGGAATTTTTTATTCAATAATTGAAAAATACATATACGAATTCATAAAACACATACATTCAGTAATTGTATAAGAACATTTCCAAGAATACTTTAAAGAACTTAAATAAATTTGTCAGCCAACATACAAGCACCCTAAAATATGCTGAAAGATTTGTCCTACCTACAAGCTATATCTTAACTTGCATGGCTAAGGAAGATTAATTCATCTACCCTTAAGTCTTTAGGCAGTAAATCATTCCATGTACTCCCACTTGTAATCAACCCAATGTACATTCCTCCACCTTGTATCATACATATGTTTTGAGAGTGTAAGGTTATCATGACTTCGGATTCTTCTAATGGAACCCTCTATTAAACCAAACAGTTTTCCCCAGGTATGTCGACTTGTTGTATGGTTAAACAACATAGTACATTCCATATGAACATTTTAAAACACACATGAAACAACCACATTGTTTGCCTATCATGGTTAATCCACTCATTTGGTAATATGCCCAAATATAAATATCCCTAATAATATTAGTATAGTGCAGAGGTTTAAGACTCTGAGCTGCAAACTTGGAGACCTGAGTGTGAATCCCACAGCCCCCACTTACATGCTGTGTTACCCTGAGCAAGTCACTTAACTTCCTTGTGCTCCCAGGTCACACCTGTAACAAGCTTTCAGCTTAGTGTGTCACTCCTGATAAAAAAAAAAAAATACAGGATTTCCGGTGTCAAAAATTGAAAAGGGGACTGAGGCCAATTGCATCTTACTAGAGTCCAAAAGCGAACTACATAAGGGCATTCAAAAAATAAATGATCCATAGCTTCCAGAGTCTCAGAACACGAGCTCCTAGGGCAGAATCTTTCTTTTACACCCTTGTGTTTTAAATTGCTTTTTACATTTAGCTTACCATGCACAGTAAGCCAGAGGACATCGCACATATTGTCTGGGATCCTGGGTGATGTTAACATTTTGCCTATCACAGCCATTTCCAATTGTGAACATTGCCCAAAAGATGGGGGCTCATAAAAAAATGTGGTCATAATGTGTAGATACAATTTGTACTGTTTCAAGGAAAAAACTTGAGATCTGGAGATTAACCATGTTTTTATTTTGCTAAAACAAGCTTGAAAATAAAGTGGGAGATCTTTAAGTGATCTTTGCTTAGGGATAGGAGAATGTAATGGCCAAAATGGAAAAATGGAAGCCAGATTATCTTGTACCCATGGGATCCACACATTATTAGAACATATTAATAGTGGTTTTAAATTGACAAATATAAACATACAAAAAAGAAAGCTACCGGATTGATCATTTTAAGCCCCCCTTTGGCTTTATCTAAATAGAGTATGCCCTGTTTAATGGGGTTTAGTCGACTTCTCCAGATACATTGAAAAAAACAACTGTAAATGGAAGTTTCAAGTTGCCTCGGTGGTGGGAAAATACAGCTGAGGTGTAAAACAATGTTAATAAAAATGTCTTAGCCATATAGACTCTTTTAAGCTTTGACATTCTCCATTTGTTCCAATTTGTAACTTTACTTTGTGTATAGCAAACAACCTTTCCCAATTCAGATATGCAAGGTCCCCATTTCCAAATAAAACTCTTAAAATGTTGCATGGACCTTCTTTAACAGGGATCCCCATAACTTCAGTACCAAAACCATTTACTGAACCCACAGGAACACAACTACTTTTTGAGTAGTTCATGACAAATCCTGTAGTAACCAAGAAAGCCTCCAAGATTTCTTCAGTCTTATGACAAGAGTCCAGATCGGCTAGTAGGAGACAGACATCATCGGCATAAGCTGTCATGTTAATTTCTGGGTCAGAACTTGAAAAGGACGATCCAGTAATTTCTGTGGAAGAATTTATGCTATGTAAAAGCAGGACCAAAGTTAAAATGTATAAGAAAGGACCCACTGGGCACCCCCGTCTTACTCCTTTACCAATTTTGCATTCCGTTCCCGTCCACCCATTAATATAAGGGGTCGCTGCGGCTCGGTGATAACACCTTTTCACCCAAGTTATGAATTCTTGTGCAATCCCATCAGCTGTGATGCATTCCCAGAGATAATCATGTGAAATTCTATCATATGCCTTGGATGCTAAATAGAAACCCTGATAGTTTTGATGCATTGCCCGTTTCCGTTATCTTCCTTAATAAGATTGGGTTATCCATTATTTTCACGCCAGGTACTGCACATGCTTGTGATGGATGTATTATCTCCCCTAAAACAAGCACTAACCGGTTGCTTAAAAGTTTAGTAGACATTCTGAAGTCTGAATTGAATAGCGTAATAGGTCACCAATTAGACAGAACATTTTTATTACCCAATTTGTACAATTAAATTATTAAACCTTTGTACACACTCTCTGAGAAACAGTACGTACCATAGTATTGAATAAAGCTACCATTTCTTCCAACAGTTCAGCAACAATATATTTGTATATTTCATTTGGCAAACCATCTTGCCCTGGTGCCATACCCAACTTTAAGTTGTTGACAATTCCTAATACTTTTTGTTTAGTTATTGGCTGACTTAATGTATATTTAATTTGTGAAGAAAGTTGTGACAAGACACTTGTATTTAACCACAAAGTTAAATCTTTTGAGGGTAGTATATTTTCTTCAAACATGGCCAAAATATAGCTATCAATTTCCAATAAAATCTGTTTTGTGAATCACTACTGTACCCTCAAGAAGTGTGAATTTTTTTGATAATTTTCTTTTGACACTGTTTTTGACAAAACTCAATAGGGTTTACATGTTCTTGTTTCCCCTGAGTTCCAAACTTTTGTTCAGTTTCAAGTGATTTCATTCGGTCATACTGAATGTCTGCCATTTTTGTTTTGATTTCTGAAATTTGTGTGGAACGATCATTACCTCCATTATTTTGTAAAGAAATTAGATTATACAACTGGTTCCTTAATTGTTTGTATTGATTCATCTTAAGTTTCCCATTTAATTTCCCCATTTTTGGAAATACTCCTGAATGTCAGATTTTGTGTCTTCCCACCAATCCTGGGGTGAGTCATGTAGAAAAAATACTGATTTCTGAGAATTGAGTACACGATCAAACCCCTGATGAATTAATGGATTTGTTAATAAACTTAAATTCATGTGCCAATAACCTGTATCTTGGGCCATTTCCACAAAATTGGATAAAGTTAAACAGAGCATATCATGATCTGAGGAGACTACTGGCATAACATTCATCTTTTTGATTTCTAGGTTTGAGGGAATGAACCAATAATCTATTCTAGTTGCTAGATTTCCTCGAAAATATGTCTTATGTGCAGAGATTCTTGTGGGTGCAAAGGCTCAATTAATCCTGTTTGGGACAAAAGATTATTTAAAAATTTTGTAAGGAGAGTAGGGGGAATATTCCTGGTGCCCTGACCAATATTCCCCTTCCCATAAATCAGGTTTATGCAATGAGTCGACACAGGTGGTAGTGCAGTATTAGGCAGAGTGGGAGGGAGGACATCCGCTACGCGTGTGTGCATGTGCACACCAGCATTGCATTCCTGGTGCACTGACATACTAGAGGGGCCGAGAGGAATGCAAAAAATGGCCCCAGTACCCACAACAACAGACCCTGATATATCCGGGCCCCACATCCCCAGAATGCCTTCTGATGATAACATAGACTCTGAGGTAGATCCCTCCTGCTCCATCCCTGCCTGGGGTACAACCACGACTCCATGGAGGACTACATTCAGGTAGGAACACAGGGTACCCGGGTATACCTAAGGTGCTTCTGAGGGAGGCAGGTACTGGCAATAGGAAGGGGGCATACAGGGCAAGTAAAAAAAAAAGTCATAGGTGTTCCTACAGTATAGAGGCAGTGTGGTCTAGTTGTTAGAATGCTGGTTTGGGAACCAGAAGGTTGCAGGTTTAAACCCTGCTAAAGGCAAATACTCACTCTATGACCTTGGCCAAGTCACTTAACATCCTAGTGCTCCCATCCACCTAGCTGCAGAAATAGATAGAAGCAGGAACCCACTGGAAATCAGATGTTGCATCACAGCTGAGCTATTCTGGGTAAATAAATTGAAAAAAAAAACCTCCAATTACTGTCGTTGTTACTTTTTATACATAGGAAACTGTAAATTGTTAGAAAAAAGTCAGAGATAGAGGATAATGTATGGGGATTCATCGGTAACCACACTATAAATTGCACCTGGGAAACAAAAACCCAGGGGAAGAGTACACAATGAGGGGGTGAGATACTAACAACAACAAAAATGGAAAGGGACCTGGGGGTAGTCATATCAGATGACTTAAAGGTGGGCAAGCAATGTGAGAGGGCATCAAGGAGGGCTGGGGGGATACTGGGATGCATAGGGTGAGGCATCACCAATAGAAAACAAGAAGTTGTTATCCCTCTGTACAAACAGCTGGTGAGACCCCATCTGGAGTACTGTGTAAAGTTCTGGAGACCCAGTCTCCGCAAGGACATAGACAAGGTGGAAGCTGTCCAGAGGAGAGCAACTAAAATGGTGCAGGGTCTGCATCAGAAGACATATGAAGAGAGACTAATGGAGCTTAATATGTATAGCCTCGAGGAAAGGGGGGGACATGATAGAAACTTTCAAGTACCTCAAGGGAATCAACAAAGTCCAAGAGGGTAGCATCTTTCAAAAAATGAGGCGTGCAAGAACAAGGGGGCACAATTTGAAGATGGGGGGCTCAGAGGTAATGTAAGGAAGTATTTTTTCACAGAGAGGGTTGTGGATGCATGGAACGGCCTTCCGGAGGAGGTTGTGGAGTCAAAAACAGTGGTTGAATTCAAGCATGCATGGGACAGTCATAAGGCAATTCTAGGGGGTGGGGTAGAAAGAAGTAGGCTGCTAGTTAACTAGGATCTGCAGCTTATCCATTAGGTAGGGAAATGGGCAGACTGGGTGGGCCAAGCATTCCTTATCTGCCGTCAAATTCTATGTTTCTATGTTTCTATATAATAGCTTCGAGAGGTTACTGTGTCAAGTCTGTAAACCTTGAGAGCAAAGCTCAAGAGGTTTTATACTGTCATGGTAACCTCGAGAAGCAATTTCTGCGAGGTTACCGATGGGAATCCTCATACATTGTATTTTATAGTGTAGGGGGCAAAAAAAATCAAATGAGCACCCGTTTTAAAGAAAAACGCCCTTACTCTATGCTATTTCTCCATAGAGCCTCACTTGATGCTGCCACTCTCCCTCAGGGTCAGCTGTCACTGCGATGGCCATTCGTAGTGAACTGCTACTTAAAATGCGTGCATGCGCAGACCAGCTCCAGTTGTAATCCCATCGCTAAAACGTACTTAAGAGGGGTTAACAACACCCTGATGCCATAACGATGGGATTACAAGGAAATAATCTTGTCACTTTTTAGCAATAACAAGGGCTCCCCATACATTATTAACTAATAACTGTAACTTAATCCACAACACTGATTACTCTAGATTAGTATTAGTACTTTAGGCAGGGTTGTGCAGACTGGATGGTAAATGTGCCTTTCTGTCTTCATATGCTATGTTTCTGTGAACTGCTGCTTTAAAAATCTTAGTGTGGGGGGGGGGCGGGGGTGCCATAACAGCATTGGTGACAAGATTAGATAAAAAAAAATCTACAAAAACACTGTGTGTCATCTTGTAATGGATATTTTATTAACTTTGTACAGGCTCATATCCCTGAAGAAGTCAAGGTGAAATATTAGGCCAGGACAAAGCGCCATTTGTTATGCAACATAAATTACTGAAGTACAGTTACAAACTGCATTTGTGTGGCTGGTGTGTTCATTGGAACTTTTTGTACATTTACTCCCTGGCTATACCCCTGAATTCAGTGCTTTGACCTGCAAACCACACTGTCTTGCCAATCATATTTCACCTTCTCCCCACCTCAGATGCAGGACACTGATAGTACTTCAAATGGGTCAGGTTTTTTCATAGTGACAAAACTAAAAGATGAAATAAATCCCATGGGAACAAATGAAATGGCTGAAATGTGCACTGTTGGTTGTATAGCAATTGCTAGGTACCTGGCCTGTAAGATTACTGTGTATGTAAGTATATCCAGTATGTATAAATAGAATAATAGATAGGAGAATGTGTATTACAAGGGATTATACAATGACGAGAAAGAATCCTGGGCTCTGATTGGTCAGTTGGCCAACACAGCAGGGATGTTATCCTGGCATAACATCCCTGCTGTTCACAGCTCTGCTGTCATCATGATGGCCACTATTCATGATCCCTTTTTTTGCATCTCCTCTTAAGAAACAAAAATATTTTTCCACACTAATAAAAACATTTTTTTTAATTATTTTTTTAATTTTATATATAACAAGCCATTGTATAATAGGAATAATGCCCTCCAAGGTGGGTGTTATGTTGGGATAACATCCCTTCTTGGATGCTGAACGCCCTCGGCCAGTGGCCTCGGGCCCAACCACCCAAGGTGGGATGTTATCCCAGCATAACACCCACCCTGTCAGGCATTATTCCTTTAGTAATACCATCGAGAGGTTCTGGGGACATGGAAACCTAGAGAGTGAAGCTCAAGAGGCTCCCATGTCCCCAAATCCTCGAGATGGCATTACTCCCTTGTAAAACACACTCCTTATGGATTATTTTTTGTAATATATGGATCCAATATAAAATACTGCAGCTCTGAATTTTTTTTCACGCTCTCTCCCATGACAGTGGCCCTATGCCACTGTACTGCTCACTCAAAATGCTTGCTCACTCACCCGCTGCAACCACTCTCTGTCAAGTTCTCCATTCGCACTGCCTCCAGTCATCAGTTGGTTTTCAGAGGTGAGAGAAGGCAGGATCTACTAGATAATACTTTACATGTACAAAAAAAATAATAGCGCTGAATGTACAAGGAGTACAAATTACTCTTGCTAAACGAGAGACAGCTGCCATGTTTTCTATACTGTTCTGCCCACCCATGGACAGAAAATGGCCAACCACATAGCTCTGAAGATCATCACATTGCCTTTCTAGCAACCAGACTTGGCACCACAGCAACCAGCTTTACAGTGTCAGATAGTTGTACACTTGCACAGTTATGTTTCTCTGATAGTACTACTGTTCAGAGCATCGAACAATAGTATTACGGTCTCTGAATGATAATATCATGGCTCGGCATTGATTGTATTATCACTTCTGGGGAGTAGAATTACCAGATGTTTTTGTATGCTTTAGTACTATATTAAAATGACTTATCCATATATATTATGGTAGCATGGTAGTGCTACCATAGTTAGGGTTGAGTACCCCATTTAAGGTTAAATGGTGAAATTGTGCACCTTAATAACTTTGCCACTGTTCAACGGATTTGCCTGACATTTGGCAGACATGGGGCATAACCATAGATCTTGGGATCTGCCAAGTTTCATACTGGTTGGATATACAGCTGCAGAGTTATTAAGCAACATGCATGCACGCAATTACAGTTTTTTACGCATATTTTTTTTGCTCACGCCTACAGGTCGCACGGTTTGTGCGACTGGTCCAAAAACGTCAGGGAGCATGCGGCCGGGGTCCCCGATGTGCCTTTTGAAGATTTCATGAATAAATATTGAACAGTTCAAAAGTTATTCAAAAAACAATTTTCCCATTATAGTCAATGGGAAAAGTTAACAAAAAGTTCAAGTGTCTCAAATACAGTTTTTAGTGTTGCAAATGATCCCTGTAGTGTCATGAGTCAGCCTTTTTTTTTCAGTTAGTGGTCAAAGAAATGCTTGGCATTTAAATGTGGGACCCTGTAGGGACACAATTTTTTTTGTGTTCACCTGGTCGGACCCTGAGGATGCTAGCCATGCCTTTTTTGGGGGGTTAAACACCCCAGAAATATGTTTTTGAAATTTTTGGAAAAAGCAGTGTCGCACTCATGACACTTTCATGATTTCATTTGCGAAAGTGTTGTGATTTGCGACACTATTTTGCAACATTATGCCCAAAATAACAGGAATTCTTTGCCACCTTGCTACAAAACAACGGTTTGGTCTTTTGGGCTGAAATTTGGAAGGAAGAAAGTCAACATCCCACAGATATGCCTTTTGGTGGTTTGGTGACAAAATACTGCATGGATGGAAAGTTACAGTGCTCCAAAGTTGACACTTTTTCCCACAGACTAACATTGTGGCATCTGCCGCAACTTTTGGGGTCTGTATCTCGGAAACGGTGCGAGATATGGACTTTTTGTCGTAAAAATGCTGAGCCCCCCAAATAGGGGCTAAGTACAAAACTAGCCAGGAAAGTAATAATTCATATGAAATTTTAATTTTTTTCTGCGTCGTATAGTTCCTGAGATATAAGCAATTTAATATTCCAACGTCTCATTTTCTGCTCCAATCCCCATTATTATGCATACTTTCTTTGTACTCATTGTGTTTCTCTATGCAGCTGTTGAGGAAAACCAGGGTGTGCGCTCCAGTTACTGTTACACGTAGCATTTCCACTTGTGTTTCCATACCCGTTTGCGTTAGCGTTCCCGTGTACACCACCATGTGCGTTATCCTTTGCGTTTCTGTTTGCACTTGTGTTTACGTTACTCTTACCATTTGTGTCTACAGTACTGTTTCTGTTTGTGTTTCACGTTGCGTCACTGTGCGCATTACCATTTGCATTTGCGGCCGCCCTTCCATTTTGCATTTGCATTTGTCTTCCATTTTGCATCATCTTTGTTGTTACCATTACCATTTGCATTTCCAATTGCGTTCCCATGCGTGTTACGGTGTGCATTTTCATATGCGCTTGCGTTTGCATTTCTGTTTCCTTTGGCACTATCGTTGTTGTTACTGTTACTATTTATGCCTTCCAATTGCTGTACCATGACCGCATGATCACGGTTTGTATTTCGCATACTTAATTTGCGCTTGTTTCTGTTTCTGTTTCTTTGGTGTTATTGTTGCTGTTACCATTACCATTTGCATTTACAATTGCGGTACTGTGACTATGCATGTAACAGTTTGAGTTTCTGTATGCACTTGCATTTTTCTTTCCGTTTCTGTTTCCTTTGGAGTTATTTTTGCTGTTACTGTTACCATTTGCGTTTGCAATTGCGGTACCATGACCGTGCACGTTACGCTTTGTGTTTCCATATGCGCTTGTATTTGTCTTTCTGTTTCTGTTCCCTTTGGCGTTATTGTTGCTGTAACAGTTAATATGCATATATGCTGTACCGGACCATGCACGCTACCAGTTGTGCTTCCATATGCGCTTGCATCTCCGCTTGCTTCACTGTTCACTTGGCATCACTTTGCGCTTGTGTTTCTATTAACATTTGCGTTACCATTTATGTTTTCGTCACCATGTGCAGAACTGTTAGCGCTTGCATTTGCATTGCAGTTACCGTTACTATGTCACAAGACATCATGTGGTGGGAACGTGGGGCCCCACCACCGCATTCTATTCACTATTTATAGTCTTCATTCTCAAAAAGAAGGGAAATTCATAGCAAAAAATCAGTTTAATGCATCAGTTAGGGTTGTTCCACAGCAGGAAAAGCGAGGAAATTCGGTGTTAGGGTTGAAAGCCCCCCTTCCACCCCCAACTGGGTGTGCATTGGGGTTTTTGGTCCTAACTCTCACCCCATTCTTCTATACCTCAGCTTATTTACCATGTGATGGGGTGAGAGTTAGGTCGATGATCCCAACACACACCTTGATGCCAGTTGGGGGTCAGGCTGGGGGGTGCAAGGGGCCTTTCAACTTAACACCGAATTTTGCTTTTTATTGCTGGAACAACCCTAACTGATGCATTAAACTGAGATTTTGCCGTATATATATATATATATATATATATATATATATATATAAAAACTCCCCTACAAATAGGGGTTCCCAAAAAGTCTTCTTCGAGCTTGTCTAAATGCTCACTGCCAGGGTGGTGTCCTTCGTTTTAGCAGTTTAAATGTGATTGCCAGACAGTGCCTGTATAGCCTCTGTGTGCTGTCTATTTAAGAGCTGCCTGGATTGCAGTCATAAGTAATCTGAGAGGGAGCTCTGTTGAAGATGTAACTATTTTCTGAAAATCATTTAGCGTGATAATGATAATGTAATTTGTCTAACCTGCCTTCTTTGTAGCAAGGACTGTTTTGTTTATCTCCACTATCTTGGCCAGGGACTGCGAATTGGACCAATCAGTACTGGTGGAACCTAAAATGGAGCCAGACTACAGGAACTGTCTGTAGTCAAAATCTGTAGGAATTGTAGTTTGGGGCTTTTGGCGCCTTTTTGCACCTGAAGAGGGAGTCTCTGTTGTGACTGAGAGACAGATCAACCAACCAAACCTTTTGGATTCTGGGGAAAGTCCCAGGCTTGCTGGCAGTTGAGTCAAATCTAAATTGGGAGCTGAAGAAGTGGCAGCTTGAGACAGTCAAGCAGCCGTCTGAGTAGTTTCGTGCAGGAGAACTGTGGAAAGGCCTGAGTTGTGGCCTGCACATCTGCCTGCTGCCCCTGAGAGGGAGAGAAGATAATTATTTCAGACTAAATCCAAGTTTGTGAGAACGAAGTAAGCCACTGATTTTTTACCAGGCTCATACCTGAAGAAGACCGAAGGTTTTGTTGAATGCGATCGGCCTGTCAGGATTTCCAGCTGCTTTTGAATCCCTGGTTTGTGCAGAGACTCTGCGATCATGATCAGAGAGTGGTTTGCCTGGTACAGTAGAATTTCCTTACACGTAAATGTGCTGTGAGTTGTTAGTGGGTCGTGATTTGGTTCCCCACTGTGTGAACTGTGTTCTCCTTGCTGGAAGCTGTATCCAGCCCAAAACGGACTGTGTCCGAATTTGTCTTCATTCAGCCGGGGCCTTGCCACACTGGCCAAGCCAGACTACCCGCTGCACAGAGAAAGCCATCGACAAGAGACCTGCCTGGGGATCAGCCCCCTGCTGCATGCTTGAACAGGAATGATGCCTCAGCGATTTGTGTGGGCCCTGCTTCTCGTGGCACTCCAGATTAACCACCTGCTGTCTCGATTTTTGTCCAGCCTGTGTCCAGGCTTGGGTATCGTGAGTAATCATCAGGGTAGCTCCCTGCAACAACAGCCTAATCTAAAAGTGTGTCATTTGATTGTCTTGTTGTTTTCTTTTCATGAACTGAGCCCTCCAGCTCCGGATTACAAATAGTGTGTGTTGTGCATGTTGTTTTCTTCCATCACAGGGCCCCAACCAGCTGCAACATTCCTGGCTAGCCCACCATTCTCCATCTGGGTACCCAGAGTGTGTGACTGTTTATGGACCCTGAAGTGCATGCATAACTGTTTGATTGATACAGCCTTTAAGCAACTTAACCTGATTACGCTCCTCTCTTGTTCAAGTCCCTTAAATAAATCAGATCTAACTCTTTTTTGCATTTACCCTGATTGTGGTTCCAGTTTGTGCAAGAGTACTGTACTGCTGTCATTTGCTGTGTATAACCTTGTTTTACAGGGGGTCCCCAGGGCCAGGCCAGAGTAAAGCCCTGGTGGTAGGTGCAAACAGTGTGGGTACTTGTGTGGTGTATCGGGGTATTGTGAAAGTGATTATTGTGTATTGTTCCAGCCACTAGTAAGGAAAGAGGGGGGTTACAGTGTCCTGGAGGGCTGTGTCCAGGTTAGCTTGACCATTACCAACCCTGACCTCCACGTGGAGGCACCCGTTTCACAACTCAGGCCCCTTAACCTGCTACTAGCCAAGCAGGCAGGAGTAGTAGCCCTTTGGATAGCGCCACCTAGGGGTTACATTTTGGAGGCTCACCGCTGGGATTTTGTGCCTTCTAGTAGCCAAAAATTATGAATTATTGTTAAAGATTAATGGCTACCCCAGTAGAAATGGCTGTCCACCAGTTGGTGGGGTGGTGTACTGGGCAGGAGATAGACCCCCAAAATGCTCTACTTATACTGGATATTCCCTGGGTACCAGTAAAGACACTGTAGAGGGAGCACTCTCCAAAGCTGAATGTTTAAAAAACCCTGTGGTGGTGGGTCGACAGGCTGATTTGATCACCCAAACTTTCATAGCCATGCTAGAGTGTAGTGACCTCGTGGACAGCTCTGAAGTGCCACAGACTATTGCCCCAGAAGGGGTTCCAGCTGCCTGGAGAGTGATAACAAAAGACAGTAAAGACCCTGGGAGGATGAGCTCCCACCATTATCTGAGACCTTTGAGGAGAAATTTGCTAAGTTGTTGCTGGAAGAACGGAAAACCATAGAGGACTTTAAGAAACTATTCCTGCCACCTGGGTGTTCCTTCCCCAACACCCCCTCCCACTTCAGCACCTGTTACTGCCCCGTCTTCTGTGCCCACGCCAATGCTGGCCCTTATATCTGTACCTGCCATTAGTCACAACTCCTACTAAAGGCTGAGAATCTTCTCAGGCACCCTCCCTACCCCCCACGGGGAGGATGACTGGGAGACCTGGATAGACTATGTTACCCCTCTAGTACTTGAATGGCAATGCTTAGAAGCAGAGAAACAAAAGAGGTTGAGTGGGAGCCTCTGAGGCCCTGCTCTGGCTACCAGCCATGCCAAGCGGGCCAATAACACCGAAGCAACTGCACAGGACTATCTTGATGCATTGGAAAATGTGTATGGGAGCCTGGACTCAGATGAGGATGTGTGGTGGAGAGTAAGGGAACGCTCAGCAGTACCCAGGGGAGCCATTGTCTATGTATGTACCTTGGCTTGAAAAGCTACTACAAGAGTGCCTCAGAAAGGGTAGTTTGCCATCAAATGAATTAGATCAAACTAGGCTGGACTGGATCCTTAAGTCTGCTCTGTTTTCAGAATTGTTACTGCTTCAGTTGCGCCTTGCCACCCGACTGGAATCGCCCCCCTCTATGATGAGCTAATGAAAGAAATTCAGGGGTTGAGCAAAGGCGACCCCATGGGAGAATTGCACCCATATCTGCTGCTGCTGTGCAAGTGACTGAGAGTGATCAGCCAAGTGAGGCTCAGGGGCCAAAGTTGGCACTTAATGAGCACTCTGAGAATTCAAAGGACTTCCCACCCTGGGCCCAGCATTGGAATGACGAGCTACTAAAGGAAGTCCGAGAGTTGAAGATGGGTGCCTCTGCAAGGGTTTCCCCCATGGAACAAGATTCTGGTCCCTTTCAGGATGTGACTGATGTGGGGGTTGGGGTGCACCCTCAGGCATCCGCTAGCAAGGGTGGCTCCAAGGCTGAGATCACCGGATTGACTGCCACTCTAAAAGAACTGTTAAGAGACATTGCACCACTCTCACCGCTACAAGCAGATACTAGACTCCAATCTCTTACTACTGCTTCAGTTCCTCATATGATGTTCTCTCCCAGGATGACCCAGGAGTCTATCATTTGTCACAACTGTGGAAAGGATGGCCATATGAAAAGAGAATGCCGGTCTCAGAAGGACTTAGAAAGAGTAGTAAACAGACTCCAAGGGGAGCTCCGAAAAGCAAATCAGTGGCCAAGGGGTGCCCGAGATGACCACATTGTGGGTTCAAGAAACCCTAACTCAAATTTATTTGTGGCTAACTCATCTGCCCAGGCCTCTACTACTGCCTCTCCAGACTGGTCCAAAATAGTGGGCCCTTCAATGAAGACTACGGTGACTGTGAATGGTATTCATACTCGGGCTGTGCTTGACAGTGAGTTACAAATGACCATTGTATTCCAGGACTGGTATGACAAACACTTATCTGATGTGTCTTTGCAATCCCTGGAAGGCCTACATGTGTGGGGCCTGAGCGACAAGTCTTATCCCTACCTAGGGTAAGTCCGCCTCTGGTTGTCTTTTCCTGCAACTGTGACTGGTGTAGAGGAACAATTAGAGACATTGGCCCTAGTGTGTACCCCCAACGGACTGTATGATGGGGTCCCCTTGTTAATTGGGACAAACGCCCATATATTTGGGGGACTGGTGCAACTCTGTCATGAGAAACAAGGGCAATGGACTGGGAGGGGCCTGAGAATTCTGGCTCTGATCAAGAGGGCCTATGATTTGCAACAGAAACCCGAGAAAGTAGACCAGGATGAACCGGTGGAGATTGTGTAGAAGAAGGATCCCGAGTCAATGGTACTGGCCCCTAATGCCTAGTGTACCATTCAAGAGGAGGTCTGCCTCCAGAAAGATGTCGAGAACAAAACACTGATGTTGGATGTGCCAGGCAATGGAAAACTGGCAGAAGGATTATTGGTCAAGCCCAGCATCTTGCCTGCTCGTGCCCATGCCTATGCATGACGAGTGATGGTCCAGATTCACAGTGTGTCAGATCGCGAGATCCGGGTGAACAGAGGGTGCACCCTAGCTACGGTACACTGTGCAGACACTGCAGTATTGCCGGGCAACAAGCACCCTGGTGAGAAGGAGAGAGTGACCCCAGACTTGTTTGACTTTGGTGACTCCCCGGTGCCAGCTGCATGGAAGGCTAGAATTAGCAAGAGACTTGCCCAGAGAGAGATCAAGTGTTTTCGTTGAAGGAATGGGATGTGGGATGTGTCCAGGGTGTGGAGCATCACATACGCCTGCACGATGAACGGCCATTTTGAGAGAAGTCCCGACGCCTAGCTCCAGCAGACATAGATGATGTGAGAAGATATCTGCAGGAAATGCTCGCTGCTGGCGTGATACAAGAATCCAGGAGCCCAAACGCCTCTCCCATTGTGGTTGTGTGTAAGAATAATGGGTCTGTGAGGATGTATGTTGATTATCGAACCCTGAACCGGTGGACCATACCAGACCAATACAGTATGCCTCATATACAAGATGCCCTGGACTGCTTCAATGGCAGCAAATGGTTCTCAGTGTTGGATATTTGCAACGGATACTACCAGATCCCAATGGCCCTGGAAGACCATGAAAAAACAGCCATCATCTGTCCATTGGGGTTCTACAAGTTTCTGAGGATGCCACAGAGGATATCGGGTGCCCCAGCCACCTTTCAGCAATTGATGGAATGTGTGGTGGGAGATATGAATTTGCTGGAATGCCTGGTGTACTTGGACAATGTCATTGTGTTTGGGAGTACCTTAGGGGAGCATGAGAACCGACTATTTAAAGTCCTAGACCAACTGGAAGACTTCGACCTCAAGCTGTCCATTAACAAGTGCCAGTTTTTCCAACCTCCGTGAAGTATGTGGGGCACATAGTATCTACAAAAGAGATATAGACTGATCCCAGTAAGGTTGAAGCACTGACTACTTGGCCCCAGCCCCATAATCTGAAAGTGCTATAACGTTGCCTGGAGTTCTGTGGCTACTACCACAGGTTCATAAAAGACTATTCCAAGGTGATTCACCCATTCTTGAACCTTACCCAGGGTTACCCTCCTACCAATCGTAAATACCAAAAAGTGGCCGTTAAAGAACCAGAAAAAGTATACTTCCGCCCAAGTGAACTCATTGGGCCCACTGGAAGCCCGACTGTGAAGCAGCCTTCTATGAGATCATATACCAGCTCACCCATGCCCCCATCCTCGCCTATGCTGACCCCACCAAACCCTATGTGCTGCATACGGATGCTAGTCTGCAGGGTCTAGGAGCAGTGTTGTATCAAGACCATGAGGATGGCCTGAGACCAGTAGCTTTCGCCAGTAGAAGCTTGACCCCGTCCGAACAAAACTACCCTGTGCATAAGTTGGAGTTCCTTGCGCTAAAATGTGCCATCGTTGACCAGTTTCATTAATACCTCTATGGGGCAAAGATATTGGTGAAGACTGAAAATAACCCATTGACCTATGTACAGACTTCAGCTAAGTTAGACGCCACTGGGCACCGGTGGCTTTCTGCATTATCAACCTATGATTATGCTGTCAAATACAGACCAGGCCTGAACAATTTTGATGCTGACGCCCTATCATGAAGGCCCACTTCCAAGAGTGATTGGGTCAGGCTGTCTGAACCTGATATTCGAGCATTGTGCCAAAAGTTTGATGGAGATGAACAGATGTCTGCGGACACAGTGGACTGTTTAGTAGATTGCTTGGGCTCTTCTGACATCTGCATACCAGCTGCTTATTGCCACTTCTCTGCTCTAGATATTAGTGCACTACCTCAATTTGACAATGACAGCATTCAGTGGGCTCAATCCCAAGATCCGATGATTCAGCCAGCACTTGATGCCCTGCATGCAGGGACAGATGTGTCTAAGTTACGTTCCACTGTCTTGCGAACTGCTTTATTGCTTAAAGAAGGCCCCAGATTGAAGTTGCTCAATCAGCTGTTGTATAAAGAGACGGTAGATCACAGTGGCAAAGTAGACAAGCAATAATTGGTCCTGCCCATGACCTTTAAAGATTTGGTACTGAGGTCCCTCCACAATCACATGGGGCACCTCGGTATTGACAGAACTCTTGACCTGGTACGATCTCGCTTCTACTGGCCCAAAATGGGGGCCGATGTTGAGCACCATGTAAAGACATGTAGTCGCTGCCTGCAAAGAAAAGCCCTGCCTCAGAGGGCTGCCTCCGCTTGTTAATATTACTACCAGCACCCCTATGGAATTAGTCTGCATAGATTTCTTGTGTTTAGAACCTGATCAGCGAAATGCTGGCAATGTGTTAGTGGTTACGGATAATTTCACACAGTATGCACAAGCTTTTCTCACCAAAGATCAAATAGCATCTACCGTGACCAAGGTGCTAGTGGAAAATGTCTTCGTCCACTATGGTGCCCCCAGCGGATCCACTCTGACCAGGGCAGAGACTATGAAGATCGACTAATCAAAAAAATGCTCTCTCTAAGGGGGGGTGCGAAAGTCAAGAACCAGCCCCTATCACCCAGAGGGAGACCTTCAACCAGAATATTTTTAACCACACCCTTCTAGACATGCTGGGTACCCTCCACCCAAAAGACAAGCATAAATGGAGCCAGCAGATTAGCATCTTAGTACACACATACAATTGCACGAAAAATTATGCTACTGGGTTCTCCCCCTACTGCCTCATGTTTGGGAGAGAGGCCCGGCTGCCAGTTGATGTCCGTTTTGGGGTCTTTCCAGATGGGGTCTGAGCCAAAAACTACTTGCAATATGTACAAAAACTGAAAGCTCAGTTGAACCATGACTATCAACTGGCACAGACAATGGCCACCAAGAGAAATCTAGCCAACAAAGAGAGGCATGATAAAAAAGTAAAGGCTCAAGAGCTTCGACCTGAAAACCATGTGTTGTTATGCAATTTGGGACTGCATGGTAAACACAAAATTGCTGATCGGTAGCACCGTCTTCCCCATGTAGTAGTTAGAAAGTTAGATGATTTACCTGTGTACAAGGCGCGCCCAGAGGACGACTCCAAATCTGTCAAGACCATGCACCGTAACCACTTGCTACCTATTGGCCAAGTCATAGTTGAGGCTGAACGTTCAGAGATTGATTACTCTGGGCTGGTGACTCATGCTGCTGCAAGAAAGAGACAGAGTCAACCTACCCCAGTGGTTACAAGTTCAAGGGTTCCCCCACAGCAGGTCTGGAATAATAGTGACTGTCAGTCCACCTCAGATGAAAGTGAATGTGACAATGCCTATTACCCCTCATATGAATTGAGTCCGCTGTTTTGAGGTAACCCTATGACTAATTGTGGGGATGAAGCTGGGCCTTCTGGACTGCCTTACCCCCCAGCATCGTCCTTGGAGCCAATGCTCCCAGAAAGTGAAGTGCAAAGTATCACGTCTGAAGATGCTGAGTCTCTGTGTATTGTGGAACCATACGATTTGCCTGAAGGAGGGGCTGATGGTTTGAGTCTTTCTGGTGACATAACAGAATTTGAAGAACACCATGAGAGTATGGACAACCCCTCTTCAGTGCCTCAGAGTTTGATTGTGCCTGAGCCTTCGTAAAGTGAGTTAAGTGTTATAGAAACAGAGCCTGCAGAGCAAGGAGCCGACAGTGCCCCAAGTTTGGACATTCCCATCCAGGCAGAGGCACCCCTCACAAGTGATGAAAGCCCCAAGACTGTTGCTGAAAGTACAGAGACTGTGGTTGTCCCCCCCCCGAAAGACTGCCAAGCTGTCAAGCCAGTATTGCGTTTCAGCTATGATTCTCCAGGGAGTCCCGTGGACTTGCCTCTCCATGTAGTTCACAAAGGTGTTTATGTTTCACCAAGCTCACTACCCAAATTGAGCTTGATGACCCATTCCAGATTACTTGTTCTGCCCTCTCACCATGGTGCCCATGCCCCATCCAGCCCCAAATTAGCTGATAGGGAAGGGCCCCCTCTTTCATTGTTCAAGGTACAAGAAGTTATTACCTGATTTAGTATAGTACTGTTCAACTGACTTGTGTGAAATATGCCTAATGTATTGTCAGAACGTACAAAGTATTGGGAAATGTAGTTAATATATGTAGTAAAGTAATAAGTTTATGATAACTGATGCATGATGGTACAGACTTGACGCGGATACCAAGTTTACTCCAGGCAGGAAAGGGTGTAACCCCCCTATAAATGGGGGTTCCCAAAAAGTCTTCCTCAAGGTTGCCTAAATGCTCACTGACAGGGTGGTGTCCTGCGTTTTAGAAGTTTAAATGTGATTGCCAGGGAGTGCCTGTATAGCCTCTGTGTACTGTCTCTTTAAGAGCTGCCTGGATTGCAGTCATAAGTAATCTGAGAGGGAGCTCTGTTGAAAGATGTAACTATTTGCTGAAAATCATTTAGAGTGATTATGATGTAGTTTGTCTAACTTGCCTTCTTTGCAGCAAGGACTGTTTTGTTTATCTCCACTATCTTGGCCCGGGACTGCGAATCGGACCAATCAGTACTGGTGGGACCTAAAATGGAGCCGGACTACAGGAGCTGTCTGGAGTCAAAATCTGTAGGAATTGTAGTTTTAGGCTTTTGGCACCTTTTTGCACCTGAAGGGGAAGTCTTTGTTGTGACTGACAGACAGATCAGCCAACCGAACCTTTTGGATTCCGGGGAAAGTCCCAGGCATGCTGGCAGTTGAGTCAGATCTAAGTTGGGAGCTGAAGAATCAACAGCTTGAGGCAGTCAAGCTGCCGTCTGAGTAGTTACGTGTCGGAGAACTGCGGAAAGGCCAGAGTTGTGGCCTGCATGACTGTCTGCTGCCCCTGAGAGGAAGAGAAGAGAATTATTTTGGACTAAATCCAAGTTTGTGAGAACGAAGTAAGCCACTGATTTTTTAACAGGCTCATACCTGAAGAAGACCGAAGATTTTGCTGAATGCGATCGGCCTGTCAGGATTTCCAGCTGCTTTTAAATCCCCAGTTTGTGCAGAGACTCTACGATCGTGACCGGAGAGCGGTTTGTCTGGTACAGTAGAATTTCCTTACATGTAAATGTGCTGTGAGTTGTTAGTGGGTCGTGATTTGGTTACCCACTATGTGAACTGTGTTCTGCTTGCTGGAAACTGTATCCAACCTAAAATGGACTGTATGCGAATTTGTCTCCATTTGGCCGGGGCCTTGCCACACTGGCCCAGCCAGACTACCCGCTGCACAGAGAAAGTCATTGATGAGAGACCTGCCTGGGTATCAGCCCTCTGCTCCATGCTTGAACAGGAACAACGCCTCGGTGATTCGTGTGGGCCCTGCTTCTTCTGGCACTCCAGATCAACCACCTGCTGTCTTGATTTTTGTCCAGCCTGTGTCCAGTCTTGGGTATCGTGGGTAATCATCAGGGTAGCTCTCTGCAACAACAGCCTAATCTAAAAGTGTGTCATCTGATTGTCTTGTTTTCTTTTCACGAACTGAGCCCTCCGGCTCCGGATTACAAATAGAGTGTGTGTTGTACATATTGTTTTCTTCCATCACAGGGCCCCAACCAGCTGCAACGTTCCTGGCTAGCCCACCATTCTCCATCTGGGTACCCAAAGTGTGTGACTGTTTATGGACCCTCGGCGCATGCATAACCGTTTGATTGATACAGCCTTTAAGCAAATTAACCTGATTATGCCCCTCCCTCGTTCAAGTCCCTTAAATAAATCAGATCTAACTCTTTTTTGCATTTACCCTGACTGTGGTTCCAGTTTGTGCAAGAGTACTGTACTGCAGTCATTTGCCGTGTATAACCTTGTTTTACCGGGGGTTCCCAGGGCCAGGCCAGGGGAAAGCCCTGGTGGTAAGTGCAAACAGTATGGATACTTGTGTGGTGTATCAGGGGTATTGTGAAAGTGATTACTGTTTATTGTTCCGGCCACTAGTAAGGAAAGAGGGGGTTTACAGTGTCCTGGAGAGCTGTGCCCAGGTTAGCTTGACCACTACCAACCCTGACCTCCGGGAAGAGGCACCCATTTCAGAACTCAGGCCCCTTAACCTGCTACTAGCCAAGCAGGCAGGGGTAGTAGCCCTTGGGATAGCGCCACCTAGGGGTTACATATATATGGCGAGAGAGAGATTATTTTATTTGTTCTGATTGTAACACACATTATAAGTATATAATAATCTGTACCTCTTTATCTTTTTCTGAAACTTTGTTTAATTTTTTCAGTACTACAGGATTACAGAATAAGTACATACATAGACCAGACATGACAGATGAATGGAGAAATTCTTTTTAATATAAGGAAGTTAGATATGACATGCATCAAGCACACTGTGATTCCTCATGTGAAGTCATCACTTAATACTATTATCCTAGTTTTAATACCATTAACATAATACTAAAGGACTCACTGTCTTCCCAGCCCTGCTCCTGCTAGTAACCTCAGGACTAGCTGCCCTAGCACTGCTGCCCTTTTCGCTCAGTTTCTCTGCATAGGCGGAGTTTGACTTTGATATTTGGGGGGACAGGGGGGCAAAATTTCAGTGTAATAAATTTAAAATTACTGAAAAAAGTGTCAGGACAAATTTGGGGGGGCAACGCATTCCCCCCACCCCCCCAAACTACACCAATGTTTCTCTGTTGTGTATTATCTTTCATACATAAGCAATAACAAATGATGAGGTGTTGGTTATGGCCAACGTCCCAGGTGTGTAATAAGGCACAAAGTGTAGCGGAGTGCCTTTGGGCTAATTGTGCTTAAATCCAGTGAAATGTTGTGATTGGCTTACATTTCAGTAAGACATTTGTTGCCCACATGGTTGTTTTTCAGGCATTTACTTTGTCTTTTTCTTTTTCTAACATGGTGATCTGCTCTTCTGTTAATGTGGCATGTTTACTTACAGTTGCCATGGGGTTTTTTCCATTTCTTTACAGTTGGTTCAATGGAATCTTCGTTTCTCTGAAGATTTTCAATTACCTGCTGGAACTGTAGGTCAAATTGACTTTGAGGTATGTCAGACATGGCCCTGTAAGTGGCTTTCGATATTAACAATAGCCACTTATGCCAGTTAAATAGAGGGTGTTTAGTGGGTGGCACAGGATACCCTTTTTAGGTAGTACTGGTTGGCACATTATGGGCACATAAGAACACACCAGAAATAACCTGTCAGCCAATCACATTCCAGGAAACTTTGTACCCATCTTATAATAAATGTCATTGTACTCTGTATTGCTGTACCTGCACCCACAATGTTGATATCACAGATTTTCTCTATGTCCTGTACTGTGTTTCCTTTTTCTTGCAAGCACATTTTTTGACTGCACTGACTACTGTATTTTTGTTTGTACTGCTGCTTATTAATGATGTCTATTAATTGTAATCCCCTGACATAATTGTTCTCAATTTATGCATACTGTTTGCTGTATCTTTTTCCTGCTGTTACTCTGTAATTCTCCTAGGTTGTGCCTGAAAATAAGTGCCCTTTGCACCTAAAGATGCACCAGGAGTGATTCCCAAAGGCAGCCTGCAACAGCTGAAGGCTGCCTGCACCAGCACAAGCACAGGGCTTGCACTGCCCATGCGTCACAAACTGGGCTGCAGCATGATGCTAGGGGGCTTGCGGCAGACACAGGCTGCCATATCTCCCAATGCGGGATTCTCAAAACCCTCTCAGAGGACAACATTCTAAGTACCCTTAGACCAGCCATTACCTCCTCTGGGAGGGTTGAGAAGGCTGCGCCAATGTGCCCCACCCTGATCCCTGTTTACATTGTAATAATCACCCTGGTGGTCTAGTGGATCCCCCTTCCTGATCCCCAGTGTCACCCTTATATATTAATAAATGAGTTCCTGGAGGTCTTGTGGACCTCCCTCCCAATCCCCGATGTCACCCGTATACTGTATATACTGCAGTAATAAAGCAATTCCTGGTGGTCTAGTAAACCTCCTCCCCGATCCCCGATGTTGCCCATGTATAATAATAAATAATCTCCTGGTGGTTGGCCAGCCTGCTGGTGCAGTGGAAAGATTTACCACTGTGATGCAGGTGACCCAGGTTCAGGAATGGACTCGGGATGCCCAAGGGCTGGCCGGAGGCGGGGGTGAATTAAGTGGCCACTGCATGCCCTTCATCTCCAAGGGGAGGAGCAGGGTTGAGTGTCTCCAGTCCAGTGCTCCTAGGTGACCATGGGCTGTGCCATGATCAGAGCACCTGTGAGCATTGCTCCTCAGGGACGTGTCAAATGCATGATGCGGTTACATCACGGTGTCCCTTTCGACATGCCCCCCACAACCAAAAAGAGAAAAATGGACTCCGGTGCACCTAATGATGCCTCCCGCCTCACAGCGGATCCGAGGGGTGTCCCAGCACATCCATGACAGAGCACCATCGGGGCTGCAGTAGGGAGGCTGTAATGGCTCCGCCCTTGGGGGTAATCCAGGGGGCTTTACTTCCAGGAAGATTCATGGTTTGGCAGTTGCAGCGGGGCGGCTGAAGGGGTATGCCACTGGAAGATAAAAGCATAATAAATAAAAATAATGTCTTGGTGGTCTATCAGACCCCCCCTTCCCAATCCCCAATGTTGCCTGTACATATTAGAATGGACCTATCCCCTGCCCAGCCAGCCACCAACTGAGTTCTGAATGAGCATCTACTGTGCTTAGTACATACTCGTTGATTAAGTCAATGGGTGCATACTGAGTACAGTAGGTGCTCATTGAGAGCTCAGTTGGCAGCTGGCTGGGGTGGTGAGCGGTGGGTTGTGCCAGTCACCAGCCTGTTTTCAGTATGGGGGAGTGGGGTGGTGAGACACTGCCTGACGGGGCAGGGGGTTGGGGGCCACAAGACCACCAGGGAATTACTGAAATTATATAACAGGGGTTCAGGGATCAGGCAGGGGGGGTCTGCTAGACCACTAGGTACTACATTCTAATGTATATAGGCGACATTGGGGAATCAGGAAGGGGGGCCGCTAGACCACCAGAAAATTATTTATTACTGTATACAGGTGACATCAGGGATTGGGAAGGGGGGGGTCTGCTAGACCACCAGGACATACTTTATTGCAATATATGGGACACATCGGGGATCGAGGAGGGGTTCGCTAGACCACCAGGAAATTATTAAATGGACATAACAGGGATCAGGGCTTGGGGGGGGTTGCTGAATCACCAGGGAATTATTACAAATGGAGTATCGGGGCTGGGTGGGTTCCGCTAACCACCAGGGATGTGCTAGAGTGGTGCAGGGCTGTCCCATAGCTTGTGGCACATCCACTGGTTGCTGCAAGCTATGGGATTCTGTTGCCCGGACCCTGCCTGATAGAGTATCAGGTACAGGGTTCCTGGCACACTGGGCATTGATGCAAGCTGCCTTTTGCAGCAGCTTGCATCAATGTAAGGGCTCTTTGAGAAGGTTCCATGTTAAAATCGTGAAAATATAATCGTGATTGCTTTAATGGCGAGTACAACTCAGCGACTCCACAAATGGCGCATGTACAAAATAGCTAATGTAAAAACAGCGATCTAATATCTGTGAGCAAATAAAGTAACATCAGTCACACTGTATCCTGTGGCTCAACGGGCTGCTCATCCCTAGGTGGGGAGCTGTGCTGACATTGTCGACAGCGAGCAGCGAGCTGACATCATTCGGGGGCCAGTACAGAATGGGAGACACAGTCACACAAGGGGCAATGCAAGATGAGAACCCATTCTCACTCTCTCTCTCTCTCGTTGATCTCTGATCTGCAGATGCAGGTCCATCCAACATTCTCAGCTGCGTCTGTAAGAGAGAGAGAAAGACAGACAGACAGAGCAAGCATGCTTTTTTTACTCATGATTATTACGGGATACCCTGTCGCGCGCTCTCCCTCTCTCTCTCTTCTCAGTGGCTGCAGTACTATGGCAGGGGGCTTTCAGTCTCTGTTCCTTAATGTCCCTCTGTAAAGCAGCACAATACAGACCATCTTGAGACTGTGCACCCTTCCCAACGTCACACTGGTATACGGTGCTGTGATGTGGAACTGAACTTGTCAATGACCTTATCCTCCGCTAAGAGCTGCAATGGTGTCATGTCAATGGACCCACTGACACGGAGAGAGCGAGCAGGAAAATACAGCAAGGCTAACAGCTAACGGATGGGGTGGGGTGTGATTGTTACTTTGTTACTGCTGGATGAGGTCTTACTCATTTAAACTTAAACTTATTTTTGGGGGAATACTGATCGCTATTGTAGCATGCGCTGCTTTTGGGCCACATTACTCGCTATTTAGTATTTGCACTGTTATGATACGGTCGCCGATTGTGGCCTCGCTATTATGTAGTCGCAATTATTACAGGATACCCTCTGAGAATCAAATCTACAGTCTCCTACAGCCAGTGCTCCAGATAATATTGGCCTTCAAGAGTAATGTACTCACCATTTTTGACGTTAGGCGAGTAAAATATAATTTTGATGAAAAAAGTGCTTTAAACTTGGAAAAACAGCTCTTTTTGAAATATCTGTGGAGCATTTCCAGAGTCTGAGATGAGTATCAATACTCATCAAAAATTTATTTTTAAAGAATATTTCTTAAATATTTGTTGAGTAAAATAAGGCAGTACTCACCTTATCTGGAGCACTGCTCATAAATGTAAGAGTGTCACCTCTTGTGTGTGTGAGCCATTAGGGTACCAGAACCACTCACCTTCAGTCTACAGTTCTCCAAGCTAAGAATACACAAGGAGAGACATTTAAAGCACTAAGAGAGACTGTCCCTGCACCCTATCAACATATATCAGCACTCACCCAAGATTCTGCCAGCTAGTCAGTAAAGGCATAGAGAATCTTATGTGAATTCATCAAATAATGGAGTCAACAAAATTACATTAATACATTGGACAGGGAAAGTCACATACTTTAATTTGCAATAAATAAAAAACCTGGTTGCCCTCATGCTGAGGGGGATCATTTTTGATATGTTTTTCATTTGCTATTTAATCATGTGTATGGCTTTTTTTGTCTACAGAGCTGTTTCTCACTCTGGTCATGTTCAGCAGCACCCCCATCCCATCACCGACCTTCTCACGGACCCACAGGTTATCCTCCACTTATCTAGGACCACTTTGTAGTGAGTTCCCAGTTATGCAGTTGTGTGGGAGCCTGTGGGGGGTGCCAACTTGGACAGCCATTATTGTTCCTCCTAGACTCCTGTGTTTTCTCCGTGGAGTGCTGGCAGGCACTGATGTGGCCACGCATGCATGCATTGGCATATATGCATGACAGCCATCTGGTGGCAACCCCACCCCCTTCTGGTGCTCCCAACTGTGCTGCTGACTGGTCTCCCCCAATTGGCAGTCATGCTGCAGGAACAGCATCCCCCCCCCCATCGAGGAAGGAGAGCTGTCCTTGGGATGCTCGATACTTCCTTCCCTGGGTGGCACTCGACAACCTGCGCACATTCCCAAATGTGAGTCACCGGCATCAGGAGCAGTAGCACTACCGCTGTGATGATCAGCTAGCCAACCAAGAGTATGTTTTAATGAATCCATTATTGTAAGATTGTACAGTATCAGGAGTGTTGTACAGTCTTGCATTTTTCTATGTAAGTATGAACATTCCTCCTGTAACATTTATCAGCTGCACTTGGCCAGGTCTCCCTTGGAAAGGTGTCTTTGTCTCCGGTTGAATTTTCCAGTTAAAATAAGTTGGACTAAATACAAGTAAAATAAATTAGATTGAATACAAGTAAAATAAATTAGATTAAATACACGTAAAATAACTTAGATTAAATACATGTAAAACTAAAACAAACTTACATGGCTAGGATAAGCTTGCTCTTGATTAGTATGATAGGAGACATGACAGACTGCCAACTGTTACCTCGTAGTAAAGGTATACTTTCATTAACACTGCCTCCTCAATAAAAGCCACAAAGTATCCAGATTTGTAACATGGCAAGAAATATTCATCTCAAACCAAGTATGCACATTGGTTAAAACACAACACATGACCCAATAGCAAGTGGGTATTAATTCCCTAGTAATGCCCGCTTGCCATCGTGAGCGCGCTTACAGAATCCTCTGTTGCTCCCCATAGGTGGTGCTTCAAACCTTACAGTAAGTGCTGTCTGGAATAGTCATTTTCTTAGTATGTGGCCGAGCCACCCGCCCCGCGGAACTCCGTTACTGGAGCGATCACTCTGGGCGTGCACAGAAACAGACAGAGACAGAAATGTTTTTGATTATGTGCTTCACGCCCTGCCACCGAGGTTATTAAAACTACTGTAAATATGTTTTTCTAGTACTGTGCAACACTGTTTAGCACCCACCCAGTGGATCTAGTGGAGTGAAGTGGTCAACCTAAGTTAGTTATAATGAAGAAAATAACTAGACTGCTAAAATCAGCAAACTGTCACCACATATTTTGAGGAAGAATCACATATGAAAAGGTGCATTTCCCCCACAATGCAGTACTCTGATATGAGTGCAATGTAGAAACAGAGGGCAAAACATCACAAACATGGATTAGAAGTATGAAATATTGACGTTTTTGTCACTTGTGCAAGTTAATGTACAGTTGGTATGACTTATAAAATATCAGACACTACATTAATGCATATCTAGTGTGCAACATGCACGCATGTATTTTCAGATCCACACAGATCAAAGGGACTAAACTGAAGTATGGTGTATGAAGTAAAATGACTGCCCTCCCTCCTGTTTCTTTTGTTCCAAGTTAAATAGTAATTTAACAATCTTACTTTGTACTTGCTATAGCCAGAAAGTGCATTAACCACCTCACAGTCGGTTGGGATTAATGCCTGGTTGGAGGTTGAGTGCACTTCAGCCTGTGCCTCATGCCCCAACCCCTCCAACCAGGCATTAATTCCCTAGTAGAGCCCTCCTTTGTCGTGGATTAATGCTTACATGAATCTTTGCAACATGACACTGGGCTTAGATGGACAGAAAAGTGTCCAGCATAAATGTCCCTTTAATTTATGCTCTGTAAACACAAGCTATTACATCCACCTAACCGTCAAACATGCATCAACTCTGTTTCAAACTGCTCTTTTAGGAAAGTGCAATAGCAAAACCTTATTTTAGGAAGAAAACTTATGTTTTTTATCACAACATTATTTTTGCTACCACCTACGCGGACCTGGCAGGGGCTACGATCCCCCCCTCGGAGGGGTACTTCCTCCGGCCCATCTAGGTCATCATGGGTCCTGCCAGGTCCCAGTATTTTTCCTCTGCTTTTTCTCCCACACCCGCACCCATGCAATGAGCGCAGCAGCTGTCTCCACCTGCGCGGAGGCAGTCAAGCACCCTGGACGCAGGCCGAACCCCTCTTGTTGTGCACGCAGCACAAACCCTCCTCCCGAGGAAGGAGAGCAGCCCTCTGGATGCTCAATCCTTGCCTCCCCTGGCTGACCCCTGAATGACCTGAGTCCACTCCCGAACTCAGGTCACCGGCATTGCACAAGGCATGGTATCCAGCACCTCAACCCTCAGCGCCACTGGGCCAGCAGAAGAAGAAAACTTCTAGTTATAATATGATTAACTGATTTAACCGATATAACCATTTTATAGTAACTGAAAAGCAAATCATAGAATCAAAGAAGCCTGACGAAAGAAAAGGACCATACTGGACCATCTAGTCTGCCCTTCCCCCCCCCTACACTTCCCCCTCCCTGCCAGCCCATGCCCTCCCCCCAACACTCAGCCCCATATGCTTATCCCATGCCCTCTTGAATTCTTCCATCGATTTATCCCCCACCATTCTGTCTGGTTGTCTCTTCCAGGGCTCCACCGCCCTCTCTGTGAAGAAACACCCACTCACATTGCTCCTGTATCTTTTTCCTTGCAGTCTGAGGCTGTGCCCCCTAGTTTTGACCCCCTCCTTCCTCTTAAGTAAACCCTCTTCTCCCACTTTATTGAGCCCCATTTACATATTTAAAAGTTTCAATCATGTCTCCCCTTTCCCTCCTTGTCTCCAGCGTGTACAGATCCAGCTCCTTATAGCTCTGTTCATATGATTTTCCCTGCATACTCTGCATCATCTTGGTTGCCCTTCTCTGAACCCTCTCCAACGCATCTATATCCTTGCAGAAATGTGGCCTCCAGAACTGAACTCCATACTCCAGATGCGGCCTCAGCATGGCTTTGTAAAGGGGCATTATTACCTCCCTCTTTCTGCTAGTAATGCCCCTGCCTATGTATGCCAACATTCAATTGGCCTTTCCCACCACCCTGCTACATTGGATTCCTTAAGGTTCAAGGAGACTATGATCCCCAGATCCCTCTCCTGTTCCATTACTTTAATTTCCTCCCCACCTAGGGTGTACCCTGCTCTTCTGTTCCTTGTGTATCACAGCTCACTTCTTTGCATTAAATTTCAGCTGCCACATTACAGACCATTTTTCAAGCATCTTTAAGTCCTCCCTCATGTCCTCCACCCCACTGGGGTGTCCATCCTATTGCATATTTTTGTATCATCAGTAAATATGAACATCCTCCCCCTCAAACCCTCAGCAATATCACTGATGTAGATATTGAAGAAAAGCGGACCCAAAACTGACCCCTGTGGCACTCCACTCTTCACCCTCTCTGTCCTAGAGTGCACTCTGTTTAGCAACACCCTCTGAGTTCTTCCTGACTGCCAAGCTGCCACCAGCTTGCTATTTTCCCACCCAAACCCAGGCTTTCCATCTTGCTCACCAGCCTCCTATGGGGGATGGTATTAAGCATTAATAACTGTTAAGTTTGGTCTTAGTATAATACATACGCCTAAATTCAAACAGATAGCTTATCTCCCAAAAAGTACAGTCTTTGTCTGGGAGGCTGCAGTCATAAGCTACATGTCACAGGTAGTAGCGCTTCAGCTTGCAGTACCAATCACCCAGATTCTGAAGTGAACCTGGGGCGTCGGAAGGCCAGCTGGGGGGTGGAAACAAGCATCTGAAGGCTTGTTCTCCTCCTCCTTTGGGGGAGTTTGCAGAGCCTGGTGCTTGCCTGACTCCTACTGGAAGCTGGGGGAAAGGTACATGGTACTGCCAGACAGAGCAAAGGGGCTGTGGCAGATGCCAACATGCATCACACAGGAACATGTGACGTATGTCATGCTGCCATTGAATGCCATGCCTCTAGAAGGAGGGACAACAGAAAAGGGAAAATACTGGTGGTAGGATGGCTCTGGACACCCACAGGTCCCAGCTAATCAGATGGGTCCTCGAGCTAGAACTGGATCCTCATCAATGGCGGGGGTTGGGGAATCCCTCCGACCCCATTGGGGTGGTTAAGCCTTGGAGCAAAAAAGGCTGGCAGTAAGTCCTGGTGGACATTGGGGTGTCAGTGCTGTGGTGTTTGGGAGATGGGGCCAACCAGGAGGGGAGAAAGAATTGCCTATCTACATAAGACACTTTTAGGTGAGCAGAAAGCTGAAGTGTCTTATGTAGGGAGACAATTCTTGTATTCATATTTAGTGACCCTATAGAAGTGAGCAAGACCACTTTCAGCGCTTAGAGAGAGAGAGAGGGGCTAGTGGTCCAAAGTTTTGATCCAGGGCCCCCAGTTTATTTGGGGGTCCCTGAACCCTAGAGGTTCATTTCTACTAAGAACTATATAGTGATGAGGGTCCATTGATCTCTACTTACTTCCTCAGTTGTAGAGTTTCATGGAGGATGCTCTCATCTGTGACACTGTTTGTAGTATACATGCTTCCATGATGTGAGACTATCCTCAAGTGCAGGCTGTTTTTTCATGGCTGTGCTGATGGCAGCCACTTGTGCCTTTTTGGGACTCTGAGCCACATCAAGGGGCAGGAGAACCGGTTCAGTGTTAAACTGAAATCCGCAGCTAGATGGCTTTAAGCTGCTTATGGCTCAATCCAGACAAGACAGGTCTTGGAGGCAGGGTCCAGCTGCAGACTGATGCTACTTCATACCAGGTCATAATGTCACATGCGTAATAGCATACGGCCTTATGGCGAAACCCGGACCTATGCGCTCCCAGAGTTGGACTTCTGTGTCCAGGGGGCGGGGCAGAGCCCCCCACAAAACAAAGACATGATGCCTCACGGCATAAATTGCGCAGCACAATAGTGCCATGCAGCATTATATCTTGCAACATAATGACCCTGTGCCATGCTACTTCAGCCTCCAGAGGCCATGGCTTCTGCTTCTGGAGGACTAGTGGTTTGTTTCCAGGAACCACCACCTTCTCCTCTAACCATCTAGAAACTTATTCCTCTTCAGTGGGGTTGGAAACTCGAGCAAGACTTGTCCAAAGTACAGATATGGTCAGTGAGGAGGTGGGGGCTGAGAAGTCAATACTGTCCAACAAGGAGGTGCTATCAGCTGCTCACACCGCTTTCTATTTTCCACGATTTTATGTGTCCCCCTCTTGCCACCCTGTCCTCCTGGGCACAGCCACAAACCCCCTGTCAACACTGATCCTCCCATGCCACTAGGCCTATTCACATTCGGCTCCCTGGAGCATCCTATGGCAATGAAGGATTGCACCCAGCCGTACTGTGGGATGCCCAATGTTCCTGCTTACCACATTCATCAAACATCGATGGAGGAACGACAATAGGAAAGCCACCGGGCATGGCTCTCATCCCCCTGCCACTACAAGGTAGTCATGTACTGTTAGGTGCCATGGAGACACCCTAGAGGCATCTTGCACCACCTGGAGACAATGCTCAGTCTCTTCCAGCACTGACTGGGATCCTGCACTTGGAACAAGAACCTGAGCCTTCCTGCAGGGAAAGCAGACCATCACGAGTGTCAGCCAACTTTACAGATGGATAGTCTGAAACTCAAGGAGGTCAAGTGACTTGCTCAAGGTCACATAGTAAGCCAGTAGCTGAGGTGGGATTTGAGCCTGGGAATCCCTGTGCCCTTTTTTTTTTATAAGATTTTATTGAAGTTTTGCTTTAAAACAAACTAGTTCCTAAAAAATCTCTACACATTTGGTATTATTGGGGTGAAAAATATAGTCTACGCTATCCAATTTTGCTTAACAAAGGGGTTTGGTTGTACAACTACATGCTTAGGTTGAGCAGCCAACTAAAGCAGGTAAAAGTCCTGTTGGGTGGTGTGTTTCTTTTACTTATATTTTATTGTTTCAAATAAAACAATAGCATAGAGCTATACTCATGTCATATGGTAAAAATATACAGTAAAGGATCAAGCCAATGGCCTAGTACAGGGTTAGGAGATTCTATCCGAAACACGTCAGGGCGTGTTTTCAACTGGCACCTGAATAAAAGTTGGCACTTTTCTGATATAACTTTGAGAGCCTGCATGATCTATACATAGGTGGTGAGTGCTGGATTTTTTTCATTTTGTTTACTACATCCTTAGCACCCCATCCCAGTATGATATCCTGTTTGGAACTGTATAAGCTGTACCCTGCCAGACTGTGTTGGTCAAATACAATGATCATGTAAGCCAAAAATATTTTATAGTCAGCAGACTAGTGTTGCTATGACCACTAAATGAATACAAACTTAGATTCTTAGCATGTGCAACACCTAGTTACTACTGCCGAAAATAGAGAATTATTATGCTTACTTGCATTGCAACATTTCTTTAAATAATGAACGGTGGATTTTTTTACCTGTGTCATCACACTTTTATGGTACTGTAACACAGCATCAGCACAGATGGTTTCTGTTTCTGTTTGTATAAGTTGCAACTATATGGTAAAAAATGAATAAACAGAAAGTTAAAAAAAGAACAGTAAGTTAAAAAAATGGACTGGAATCACTGGAACCATCAGTCGACCTATAAATCAGGTCAGCCATTAAACAGGCAATTTAACAATGATCATATTGCTACTTCCTTCTGTCAACTTAACGTAGGTGCTTACACAGCGATTGCTGTGGCTCATAAAATATTAGATGAAGCTTAAAGGTCACATAGGCAATGGTAGCAGTTATTAAGATGACCCTTGTTACCATCGCCGAAACATGGGCCTCGGACAGCAATGATTGGGACTTAACAATGCCAGGGTACTCACACTTCAGGAGGGACAGAAGGGAAGGCAGAGGGGGAGGTGTAGCCCTTTATATCAGGGAGGCACTGAAGTAGTGGAGGATGGGAGCATCAGGTGCGGTATGGAGGAGACTGAGTCACTGTGGGTGCAGCTCACAGTGGCATCAGGCAGGAAACTGTGCCTGGGGATGCTGTACAGACCACCAGGGCAAGAGAAGTGGGTGACAAAGAGCTTCAAGAGAAAATCAGTAGAGGAGTTAGGAAGGGGAAGTGGTCAGGGATTTAAACCTTCCAGAGGCTAGGGGTTCTAGAAGCCAAGCTATGTTGGACGTCTTTCAGGACTGCCTGTTGATCCAGTTGGCAAAGGAACCTACCAAACAAGGATCCATTCTGGATGTGGTTCTCACCAACTCAGAAGCAATAGGGGCAGGTGTAGTAGGTGAACCACTGGCAAACAGCGACCACAATTCTGTTTGGTTTGATTTGACCCTAGGGGCTAAAAAAAAAACACTCGAAAAACCAAGGTCCTGGACTTTAGGAAGGCAGAGTTCGAAAAACTGAGAATGATGGTGCGAGACAAACTAACTGGGGTGAGTTGTACGGTAGGTGTGGAGGTGATGTGGAGCGTAATAAATGGACCATCCTGGAAGCAACATAATTACGTGTGAGGACAGCAGTAAAGAGAAACAAGTTCAAGAGACCTGTATCATTCTCGGCTAGTGAAACGGAAAGAGTTAGTGCCAAAAGAAAGGCCTTCTGTAGGTTCAAGGAGAAACAAGGGGAAGTAGAATGGGAGGAATATGTCCAGAAAAATAGGAAGGCAAAAAGGGCAGTTGGGAAGGCAAGTGCAGACACTGACCTGCAGATTGCCGAGGGGATCAAATCCAGAGAAAAACATTTCTTTGACTACATCAGGGAAAAAAAGGAAAAAGGGAAGGGGAATCATTAGGTTGTCAGAGAGGGGTAGGGTCATTCAGGATGATGGACAAAAGCCTACCATCTTAAATGAATTGTAACTGGTTAGATTAGTGAATCCTGAATTGCACGGTTTAGAACCGCTCGGTCAGAATAGAGCTCTGCGAAACAGTGATAGGGATGGAATGTCGCATGTCAGGTTAGCGCTATCCCTGTGGCTGTATTGCAGTCGTTGGGGAGGGATAAAGCCTCTGCTGGAAGGAGTTCCACTGAGCAGCTGCCGTGGCGTAAAGGGTAGTGCCATAGGCAGCGGAGGGCAGAAGAACACTGATGGACCGGGGCTTGAATCCTGGTCCCTGGAGGTATGTTATTTTCTGTTTACATCTTGGGACTTGTTTTTAATTTTTTTCACCCCTCCTACTTGTGTGGGTACTGTCTGCCCCCCCAGCCCTGGTTGTCCTGTTTCCCCTCTCCTTCCCCTCCCCTCCTCAATGCCCCCCTGAGGTTTCACCTCTTCCCCAAGTTGCCTCCCCCCCAGAGGTGATTATCTATAGATGGGGGAGGGCATGGGGGTGAACCCCCATAACAGGGGACATGGGCAGTGGAGCCCCCACAAAAACATAAATCTTTGTGTTGTTTTGCATGGTAGCAGTCTGTGTCTTTAGAGACTGCTACCATTGCCGCTGTTCTTGCGGTCGGTGTTTTGGGCAGCCACTGTTGTTGAGCACAACGTTTTTCCTTTGCATTTTTGGACCATGTTATTGTGGTGTGCACAATAATAACCTAGTGTCTAAATGAATACTTTTGCTCTGTTTTCACCAGGGAGAATACTGTCCCACTACCTGAAAGTGCCATTCAAGCAGCCACTAGAGGGATTCCTGAGATGGAGACACCAGTATTCATTAGAGATAGGGTCCGGAAAGGGCTTGCAGCCCTCAAGATAGACAAGGTCCCTGGTCCGGACGGGATGCATCTGACAGTGCTATGGTAACTGGCAAAAGAACTGGCTGATCCTCTGGCTAAACCATTCAGCAGTTCACTGCAGATTGGGGGTGGTTCCTAGAGACTGGTGGGTCTCTGACATGGTTTCTCTCCATAAAGGGGGGGGGATAAGGAACCGGCAGGGAACTACAAGTCAGTCAGTCTCACCTCTATCATAGGGAAGCTGACAGAAACTCTAATCAGGTTGGACGGCCTAGTGGCACTGAGGACTGAGGCACTGGATGCCTTACCTCACGCTACACTGGCGACCCGGGTTTAGGAATGGACTCGGGTCATCAGGGGTGCCGGCATGGGTTGGGGGAGGGTAGGGTAGGAGCAGGATAGAGCAGCTGGAAGGCAGCTCTCCTCTCTTGGGGTGGTTGCTGCCCCCCTCCCCATAGTCCCACTGCCACCGGGTGGAGGCCCGGTGGCTAGTGTAGGTGGAGAGGCAACACATAGGGAGGGCACCTTGAGATGTGGCATCCGCATGCCTCCACATGCTCGTGTCCAAGACAGAGGATAGGGACCGGAGAGAAAAACGGAAAAGCACTAAAAAGTATCTGTAGAAAAAATAAGAAACTCTGATCAAGCAGGATCTTGTCAACTACCTGGAAAAAAATGGTCTTCAGTATAGTAAACAGCATGATTTGTGGCAGGGAGATCCTGCCAGACCAACCTAATTGTCGTCTTTGAAAGGGGAAATGAAGAAGCTAGATAGGGGCCATGCGATGGATCTACTTTATTTCGACTTCAGCAAGTCCTTTGACTCAGTGCCTAATAGATGCTTGCTGAGGAAGATGGAGGATCTGGGGGCAGCAAGGGATATCGTCAGATGGGTGAGAAACTGGCTCAAGGGTAGGCAGCAGTAGGTTATTGTCAACAGGGTTAAACTGGCAGAGGGGGAGGTCACAAGTGGGGTACCACAGGGGTCGGTCCTAGGACTGATCCTTGTTAACATGTTCATTATTTTTTATTTATTCAAAATTTCAGAATTACAATCCTTTGAGTCAATGACTCCTTTGCAAAGGCTCCACGTCAGTACATACATACATACATAGCTTAAAGACAATGAGTACATACCGTATGAGGCAGACATTACATTAGGACATAATTAAAGACAGATTGTACATTGCTTACTATGCAAATATTGCATAAATGTCAAATTATTCCTGTTACTCTATACAATGTATTTATTTTACATTGCTTTGTTAGTTCTCTGGGTTGTTTATGGACCCTGGGTCGTTGCAATGGAGAGGGACTGTGTCCCAAGTTGGAGGCTATGTCCTGTACGGGATTATGGGTTGTTTGGTGACATTAGGTTTGTTGTTGGCCTTGGTTTGGAGTTTAGGGAAACGCTAGCTTACCATCCCCTAGTGTGTTTGTGAGGACTGGTTGTTACAGCCACATATTTCAGAGTCAATGAGAAATCTCTTGATTCAATTTTTGAATAGGCCAAGGCTAAGGGCCTGGGAGATGGTAGAGGGAAGTTTATTTAGCCAGAGTGGAGTATGATACCGAAAGGATCTTTGTCCTATGGTAGTCCTGCTGCAATTAACAACATTGGTGAAGGAATCCAGGGCAAGATTAGCCTATTTGCAGATGACACTAAATGCAACAGAAGGGTGGATAGTGTTGAGGGAGTCAGCGAATTACAAAATGACCTACAAGGTCTGGCGAGATGGTCCAATGTGTGGCAACTCTGATTCAATGCCTAGAAGTGCAAGTTAATGCACCAGGGGAAAAAAGAACCCTATGACAGAGCACTGGCTAAATGGGGGTTCAACTTAGTACAAAAACAGAAGAGTGTGACATGGGAGTCATTATCAGTGACACCCAAAAGCAGTCAATCTACTGCAACTAAGCCTACAGTAAGGCAAACAGGATGCTGGGGTGTATAGGTAGGGGTATAGCCAGTAGAAGGAAAGAAGTAATATTCCCCCCTTATAGATCCTTGGTGAGCCCACATCTAGAGTACTATGTCCAGTTTTGGAGTCCTCACCTCATAAAGGATAAAAATAGACTGGAGGCAGTACAGTGCAGGGCGACAAAGATGAATCAGGGTCTACAAGAAGAATCCTATAAAAATCATCTGAGGGTATTAAACTTGTACTTGCTGGAGGATAGAAGGCAGAGGGGTGATACGATTGAGGCCTTCAAATTCCTGAAAGTAATTAACAAAGTGAACTGCGCAGAATTATTTAGCAGGAATATGGCTCATTGACACGATGGCATGACTGGAGACCGAAAGGGGGGAACTACAAGAGGGACTTGATGAAGTATTATTTTATTGAAAGGGTGGTGGAACCATGGACTAGCCTGCCTGCCAAAGTGGTGGGCGCCAAAACCACGGAGGACTTCAAGCACAGGTGGGACTGAATAAAGCAAATAATAGCAAACCGCACCAAGTGCGGGGAGGAAGGAGGAGAAGCTGAAGGTGGGAGGGGTAGGCCTCATAATGGATACTAGGTCTCAGGGGACTATTCAACCATGGGTAGACTGGATGGACCTTCGGTCATTTTCTGCCATTATCGTCTATTTTTTCTGTTTCCAAACTTTTTCAGGCTGTGTCTCGGCTGCAGGCATTTACTGTAAGCTCCCATAGAGTGCATGATTAAACTGCAAGTACTACTCCCCCTACATGCCATGTGCAGACCGCCATCTTAAAAAATTATACAGAGCTTCCAAATAGAATATAACATGGCAGGGAACAAACAATTTTTGCCACTACATTGAACTATGTAAGTGAACATTTTGCAAAGTGGGCGTTAGGTTAAAAAGTCTCTGAAAAACTCAACATGCACATTCAAGTAGCTCAGATACAAACCCAAGCTCCAGCAAGATATATCCCCACCCATCATCGAAAATCCCAACTTCAGAATTGTAGGATGAGTCATTCCATGTTCATTTTGGGACAATCCTGATCTTTCTGTAGTCTTGAACCTACTATTGGAGGGCTGCTTCCTCCTATTAAATTCCATCCATGCTGCACACCCATTGCTGAACCACCATGCCTTTAGATTCTTACAGGTCACACACACAGCAGACCAACACCTTAGCCCAGCACCCTGGATAGACACCAGAGACCCTCTACATCATTCCCTGGCTCAAGGGGCCTCACAACTGAATTCTGTATCTCACCTGTGTAGCGCACTGTTTACTAAGACTTATCCAGACCTGGTGGGCTCTTACCCATATTGGGATGCAGTTTTCTCATATAACCAATTAAACTGGAAGGCTATATGGAAAGACTTACACACATATGTTAAAAATGACAAACTATGCCTTACACAGTATCACATTTTAAACAATCTTTATTTCACTCCTAGGAAACTGGCAAAGATCGGCAGGCTAGCATCAGACCTTTGCACTCGGTGTGGGAAGGCAGCAGGTACCTTTCAACATATCGTCTCGGAGTATCCCAAGGTTCAAGACACAGTATGTGTGACATCATTAAAAACAAAGCTGACCCTCTTCTGGGCTTGGATGGCTTATTCACACCTCAGATCTGCCTAACTGGTAATTATAGAGACAGCCTTGTCAAAGAAAGAAGATACCATACAGTCACGATTTCATTAACCGCTAAAAAAAAAATTACTCTTAACCAGTATCTTGACCAAGAAAAAAATCATCTACAATGAATGGGTTCAAGAGTTTTTTTCCATTAAAAATTTTATTGAGCTAGCCCAGTGGTGTAGAGGGCTGAGGTGCCATGGTTGCCTTACCTTGTCCCATGCCAGTGACCCAGGCATGGACATGAGTCACTCTAGTGTTAGCCAGGAGAGGGAGGATTGAGTGTCCCTAGGACTGCTCTCCTCCTTCGGGGAGGGGGGAACTCGTGCCTCACCGCTCGACTACCATCTGGAGGAATCCAGATGGTGGTGCACGCAGGACACAGTGGGGGGGGGCAAACGTTCAGAGCACCGGGGTGTCTCTGCAGAGGCTGAGCTCACATAACGTGCTCATTGCTTGTCTTGGCCACCCAAAGAGAGAAAACAGAAAAAGCCTATGTCTTGCTGTTGCCATGTGTGACGCCTCCTGGCACTCTCGGAATCTGCTCTGTGTTGATCCCCACTGGTGAGATGGTGTGGAGAGCAGCTGACAGATGTGACAGGGTGACCCCTGTCATGGGTGGATGCCCCAGTAGGGAGACAAGGGTCTTCCCTTACCCCCCCCTTTTCACTTTTCATCTCTTTTTCGGAATTAATTTAACTTTTGCTGCTGGACTGGCCACCAACAGCAACTTCTTAACCCTGTGCTATCCCTTTTGTGCTTCTTTTCTTTCTATACCCTTATCTTTTTTTAGATTGCCAGTAAATGTTCATGCTGAGCACCGATCCTTTCGGTGCAGATGATCCCCATATATGCAGCACTTGCTACACCGCATTTTGCAGGTTGAATTTGTGCTCTGAGGTATAATCAAATGTGAGCGGAGCTAGCGTGCATCCTATGCACTTTAGATAACGTAATGAATGTTACTGTGCTGTGGGGAACTGTAAAAGAGTCTGGGATGTTCTCCATAGTTACAAATGGAGAATAAACTGCCACAATGCTGCCGTGGGACAAATGGAGTGGTTGTAGGAAAGTGCAGTCTAGGCTGAATAAAATTCTGCCGTCGGCTGAAATGTGTGCTGACGGGCCGGAACATTTACAGATGGGTTATACATGGGAATGTCTGCTAGTGTTAAGTTGAATTAAATGGCAGGGAATGCTCCTGGCTTGCTGGCTCTGTGATAATAAAATTACTGAGCCAGCCAAGCCTAGGAGTCGGCAGTCAGTCTTGCAAAGAGAAGGTTTGCTGCTACAAACAGCTGCTTCCAAAGAAAATAAATCCTGAATTGAGACAGGACTGACACACAGCGGTAATAATTTTCCTTTTTGTACTATGCCACCACTCCGTATCTGAAATGTACTTCCTTAGTGCCTTTTCAAATAGAAAAAGACCCTGCGGGGTCTAAAACAGAGAGCGAGAGAGAGAGAGAGAGTTCTGTATAGTTCTTCAATAAAGGGAGCCACCTGGATAGTTCAGTGAAGTGGCTTGGAGATTATGTACTCAGCAGCCTGGTCAGCCAAAAGATAATGTTTGCCAATGGGCTGCCTTAGAAAAACATACCATTTTAGGAAAAGAGGTTACCCTACATGTCCTGAAGATGAACAGCCTAGAGGTTACCGAAGTAAATCAAAATGAGGAATAAAAGAGCCGCTGAAATGCTCCTGATGGAGCAGTAATTTGCAGCACCTGGTGCACTGCACTTGCGATGAATTACTTCAGAGCAGAAAAGGAGCTCCATTTAAGAAATGTAACTGGAGCAGAAACGTACTCCGGAGTAGAAGTGTGCATTGTGCACAAGGTGGTTATATGGTCCCTGGAGTCGAATTGGGCACTACAGGGTCTTTGTATATTATACCCCATAGTAGACTGCTCTATGAGAGCTGTGTATTCAGTGCAGCTAAGCACTTGCTAAACATAATAAAAATGAGAAGCCGGCCAAGGGCTGAAAAGGAAATGAAAATGAATAAATGACAGGGCCAGAATGAAACATTTGCCGTCGGGTGGAGGCGGCTTACTCTGTCGGCTTCTAAATTAAGAAATGTATAGAGGGTAACCTACTGTGCCTACAGAATGTCAGGAAGTCAGATATAAATTGAAGAAATCAGGAAAGTACAAGCCGGACTGGTAGCACTGAGGGCTGAGGTGCTGGACGCCTTACCTCGCGCCACCCCGGCGACCCGTGTTCGGGAATGAGCAGGGGCCGCCGGGGGTTGGCAGGGCTGGAGAAGGATTGAGTGTCCGAAGGACTGCTCTCCTGAGGGGGGGACAATACTGGTCAGTGCTTGACTGGCCCCCAGTGGAGACTGGGGAACAGTGCACTGATCCTGCAGAACTGGGGCGGAGTTGGGGCAGATGCCTGGAGGAGCGTGTGCAGAACGCGTGCACGCTCCCTCTGCTGGCATCACTGCATGCCCCTTCCTGCAGGGAAGGAAAGTAGAAATATCCCTCAGCAGCATGAAGGCTCCCCCAATGGTGCTGTCACGATCGTGCCCAAGCTAGCTTCTCATGAGCCATCCCTTCCTCCAGGTCTCTGCAGTGGTGGGGTATGTACCCGCCGTGATGCAGCCTGGGGAGGTTGTGGCAGAGAGGTATGAACTCTGGCTGCGACTGGGACGGCAGCTGTGAAGGTGGGCTGGAGTATGTGGATGAACCAAAAGTACAACTCCCCCAGCTGAAGGACTCAGAACTAAAATAAGTTAAAAAAAAAAAAAAAAAACAGGAAAGTAGCTAAATGGAGCGGTTGCCAAAAAGAAGTAAAACTGGTATTCACTTACACAGTCAGACAGCCCTCTCACATCCATGAAAGAGAAATGGTTTATTTTGTGCTTGTTTTTCTTTAATAGTGCTTTCCCTAATTGTTGTTTAAATAACTAAAAGCAGAGGAGAGGTTCCAAGAGTTGGCAAGAGAAGGGAGAAGAGGAGTGCTCCCTCGTTCTCTCATTCCCTCGGCAAACCCAGTGGAACTCTCACATATCCAGGCACGTTGAAACAGTATGAAACAGGAATGCTGTGAGATAACACAGAAAAATTACTTCACCTGGGGAACTGAAACAGAGCAATCTGTGTCCATCTAGGAGCTGGGCAGACCCTAGAATGAATTATTTTATGCAAAACCCTTGTGGTGATCTCATGTTCAGGGGGAAGGGCTTATCCCCATTAAGGCTCATTGAATATGTATTTTGAATTAATGTCTTTAAATCAAATGAATAGGATTGAATTTTATGCCAGAAAAATAGCACATTAACTAAAATGTATAAAATTCATATGTTATGATAAACTCCAGGGAACTAAGATATAATATATTCCATATTATGAAATGTGGGCGGATCACATGTCAGTGATGTCATCCCCAGAATAATATAAAAAGCCCACCACTGGGGGCTAGAAGTTATATAGGAAGGTCAGTTGCTTCATGGCAAGGGAAGGTGTAAGACCTTCAGGGTGGCTGACGCTAAGCCATGCCATACTAAGCTGAGACATGATAACTTTCTGCTAACCTTTATTTTCTGTATTTTGTCGTATTATTTTTGAGTTCTAATAAAATGATAAATGCTCTCAAGCATTTTTTATGCACCTTACGATTGGCCTGCCTGTTTCTATGATTTGAAATCCTATACCCTTCGACAACAGGGCTAGGAGCTACCAGGTCACAGGCCCAATGGTATGGCGTAGGTGGCAACGGAGGAGCAAACAGCTGTATATAACCCCTAGGTGGTGCTGTCCCAAGGGCTACAACCCCTGCCTGCGCGGCTAGTAGCAGGTTAAGGGGCCTGAGTTCTGAAACGGGTGCTTCCACCCGGAGGTCTGGGTTGGTAGTGGTCAAACTAACCTGGCCACAGCCCTCTGGGACACTGTAACCCCCCTCTTTCCCTTCTAGTAGCCTGAGCAATATACGATGATCACTTTCACAGTATCCCTTGTACACCATACCAGTACCCACAGTGTTTGCACTTACCACCAGGGCTGGTTCCTCTGGCTCGAACCTGGGGACCCCCTGTAAAACAAGGTTATGCACAGTAAATAGCAACAGTACAGTACTTTCAGCACAAACTGGAACCACAGTCAGGTTAAATGCAGCAAAAAAGCCAGATCTGATTTATTCAGGGGACATGAACAAGGAAGGGGCGTAATCAGGTTTATTGGCTTAAAGGCTATATTACTCAAACAGTTATGCATGCACTTTAAGTGCCCACACAGTGACACACTCTGGGTACCCAGGTAGGAAAATGGTAGGCTAGCCAGGAACATTGTAGTTGGTTGGGGCCCTGTGATTGAACAAAGCAACATGCACAACACAGATTACTTGTAATCCGGAGCTGGAGGGCTCAGTTCATGAAAGAAAAAGCAACAAGACAATCAGATGACAACACTTTAGATTTAGCTGTTGTTGCAGGGAGCTACTCTGATGTTTACTCATGATACCCAATACTGGACACAGGCAGGACGAAATTGAGATTGCAGGTTGTTGAGCTGGAGTGCCCAGAGAAGCGGGGACCACACGAATCACTGAGGCGTCATTCCTGTTCAAGTGTTGAGCAGGGGTTGATCCCCAGGCAGGTCTCTTGTCGATGGCTTTCTCTGTGCAGCAGGTAGTCCAGATGGGCCAGTGTGGCAAGGTCCAGGCCCAGGCCCAATGGAGATGATTTTGGATTCATTCCATGGGGCTGGATGTGGCTTCCAACAAGTAGAATACAGTTCAAACCACAGTGGGGAACCAAATTGTGACCCACTAACAGCACACAGCACATTTACACGTAAGGAAATTCTAATGCAGCTTCCAGCAAGCAGAATACAATTCAAACTACAGTGAGGAACCAAATCACAACCCACTATAAGCACACAACACATTCACATGTAAGGAAATTCCACTGTACCAGACAAAAGGCTCTCCAGTCGCAATTACAGAGTCTCTGCACAATCTGGGAGTTCAGAGGTGGCTGGAAGTCCAGACAGGCTGATCGCATTCAGCAAATCTTCGGTCTTCTTCAGGTAGGAGCCTGGTCACAGTTCAGTGGCTGACTTCGCTCTCCAAGTTCGGATTCAGTCCGAAAAAGGTAGAAGTTGCCTCTCAGGGACAGCAGGCAGGCATGCAGGCAAAAACTCGGGCCTTTCCACAGTTCTCCTGGGCAAATCCACTATGGACTGCTGCTCGAACTACCTCAAACTGTTACTTCTTCACTTCCCAGCTTAGATCTAACTGAAACTGCAAGCAGTTTGGGACTTTCCCCAAAATCCAAAAGATTCGGTTGGCTGATCTGTCTGTCAATCACAACAAGGGCTCCCCCTCCAGGTTATGTTAGGTGCAAAAAGCCCAAAACTACAGTTCCTACAAGTTTTGACCCCACCAAGCCCATGTAGACAGGCTCCATTTTACAGTCCCAAATGTACTGATTGGCCCATTTCAGCAGTCCAGGACCAAGATGATGGAAACAAACAGAACTGTCCATGCTGCAAAGAAGGCAGGTTGGAACAAACTGCAATATTATTACTACTCTAACAAATGATCAGCAAACAAGCACACCTTCTAACAGAGCTCTCTTTTAGATTAATTATGACTGCAATCCAGGCAGCTCTTAAAGAGACAGTACACAGAGACTGTATTGGCACTCTCTGGCAAGCAAATTTAAACTGCAAACACCCAGGACACCAGCCTGGCAGTGAGCATTTAGACAAGCTCAAGGAAGACTTTTCAGAAAACCCCATTTGTAGGGGGTTACACCCTTCCCTGCCTGGAGAAAACTTGGCATCCGCGTCAAGTCTGTACCATCACAATATCAAAAATGCAATATAATCGAGACATATATATATATATATATAATTAGCTTGTTACATTACTGTACCTTTCAATATACTTCACATTACTACATCCATATTGACAATATTTATGTATGTTTCATACAAGTAATACTGATTCATTTAATAACTCCTTGTACATTAAACAATGTAAGAGGGGGCCCTTCCCTATCAGCTAACTTGGGGCTGGATGGGGCAAGGGCACCATGGTGAGAGGGAAGAACAAGTAACCTGGAGTTGGCCGTCAAGCTCAATTCGGGCAGTGAGCTTGACGAAACATAAACCCCTTTGTGAACCACATTGAGAGAAAAATCCACTGGCCTCCCAGGGGAATCATAACTAAAGCTTGACAGCTTGGCCAGTCTTTCTGGGGGGGAGCGACCACAGTCTCTGTACTTTCAGCACTAACTTTGGAGCTTCCATCACTTGTGAGGGGTGCCTCTGCATGGATGGGAATGTCCAAACTTGGAGCACTGTCAGTTCCTTGCTCTGTAGGCTCTGTTTCCACAACACTTTGCTAATTATCTTCTGATGGAGGCCCAGGTTGCTCATTTTGAGGAGGCTCTGGCACAATTAGGCTTTGCGGCACTGAAGGGGGGGCTGTCAACACTCTCACATTGTTCTTCAAGTCCTGGTGTGTCACCAGAGAGACTCAGACCATCAGCCCCTTCTTCGGGCAATTCACACAGTTCCACAAAACACAGAGAGACCGCAACCTCAGATGTAATACTTTGCACTTCACTTTCAGGGAGCATTAGCTCCAAGGACGAAGCTGGGGGGGTTAGGCAGTCCAGAAGGCCCAGCTTCATTCCCACAATTAGTCATAGGGTTACCTTGAAACAGCTGACTCAATTCATAGGAGGGGCAATAGGCATTGTCACACTCACTTTCGTCAGAGGTGGACTGACAGTCACTATCATCTGGGCCTGCTGCGGGGGAAACCTTAAATCTGTAACTACTGGGATAAGTTGACTTTGTCTCTTTTTTGCAGCAGCATGAGCCACCAGCCCAGGGGAATCAATCTCTGATGGTTCAGCCTCAATTATGACTTGGCCGATAGGTAGCAAGTGGTTATGGTGCATGGTCTTGACAGCTTTGGAGTTATTCTCTGGACACACCTTGTACTCTGGTAATCATTCAACTTTCCAACTACTACATGGGGAAGATGGTGCCACCTATCAGCAATTTTGTGCTTGCCATGCAGTCCCAAATTGCATAACAACACACGGTCTCCAGGCCAAAACTCTTGAGCCTTTACTTTTTTATCATGCCTCTCTTTGTTGGCGAGATTTCTTTTGGTGGCCACTGTCTGGGCCAGTTGATATGCATGGTTCAATTGAGCTTTCAGTTTCTGTACATACTGTAGGTAATTTTCGGCTCGGACCCCATCTGGAGAGACGCCAAAGCAACTCAACGGGCAGTTGGGCCTCCCTCCCGAACATGAGGCATTAGGGGGAGAACCCAGTAGCATCATTTTTTGTGCAACTGTATGCGTGGACCAAGGTGCTAATCTGCTGGCTCCACTTAGGCTTGTCTTTGGGATAGAGGGTGCCCAGCATGTTTAGAAGGGTGCGGTTAAAACGTTCTGGTTGAGGATCCCTCTGTGGGTGACAAGAGGTGGTTCTTGACTTGCGCACCCCCCATAGAGAAAGCATTTCTTTGATTAGCCAACTTTCAAAATCTCTGCCTTGGTCAGAGTGGATCCGCTGAGGGGCACCATAGTGGACGAAGAAATTTTCCACTGGCACCTTGGCCACGTTAGAGGCCTTTTGATCTTTAGTTGGAAAAGCTTGCACATACCGTGTGAAATGATCCGTAACACATTGCCAATATTCCGCTGATCAGGTTCTAAACACAAAAAGTCAATGCAGACCAGTTCCATGGGGGTGCTGGTAGTAATATTGACAAGGGGGGCAGCTCTCTGAGGCAGGGCTTTCCTTTGCAGGCAACGACTGCAGGTCTTTACATGGTGCTTAACATCAGTCCCCATCTTGGGCCAGTAGAATCAAGATCGTACCAAGTCGAGAGTTCTGTCAATACCAAGGTGCCCCATGTGATTGTGGAGGGACCTCAGTACCAAATCTTTAAAGGCCATGGGCAGTACCAATTGCTGCCTGTCTACTTGACCACCATGATCCACTGTCTCTCTGTACAACAACTGATTGAGTAGCTTCAACCTGGGCCTTCTTTAAACAACAGAGCAGTTCGCAAGTCAGGGGAATGCAACTTGGACACATCTTTCCCTGCAAGCAGGGCATGAAGTGTGGGCTGAATCATAGGATCTTGGGACTGAGCCCACAGAATGCTGCCATTGTCAAATTGAGGTAGTGCACTAATATCTAGAGCAGAAAAGTGGCAATAGGCAGCTGGTATGCAGGTATCAGGAGGGCCCAAGCAATCTACTAAACAGTCCACTGTGTCTGCAGACATCTGTTCATCTCGGTCAAATTTTTGGCACAATGCTCCAATGTCAGGTTCAGACAGCCTGACCCAATCACGCTTGGAAACATGCCTTTGTGACAAGGCATCAGCATCAATATGGTTCAGTCCTGGCCTGTATTCAACAGTATAGTCATAGGTTGTTAAGGCGGAAAGCCACCGGTGCCCAGTGGCATCTAACTTAGCTGAAGTCTGTACATAGGTTAACGGGTTATTGTCAGTCTTCACCAATATCTTTGCCACATAGAGGTATTCATGAAACTGGTCGATGATGGCCCATTTTAGCACAAGGAACTCTGGCTTGTGCACAAGGTAGTTTCGCTCTGATGGGGTCAAGCTCCTACTGGCGAAGGCCACTGGTCTCAAACCATCCTCAATGGTTTGATACAGCACAGCTCCTAGACCCTGCAGACTGGCATCTGTATGAAGCACATAGGGCTTGTGGGGTCAGCATAGGTGAGGATGGGGGCTTGGGTGAGCTGGTATATGACTTCGTGAAAGGCTGCTTCACATTCGGGTGTCCAGCAGAGCCCAAAAAGTTCACCTGTGCAGAAGTACACTTTCTCTGGTTCTTTGACAGCCCCTTTTTTATATTTATGGTTGGTAGGAGGGTAACCCTGGGTAAGATTCAAGAGCAGGCGAATCACCTTTGAATAGTCTTTTATGAACCTGCGGTAGTAGCCACAGAACCCCAGGAAATGTTGTAGTTCTTTCGAATTATGGGGCTGTGGCCAAGTAGTCAGTGATTCAACCTTACTGGCATCAGTCTCTATCCCTTCTGCAGATACTATGTGCCTTACATACTTCACAGAGGTTTGAAAAAACTGGTACTTGTCAATGGACAGCTTGAGGCCGAAGTCTTCCAATCTGTCTAGGACTTTAAACAGTCGGGTCTCATGCTCCTCTAATGTGCGCCCAAACACAATGACACTGTCTAGGTACACTAGCCATTCCAGCAAGTTCATATCTCCCACCGCACGTTCCATCAGTCGCTGAAAGGTGGCCGAGGCGCCTGAAATCCCCTGTGGCATACTCAGGAACTCGTAGAACCCCAAAGGACAGATGAAAGCTGTTTTCTCATGGTTCTCTGGGACCATTGGGAGCTGGTAGTATCCGCTGTGAAGATCCAATACTGAAAACCATTTGCTCCCATTCAAACAATCCAGGACATCTTGTATACAGGGCATGGTGTATTGATCGGAGATGGTCCGCCGGTTCAGGGTTTGATAATCAACACACATCTTTACCGACCCGTTCTCCTTATGCACAACCACAATGGGAGAGGCATATGGGCTCCTGGATTCTTGTATCACACCAGCAGCGAACATTTCCTGCAGGTGTCTCCTCACATCATCTATGTCTGCTGGGGCGAGATGTCGGGATCTCTCTTGAAATGGCTGGTCATCATGCAGGCGTATGTGATGTTCTGCACCCTGGACACACCCCACGTCCCATTCTTTTAATGAAAACACTTGGTCCCTCTGAGCGAGTTTCTTGCTAATTCTAGCCTTCCATTCAGCTGGCAATGGGGAGTCACCAAAGTCAAATAATTCCAGGGTCACTCTCTCCTTCTCGCTAGAGCACTTGTTGCTGGGCAATACAGCAGTGTCGGTGCAGTGTACTGTAGCTAGGGTGCACCCTCTGATCACCCGAATCTCCTGATCTGACACATTCTGAATCTGGACCATCACTCATCGTGCATAGGCGTGGGCACGAGCAGGCAAGATGCTGGGTTTGACCAATAATCCCTCTGGCAACTTTCCATCTCCTGGTGCATCCAACATTAATATTTTGTTCTTTATGTTTCTCTTTAGTCAGACTTCTCCAGGGATTGAGCACTGGGCGTTGGGAGCCAATACCAAGGAGTCAGGTTCCTTTTTCCACACTATCCCCACTGGCTCATCTGGGTCCCCTTCATCGGGTCTCTGTTGCCAGTCATAAGCCCTTTTTACTAAGGCTGGAATTCTTAGGGCCTGTCCAGTCAGCTGCCCTTGTTTCTCATGGCAGAGTTGTGCTAGTTTCCCAAACATGTGGGTGTTTGTTCCAATTAACAAGGGAACCCCATCATACAGTCCAGTGGGGGGACACACTAGGGCCAGTGTCTCTACTTGCTTCTGTACACCAGTAACAGTTGCAGGAAAAGACAACTAGAGGTGGGCATATCCTAGATATGGATAAGACTTGTCGCTCAGCCCCCACACATGTAGGCCTTCCAGGGATTGTAAGGGCACATCAGATAAGTGTTTGTCATACCAGTCCTGAAAGACAATGGTCACTTGCGACCCACTGTCAAGCACAGCCCAAGAAGGAATACCATTCAGAGCCACAATATTGTCCATTGAAGGGCCCACTATCTTGGACCAGTCTGGAGGGACAGTAGCAGGGGCCGGTACAGACGACTAAGCCACAAAGAAGTTGGAGTTGGGATTTCCTGAGCCTTCACTGCAGTCGTTTCCAGCACCCCTCAGCCATGGTTTCACTTTCCAGAGCTCCCCTTGAAGTCTGTATACAACCGTATCTAAATCTTTTGGGGACCAGCATTCTTTCTTCATATGCTCCTCCTTCCCATAATTATGACAGAGTATGCTTTCTAGAGTCTGGCGTGGCCAATGCATCACATTGGGGGCTGAGGCGGGGGTACCACCAACAGAAAATCGTGATTCAATCTCTGTCTGGTGTGTGTGGTGAGCATGGGGAGACACCTCGGTAATTCCCTTACTTCCACAGTCAATTCATCAATCTTTGAGCTGCTGTCAACAGGGGATGCCTGTGAGTGCACCCCACCCCCATAGCGGACACGCTCTGAGAGGGGTTTGGGCCCATTGTATCTCTGGAATGGGCTTGTAAGGAAATGGTAGCTCTCATTTCTTGGACCTCTCACAGTATTTCGTCCCAGGGCGAAGCATCCTTGCTAGCCTCCCAATGTTCAACTGGCACTGTATTTCGCCTCTGAGCATCACTCACATGTGCATCCTTGGTCATCTGGGCAGCAGCAACAGCAGATACAGGAGGGGCCCCCCATGTGGCTGCCTCCTCTCAATCCTCTGAATTTCCTTCATCAGTCCGTCATAGGTAGGAGGCGCATCCAACGGAGCAGCAAGGTGTAGTTAGAGCAGCAATAATTCAGAGAATGGGGCTGACTTGAGAATTTGGTCCAACCTATTCCAATCTAACTTAGCTGGGGCCATGCCACCTTTCTTTAGGCATTCTTGTAGCACCACTTTGAGTCAAGGCACATACATGGATAAGGGCTCCCATGGGTATTGCTGAGTGTTTTTGACCCTACCCCACAGGTCCTCATCCGAATCGGGACTCCCATACACATTTTCCAATGCATTCAAAAAATCTTGAGTACCGTATATACTCGCATAGAAGTCGGATTTTGGGGAGATGAAATCAACATGTTGTTTCACCTTCTGACTTATATACGAGATATAGCGCTGGTTTGTTAGAGACTATGACTGATCAGAACAAACGTGCACGTTGCTGACTGTGTTAAGACACTGACTCTAAATGATTAACACCTCTTGATTCTTAATTGCTAACTGCTGGTTGTTAATTGCCTGTGATTACCTTGCCGTAGTTAAATCTTCTGTCCCTCCTCAGTTCACTATTGCTGCTCACTCTGCCCAAGATGCAGGCTCACAAACGAAAGCGCAGTGCATATGATGCAGATTTTAAATTAAAAGTTGTTCGGTATGCTGAGACTCATACAAATGTTGCTGCTGAGCGAGAATTCAGTATTGAAAAAAGTTAATCCGCGACAGGAAACTGAAAAAAGATTTGCTGCTGTGTGCCAACAGAAATGTTAAACGCATTCGTGTAAACCCTTCTCCTGTATCAGCTATTGAAGAAGAACTGAGCTCCTGGGTCAGCGAACTAAGGCAGCAAGGTTACATTGTAACCAGAATGGCTATCCGGCTTCAAGCGCTTGCTATATCAAAGAAGCAAGGGAGTGCTAGCAACTTCAGTGCATCTGCGGGGTGGTGTACCAGATTTATGAAGAGACATGGTCTCACACTGCAACAGAGGACACACATAGCACAGAAACTCCCTGCAGATGTGCAGCTAAAGGTTGACAGTTTTCACTAATTTATTATAAAAGAAAGAAAGCTGTACGATTACCCCCTAATATCAATCGGCAACATGGACGAGACACCGGTCAGCTTTGATCTTCCTTCAAACCGCACAGTTCACTTTAAAGGTGAAAGGACAGTCACAGTTCGAACTTGTGGACAGGAAAAATCCAATTTTACTGTAGTGCTTGCTTGCCTAGCAGATGGCACCAAATTAAAGCCAATGATTATTTTTAAAAGAAAAATGCTCCCTAAGGAAAAGATGCCTCCTAACGTCCTTGTGGAAGCACATCCTAAGGGCTGGATGGATGAAGTCCTTGTAAATAAATGGATAACTGAGGTTTGGGCGAAAAGACAAGGTGCACTATTAAACAGAAAAAGCCTTATTATCTGGGACATGTTCCGTGGTCATTTGGTGGACTAGGTCAAAATAATTGTATGCCTTCACTGCACCCGGCAAGCTGTAATACCAGGAGGCTGTACATCACTTCTTCAACCTCTCGACGTAAGTCTCAACAAGCCATTTAAAAATAATATGAGGGAGCTTTGGAGGGAGTGGATGGTCAATGGCAGCAAGGAATTCACCCTGGGGGGGTAATGTGAAAAAGCTTAATTATGGACTGTTGTGTAACTGGGTATGGGAGGCATGGGACGCTGTCCCAAGCACAGCTGTAGAGAAATCTTTTAAAACATGTGGCATTTCGAATTTAATGGATGGGACAGAAGATGAATTGCTGTTTGCAGACCTCGTTGATGAAAGTGGTGCCTCATCCACTGAACTAGCTGATGATTCAACCGTACCTGAGCCCGGAGAACCAGACAATGTCTACGATGACATACCGCTGACAGAGCTACAACTCCACATGCTGTTCCAATCTGATGACGAGGAGGGTGAGGAGTTTTTTGGATTTTAAACAGACTTGAGTGCACTTTATTTCGTGAACTGGTAACCACCCCAAGATGAGTTAATGACTGTGCAATGACTGTGAGCTTGCTCTGTTTTTTAAAAACCTGCACCTTACTAAATGACTTTTGCAACTGTGATAAAATAAAAAACGTTTTCTACTTTAAAATCTGCTCAGTTCTTCTTTGTGTTTTTTTTTTTAAATAGACTATTTGCAACTGTGATAAAATAAAACACATTTTCTACTTTAAAATCTGCTCAGTTCCTCTTTGTGTTTTTTTTTAAAATAGACTACAGCTTCTAAGAAACTCAGGACCCGACTTATACGTGAGTCAATAGTAAAGTTGTAATTTACCACATTCATGTCGGGACCCCGACTTATAGGCGGACCGACTTGTACGCGAGTATTTACGGTCATTGCTTCAGGATTACTAGCCTGTGTAGTGTGGATACTAAGTTGGGCAGGGCCTCTGAGGCTTTCAACCACCCTTCTCCTCTTCTCTGGTTCGGGGCACTGCCATTCTCGGATCTGAGGGGCAACACAGTCTATCCAAGTCTCCCAATTGTCCTCCCCCTGGGGTGTGGGGAGGTGCCTGAAAACATCCTCAGCTGGTGATATGAGTTGTGACTAATGGCGGGTACAGATATAGGGGCCAGCAATGGCACAGGTACAGAAGGCGGGCAGTAACAGATGCTGGAGTGGGAGGGGGTGTTGGGGAAGGAACACCCCCAGGTGGCAGGAATAGTTTCTTAAAGTCCTCTACAGTTTTCCCTTCCTCCAGCAACAACTTAGCAAATTTCTCCTCAAAAGTCTCAGATAATGGTGGGAGCTCATCCTCCCCAGGGTCTTTACTGACTTTTGTTATCACTCTCCAGGTGGCTAGGACCCCTTCTGAGGCAATAGTCTGTGGCACTTTAGAGCTGTCCATGAGGTCACTACATTCTACCAAGGCTATGAAACTTTGGGCGATCAAATCAGCCTGTCGACCCACCACCACAGGGTTTTTTAAACATTCAACTTTGGAGAGTGCACCTTCTACAGTGTCCTTACTGGTACCCAGGGGAATATCCAGTATAAGCAGAGTATTTGGGGGGTCGGTCTCCTGCCCAGTACACCACCCCACCAACTGGTGTACAGCCATTTCTACTGGGGTAGCCATTAATCTTTAACAATAATTCATCATTTTTGGCCACTAGAAGGCACAAAATCCCAGCGGTGAGCCTTCAAGATGCAACCCCTAGGTGGCACTGTCCCAAGGGCTACCACCCCTGCATGCGCGGCTAGTAGCAGGTTAAGGGGCCTGAATTCTGAAACGGGTGCCTCCACCCGGAGGTCAGGGTTGATAGTGGTCAAACTAACCTGGGTACAGCCCTCCGGGACACTGTAACCCCCCTCTTTCCCTTCTAGTGGCCTGAGCAATATACGATAATCACTTTCACAGTACCCCTTGTACTACATACCAGTACCCACACTGTTTACATTTACCACCAGGGCTGGTTCCTCTGGCTCGACCCTGGTGATCCCCTGTAAAACAAGGTTGTGCACAGTAAATAGCAACAGTACAGTACTCTTGGCACAAACTGGAACCACAGTCAGGTTAAATGCAGCAAAAAAGTCAATTCAGATTTATTCAGGGGACTTGAACAAGGAAGGGGCGTAATCAGGTTGATTGGCTTAAAGGCTGTATTAATCAAACAATTATGCATGCGCTTTAAGTGCCCACACAGTGACACACTCTGGGTACCCAGGTAGGAAAATGGTGGGCTAGCCAGGAACGTTGCAGCTGGTTGGGGCCCTGTGATGGAAGAAAGCAACATGCACAACACACACTACTTGTAACCTGGAGCCGGAGGGCTCAGTTTGTGAAAGAAAAAGCAACAACACAATCAGTTTACAACACTTTAGATTTAGCTGTTGTTGTAGGGAGCTACCCATATGTTTACTCACGATACCCAATACCGGACACAGGCAGGACAAAATTGAGACTGCAGGTTGTTGAGCTGGAGTGCCCGGAGAAGTGGGGCCTACACGAATCACTGAGGCGTCGTTCCTTTTCAAGTGTTGAGCAGGAGCTGATCCCCAGGCTGGTCTCTCATTGATGGCTTTCTCTGTGCAGTGGGTAGTCGAGCTGGGCAAGTGTGGCAAGTCCCAGCCCCAATGGAGATGATTTTAGATTCAGACTGTGGGGCTGGATGTGACATCCTGCAAGCAGAATACAGTTCAAACCACAGTGGAGGACCAAATCGCGACCCACTAGCAGCACCCAGCACATTTACACGTAAGGAAATTCTAATGCAGCTTCCAGCAGCCAGAATACAATTCAAACCACAGTGGGGAACCAAATTACGACCCACTATAAGCACACAACACATTCACATGTAAGGAAATTCCACTGTACCAGGCAAAAGGCTCTCCGGTTGCAATTACAGAGTCTCTGCACAATCCGGGAGTTCAGAGGTGGCTGGAAGTCCAGACAGGCCAATCGCACTCAACAAATCTTCAGTCTTCTTCAGGTAGGAGCCTGGTCACAATTCAGTGGTTTACTTCACTCTCCAAGTTCAGATTCAGTCCAAAAAAGGCACAAGTTCCCTCTCAGGGACAGCAGGCAGGCATGCAGGCAAAAACTCAGGCCTTTTTTTCACAGTTCTCCCATGCGAATCCACTATGGATTGCTGTTCGAACTACCTCGAGCTGTTACTTCTTCACTTCCCAATTTAGATCTAACTGAAACTGCAAGCAGTTTGGGACTTTCCCCAAAATCCAAAAGGTTTGTTTGGCTGATCTGTCTGTCAGTCACAACAAGGGCTCCCCCTCCAGGTCATTTTAGGCGCAAAAAGCCCCAAACTACAATTCCTATAAGTTTTTACCCCATCAAGCCCCTGTAGGCAGGCTCCATTTTAGAGTCCCAAATGCACTGATTGGCCTATTTCAGCAATCCAGGACCAAGATGATGGAAACAAACAGAACTGTCCATGCTGCTAAGAAGGCAGGATAGAACAAACTGCAATATTATTACTACTCTAACAAATGATCAGCAAACAAGCACATCTTCTAACAGAGCTCCCTTTTAGATTAATTATGAATGCAATCCAGGCAGCTCTTAAAGAGACAGTACACAGAGGCTATATAGGCACTCTCTGGCAATCACATTTAAACTGCAAAAACGCAGGACACCAGCCTGGCAGTGAACATTTAGACAAGCTCAAGGAAGACTTTTCGGGAACCCACATTTGTAGGGGGTTACATGTATAAAAAGGAAAAATATATATTTTATTGAGAGATTTTTTTTTCATAACTTTTTTATTAAAAGTTTTGCATATACAAAACCACAATCCATACAAAACAACAGTGACCAAAGAACAGTTCTTCATACATTTCATCCATAGGTACATAATTTCTCCTTTAAAAAAACATCACATTTACAGTTGATTTTATTCAATTCAGTTTGGGTGTGACTCAGTATGTAGAGGTTCCCCTCAACTTGGGGTGAGAAATGGGTTGTCCCCCGTAAAAGCCAGCCTTCCCCCAAGGGGGTTCACCATCCACACAAGGTTCTTACTCCTCCAAGCCTTCCTGCATAATCTGGGCTTCCGCTAGTGTCAATGAAGCCAGGTAGGGTGCCCAAGTTCGGAGAAAACTTTCCCCCCTACCCCTGACCATGAGCGTAAGCTTCTCCAGTGCAAGAGTTTGTGTAGATATGGTACACCACTGGTTCAATGTGGGGGGTGCATTCATGACCCATGTGTTTTGGATACAGTGTCGAGCTAATATTAAGAGGACCCTGGTCATCTAGGGAGTGTCTCCCACTCTTCCCCATCAAGATTCTCCAACCCAAACAAACATAGGAGGGGGTCCAACTGGAATGTTCTCCCCGCCATCTTTTCCATGTCCAGTAGAACCACCTTCCAGATATCTTGCAGGACTGGGCAGGCCTAAAAGCAATGATAATATGATTCCACATCCCTACCACATCTACCACAATTAGGGGATAATGTCGGATGGAATGTATGCACTATTAAGGGAGGGCAGTAAAATCGGTTAATGAATTTGTAATAAGACTCTTTGAATTTATTACATACTACTATCCCGATATGCAGGGTTAGCATCGTCTTCCAATTGTCCTCTCCTATCTGCAAACCTATATCCTGATCCCATAACATCCTGTTTTATTGTGTAAGGTCAGGGAAATATTGCTTCCCTGCCCATGTCGCCTTCCGAATGATACCTCTGGGATCACACTTGGCCCAATATGTCAATTGCTCCACTGGTTCCGGCATAAGAGATCCCAGTCCCACCTCTACCCATTCCTCTGACATAGGCACAAACCTGGAGGTACCTAAAAAAATTGTGTTTATCTAATCCCAGACACCTCTGCAGGTCTGCAAAGGAACATAAGCCCTCTCTGGAGCACAGGTCCCCCACACTCTGGATTCCCTTGGATTCCCACTCTTTAAACCCAGGGTCCTCCAGTTCCGGTAAGAAGGACAGATTCCCGGCAGTGGGTAACAGCAGTGTCTCAATGTCCAATGCCTTCTTAATTCATAGAAGCTGTCCCCAGCCGTCTAATACCACCAGAACCAATGTGTTCCTCTCCCCCAGATCCAGATATGCTTTGCGTCCTCGCTTGGCCAGACAGTCCGACACTCTTCCAGGGCAGCCTACCTGCTCCAAATCCACCCAACTAGCCACCTTCAGCTGATTTACCCAGTCCTGAATGTACCGGTGTTGGATGGACAGATAATAGTTAGGAAGGTCTGGAAAATTGAACCTCTCCATGCCATCCACATCTGCCTTCAGTCTCTGCAAGCAGGCCCTGGATCTCTTCCCCTGCCATATAAAAGGTGAAAATGCCACCTCCAATCTCTTAATAACCTCCCTTTTTAAGCCAATATGCACCATTTGCATGATGTAGAGAATCCTGGGGAGAATATTCATTTTAATTAAATTGATTCTACGTAACTAAGAGATGGGTAGGGGCCCATTGACGCAGATCAGCTTCTATTGTTTTAATTATGGGCGTATAATTGAACTCATATATAGACCCCAGGGACCTGCCCACCTGGATATCCAAGGATGTAAAGCTCCTGGTCACCACCTTTAACAGCCATGTGCCTTCCTTCCCCCCCCCACCTGGAAGGCACAGCAACTCCGACTTACTAAGGTTAATTTTATACCCTGCAAATTGGGCAAATGTTTCAATTAAATTTAACAGTGGAAGCATTGATACTTGTGTATCTCTTACAAATAATAGCATATCGTCTGCATAGAGGGTAATTTTATGCTGATTTCCTGACACTCCTTCCACCCCTTTAATTTCCCCACATTGCCAGATTGCCACCGCTAATGGCTCCAAAGCAAGTGAAAACAACAGGAGGGAGAGGAGTCACCCTTGCCTCGTTCCTCTAGCCAGGTCAAACTTATCTGAGAAGGCGCAATTCACCAATATCTGTGCTCTGGGGGATTTCTACATCGTCTGCACCCATCCAACGAATGTATCACCCAGACCAAGCCGGGTCAGCACCTCAAACAAATAACTCCACTCCACCTGGGTTGAACGCCTTTTCTGCATCCATAGATATGATGTAAGTGTTGTCTTTCGACTGGTTCGCCCTCCAGATCACATTCAGCAAATGGCAAACATTATGGTACGAAAGGTACCTCTTAATAAACCCAGTTTGTTCTGGGTGAATAAGATCTGGCAAGACCTGCTCCAATCTGAAGGCCAAAACCTTCGCTAGGATTTTTAAGTCACAATTTAGCAGGGAGATAGGTCTGAATGAGACATACTCTGCCGGGTCTTTTCCCAGCTTGGAAATAAGGCAGACAGCATCAAAACATGAGGCAGGGGGTGAGACCCCCTCCCCCTGTCTGTCTAAAGACCTCACACAAGGACCCCGCAAGCTAGCTGGCCCGGTGGCGTTGAGGGTTGAGGCACTGGATGCCACACCTTATGCTACGCTGGTGACCCAGGTTCGGGAACAGACTCGGGCTGCTGGGGGTTGGCAGGGGAGGGAAGGGATCGAGCATCTGGAGGACTGCTCTCCCTTCCCAGGGAGAGATTTGGGGTTGTGCCACTCCAGGACGGCTCCTGGTGGTGGCCGGGGGCAGCGACAGAACATGTGGCGCAAAAGCGGATGCTGGGGGGGCGGAGTTTTGGCAGGCATCAGTGCTCATCACCATGGATGCCATTGCACATCCACGCTCTGCATGGGAGAAATGCCGGAAAAACCCTCTGGAGCAATGGTGAGATGACGGAGACCCCAGGGGCGCGCTCACATCCCAATGCCAGCCCAGCGCACCCAGGACTCCCACGGCCGACCTGGTGATGAGGTAGGTCCCTCTAATCTCAGAAAGAACCACCAAGGGGGCAGGCCCAGGCCCTCCCTGGAGGGTGATCTGGGGGGGGGCTGGACCTATCAGAGTCACTTGGGGGGAACTGGGGGGAAGCAGTGGCTCAGGCCGGGAGAGGCAGCAGCTGAACGGGTACTCCTGAAGGATGCCCGTGGCCCAGGAGTGAATAAACAAAGTCTAAAAAAAAAAAAGGCCCCACAAGCTGATTCGCCAGACATTTATAGTACTCCACCTGGAAGTCATCAGGCCCGCTAGCCTTGCCTGCCTTCAATCCCTGAATGGCTCGACAAACCTCAGCTCTGGTGATAGGCTCATTAAGCTTAGCCCTCTGTTCCTCTGTCACCCCTGGCAGAGTCAGCCGATTCATGAAACCTTTGACTAGGTCCAGCTTGCCCCCACATTCTGCCTGGTAGAGGTGCTGATAGAAACCCCAAAAGCATTCCCTAACCCTCTGTTTGTCCCGGAGAAAAGTTCCCCCTCATCACTAACACTGGGGATCAAAGTGGGGCCCCTCCCCCCTCTCATCAACTGTACCAAAAACGGCCTGGGTTTGTTCCCCCATTCAAACAACTGTTTCCTGCAATACATCCACGACTTGTGCACCTCCCCCCTTAACAGTGCATTCAAGGCTTCCCTGGTGATATCCAGCAAGATTCTGACTTCCCCAGCTTCTCTTCCCACCACCCTCCACTCCAAATCTTTTAGACGGGACTCTAGTTCTACTCTTTTTTTGCTGTCTGCTTTTCTTAACCCGGGCAACATAGCTGATAATAACTCCTCTCATGTACAGCTTTCCAGCATCCCATATCATGGCTTTGGAGGTAGGGGAGCCAGCATTAGCCCCTATATAAGACTTCCACTGCTCTTCCAGATACTTCTTAAATTCTTTGTTCCCCCAACATGTATGTGGGGAATTTCCATGGTGGCGGGCCTTCCTGCTGCTCATTAACAGAGGCCACTAATATGACCACAGCATGGTCTGATATGTGTATGGAGCTGTGTTTAATATTCTGCACCCTCATGTACCAGGCCAGAGGCAAATAAATATAATCAATGCGGTACCATGTGCGATGGGGACTGGAAAAAATGGTGTACTCCCTTGCCTCTGGATTTGCCGTGTGCCAGCCATCCACCAAGTCAAGGTCAGGCATACTGACCTGCCACTGACATATTGCCTCCCTAGTCCTACCCCACCCTTCAGAATGGTCCAGGAGAGGGTCCATTATAAAATTCAGATCCCCCAATATAAGTCCTGGGAATTGCTCTCTGGTCAGTAAGTCAAGTAGTACCCGATAAAAGGCTGGGTCATACACCACTGAGAGATTTTAAATAACAACATAACGCAGTAAGTACAATAAATTCAGTAACATTCATTGACAATATATAGATACTAACAAATAACAAATATAGTAGTGCTATTCTTAACTACAATAATCTTATCATGCAGTTATCCTATATTCTATAAACAGCTTGAAAACCAGTTCAGTTTAAGACTGTATAACTCAATAGTACTCTACAATTGAATTTAAGTCTTACAAAATTCCAGAAAAGGATCCCAGACCTTCCCAAAGTAATGAGATTTAAGTAAGTTGTAATTAATTCTTTCATTGTTAGCCAAAGCACCCATCATATCAAACTGCTCCCTTATAGAGGGAATTTTCTTCACCTTCCAGTTTTGTAGAATTAACATTTTATATACTAGAGGCTAATGGGCAGTTACTGAATGATGGGACCCTCATTGCTGAGACCCTCAATCACCATTTCACAAACCTCGACGATTACAAGGCTGGGCTCCCAGTGACTAAAAACCAGTACCACATACTGGAACCTCCTAACCATGACCACCCATCTTTTTGTTCTTATATTTTTATCTCCCCGGGCCACTGATCTGCTTACCTGCACGTCCTGGCATCACCCGCAGGTCTGTCCGCCCACCGACCCCCTGGAACCTCCCCGGCACCTAGTGGTCCCACGACTGCCCCGCTTACCCCTGAAGGGGGGTGGGAAACCTCCCTCGAGCCTCAACCCACCCAGTCCAGATCCAGCATTGTCGCGCCAGGTACCGGAGAGTCCAGCTTAGGGACGCACTCATCATGCTGTCGCAACCAGTGCCTCCTTTTCCACCTTTTTCACCCCCATGTCGGGCAGGTGTGCACTGACGCCTAATGGCCCCGAGCGTGCGTGCATCCGCCCATGCTCTTGGCCAGGCATCTGCCTCCGGCTACGCTTGTGATCCCCGCAGCTGAGGTACCTCCGGTCTCCACCGGGGGTCCCTCCTGTGCCGGGATGCCCCTGGATCCCCCCCCAGAGAGAGGAGAGCTGTCATATGGACGCTCGATCCTACTCCCTCCCCACCGACCCCCAGCTCCCCGGGCTCGTTCCCGAACCTGGGTCGCTGGCGTGACGCGAGGTGTGGCATCCAGCGCCTCAACCCTCAGTGCCACCAGGCCGGCCTGACCACCCATCTTTTAATCTGAGGTTAGCCAAGGTCAAAGAAGTCCTCACCCTCCGAAAGACCTTGAAAACCAGAGGATCAGGTGGGCCGGACGGTATCCAAGCCAGACTACTCAAGGACGGTGCTCCAGCACTCGAAAGGCCTCTTACCTGGCTCATAAACAGGTCTCTTCTAGAAGGGACTGTCCCTGAGCTGTGGAAACACACTCACGTGGTCCCATCTCAGCGGGTGGACCAGCGAACCCATCGGCAACTACAGGCCAATCTCCCTGCTTTGCACCCTAGCAAAAATCCAGGAAAAACTGGTGTACACTCAACTCCATGAATACTTACAGGCACACCGGCTTCTTTCCCCGCCTCAACATGGGTTCAGAGCTAAGCATGGGACAGACACCGCTCTAACTAAGTTCTCAGCAGATGTGCTTAGGGAACTTGACTCAGGGTCCAACACAGGTGTGGTTTTCATCGACCTTTCCAAGGCATTCGACTTGGTCGACCACCGACTCCTACATCACAAATTGTGTAACATAGGTCTGGACACTCATAGGTCTGGACACTCATACTCTCAGGTGGTTTGAAAGCTACCTTACTGGTCGTTCTCAGAGGGTCAAGTGGAAGGAAAAGATCTCTGATCCACTGCCCCTTAAGAAGGGGTTACCACAAGGGTCCATACTCGGTCCCCTCCTGTTCTCCCTGTTTATAAATGATCTGCACAACCACTATGGGAGCAGTACTGTCATCCAGTACGCTGATGACGCCGTGATTTACAGATCCACTGACAACCTGGGTGACCTAGGTCCATCCCTACAAGAGGACCTACTCACTAAGGAGGACTGGCTTACTAAGAATAAAATGGTCCTTAATACTACCAAAACCAAGGCCATGTTGTTCGGACCTAGATCCCTTGGCCAAAACAGAACACAACACCCACAACTCACTTCCAGGGCGGGTAACAAACTAGAAGTGGTTGCCTCCATAAAATACCTTGGCCTTACTTTGGACCAAGGTTTCACTCTAAAACAACATGTTGACCAAGTCACCAAAGCCATTCACGGTAAACCTGGTACACTTTATCGTCTCAAGGATCAGCTGATCCCAGAAGCCAGGACTGCCATTGCTTCATGTGTCCTCCTCCCAACACTCACCTACGCTGCCCCAATACTTCAGGGAATGGCCAAGCTTGAGTTCAATAAGTTACAGGTCTTGTACAACAAGGTGGTCCGCTTCGCCACTCAGTCCCACTCTAGGAGCCACCACTGTGATTCTCTACCACTTCTCAGCTGGCCTTCATTTGAAGCCCATCTCAGGTACCCAGTGCTCTGCCTAGCACATAAGCTAATTAGCTCAGCACCTCCCCCAAACCTCACAGGGCTCATAACTGCCAAGCGAAAACCTCGCAACCTATGGACCTCAGGCCAAACTCTTCTTGAAATCCCAAGGGTATGGACCAAGACAGGGGGCATGTCCTTTTCCCACACTGCCCCTTCCCTGTGGAACAACCTTCCTCCTGAGGTTTGGGAAGCTCCATCAACTGTGAGCTTCCAAACAAGACTCAAGGCACACATGCTTGCCACGAGTCAGTGCCAATGCTATGTTACCTGACACTTCCACACTACCCTCCTGCCTGAGCACTTACCTCACTCCTGCCTGAGCTGGAAGCCCTAACCCTTCTCTACTGGCTCTCCTCCTAAAATACTCTGCTCGGGTAATGGTGACCCAGGTGTTGCTCTGATTCTCCTCCATTGTTTCACTTTTGCTAATCACTGTAACCTGCTATGTAATATGTCAATGCTATATATTTATGTTCACCTGTTACATGCTATAATCTACATCTGTACTAATTGTGTATCCTATTAGTCCTGAAACTCCTGGGTCACCCCTGAAAAAGGGACCTCCGGGGGCCCAGTGGGCCTACCCGGTCATCAAAATTCAATAAATAAATAAATACTAATGCAGCAGCTAACATCCATATTTGAAGTGGGCATGTAATGTTCAGTAAGGTGTCTGTGTCTCGTAAAATGAAGATGGCTGGATTAAGGGGGATATTAACTTGTAAAATATTCTGACACAAAGTATGAATGGTTCTCCACCCTTTGAATATCTCAGGACAATCCCAGAACAAGTGGCTTAAATTATTATTATCTTTTCTACATTTCCAGCAGTTAACATATTTGTAGTAACCCATGTTTTTAAGTTGGTGGCATGAATAATAATAATAATAGTGAAGTATTTTCAATTTTGTCAGTCTACACCGCACTTCTCTGCAGCAGAGGTGGGCATTTTCCCATAACCTTGACCAAGAGTCTACTGATATTTTTATGCTAAATACTTGTTCCCTCTTAGTTTTAGCTGTCACTGTAGTGTGCTCTTCCTCCTCCGATGTGACTTTATGTATAAGACTTACCACTTTCCTTAATTGACCTATTTTTATGAATTTTGTCCCACTTTAAATAGGAGGGGGTCTTCTGTTTAGCACTAAGAATTTTCTTAGAAAAGACATTCCTTATCTGCAAATCTAGGTAGAACTGCAGTTTATTCAGTCTGAATTTCTTCCTTAGCTCTTCAAAAGATAAAAAAACTATTATCAGCTTGTTCAGTACATTTTTAATTCTTACAATGCCATTTTTTACCATCATATATCTTTGAGAGTTTTTCCAATTGTGAGACATATATGGAGTGTTCCAAAATGGCATATAACCAAGGGGGTAGAGAACCAGGATTTCGGACTTTAGACAGTGTTTTACATAAGGTGACAGTAGTTGGAATAGTAGGGTGGGAAGGATCCTTCCAGGCATGGTCAAGTATAACAGGTCAATAAGATGGAGGGGTCTTACCAATTGATTTTCTGTTACCCATAATGGAGAACTGATGTGAATGCTCAGTGAACCAATGAGTTGCTTGTTTAAGGAGGTAGGCCCAGTAGTATCTTTGCCACCAGGGCAAGCTTAACCCTCCCTTTTTCCTAGGGGCCCTCAGTTTGTGAATACTTAAGCAAGGTGGTTAACCATTCCATAAAAATTTAGAAAATAAACGGTTGATCTTTCTGAACCAAGACATCTGAATCAAAGTAGATAAGTTGTTAAGAATATAAAAAAAGTTTGGTGCTAATACCATCTTTATCAAATTCACTTTCCCCCAGAGAGACAGGTTCAGTTTAGACCATCTTTCCAGTTAAGTAGTGATTTCTGCCAGTAAAGGTGTTAAATTGGATCTCACTCTTTTTTTAAATGGTGCTGAGTATAGTCATACCTAAATATGTAATACCTTCATCTACCCAGGGGAATGAAAAGAACTGTAAGATTACATTTTTTTTTCAAATTCAGAGGAAACCAGCATAACATCTTCAGTTTTGCACCAATTGATGTATAAGCTCAAAAGGGATGTAAATTCTTACAATAAATATTGCAGCTCTACCATTAAAAAATGATATTCAGTGACAGTTAATGACATCATTGGCAAAGGCTAAGATTTAGTTGTTTTAATTGCCAGTTTTTATTCTGTGAATATTTGTAGAATTCACTATTCATCTGTTTAGGGGTTCAATGCATAATACAAAGAGTAATGGCAATAATGGACACCCTTGTGTAGCTCTGCTAGACAGGGAGAATGTTTCTGAAATGGTTCCATTAGTGATTATTGATGCCTTAGGATTATATATCACTAAGCCTGATTTTTTAATTTTTTGGTCCAAAATTACATGTGTCTAATACTCCACATAAAAAGTTCCATTCCAGGGAATTACATATTTTCCCTATATCTAAAGAAATAGCAACAGAGGGGGAAACATTTTTTTGAGCCACCCAACTAGCAGAAAATAATCTGTGCAATTATCAGAGGCTTGCCTGTTTCTCATAAATCCCACTTGATCCACCATCAGGTCCCAGTGCTTTATCAGTTGGAGCCTCTTTAATAACTTGTACAATCTCCATTTCAGTGAACGAGGCATCAATAACCTGTTTTCTCTTTCTGTATTTTGGGGTAATTTAAATGCTGCCAGGAAAGAGTTCATGTTTCAAACAACATGAAGTCTTGCTATATTATGACATATGCAGTGAGTCCCAACCTTCGAACTGCTCCGGAGGTGAAAGAGTTAACTTTCCATGCCAGGCATGGAACTTTGAGCGCGAGCTCGGTTGAAAACTCTGTCTGTTGTTCTTCAAACTCAAACAGTCAGATTCTTTACTCCACCTCACTGAACAGTCGCTTCGGAAATTTCTTCTTCTGCTCGGTTCGTTTTGTCGGTTAAAGTATTATTTTATCGTTTTTTTGACCGAAATTAAACCGCAACCGGTCGGTTCAAGCTCTGTCTGTGGTATTGTAAGTAATAGATAGGCTTACATTTATTTTACTCTGTGTGGAACTTGTAAACGCTTTTCGGTTCGGTTTGAACCGATCAGGTTATTCTCAAACTTTACTAGTCCTTATTTAGAGTGCGGTTCCTGGTTCTTATCGGTTCTAAAAATAACAGATTTCATTACGGTTTTTGCCACGACCCGTGGCACGGTTGGGAACCGATAAGAGAGTCTTGCTTGGCGGATTGCCATAAACGGGCAAGTTTGGTTAGGCTGGCACTATGTCTGAGAAACCCAAAAGAAAAACCGGGCCCACTGGGTTTCAGCACTGTAGTGTTTGTGGGGAAGCCTTTGCTAAGGCTGACCCACACACCACCTGTGTGTATTGTCTGGGGTTTGACCACCTCAATGCAGATTGCCAGATTTGTAAGAATTTTCCTGCTGCCACCATAGAAAAGAGAGTTGGTAGGCTCAGGGAAAGGGAGGCCAAAAAGTCTGCTGACCCGGATGGCCAGCCCGGTTCAGTTCCAACTGAACCGGAGGGCGTGCCCTCTGACCAGGGCGATACTTCCTCGGGCAAACGAAGAGCCAGTTCTGAGGAGCCGGTTCCAACTAAAAGGACTAGAAAGTCAGCTAGTGTGGAGCCAAAAGTTCTTTCTCCAACTGCTGTGGAAATAGCTAAAGCAATTCAAATTGTCCAGTCACTTTCCCCGGTTCCAACCGAACCGACACCATCAGGGAAGCGCTCGGTTCGGCCGGTTCCACCGGTTCAAGATTATGATTTTGAGGATTTTTATGAACCGGAGGATGGGGAAGAGGAGTATGAGGAGAGTGAATGTGGTTTTGAAAGTCTGGATGTGCCCATTGAACCGGACATCTCTCCAGACAGACCGTCAGGGGTTTCTCCTCCCAGGCTATCTGAGTTCCCTTCTCATTTTATGTTCTATAAGAAAGTTGCTGAAACTCTCCAGCTCCCTGTTGAGGAAGCTGTTGATGACTAAGAGGAGCCTGGTTATGTAGAAATGATGGATATTCCAGAGTCTAGGAGACTGTCTATTCCTTTGCATAAATCTTTTTGGAAACAGACAGTAAAAATTCTAAAAACTCCTCACACTATACCTCCTGTTGATAAAAGAATGGACAAGAGGTATAGATTATCAGGCTCTGATAATGGAGTTCTCACACAGCAATGCAGCCATGTGGGGTGTGTGCAGGCTGCAGCCTGTGACAAGGCAAATATTCCTTTAGCTTCACACCCCTGAAAAGGACTCCAGGAGGATTGATGCCATGGCAAGAAACAGTACATGGCAGCATCTTTGGGAATCAGACAGGCAAATTATATGGCTTATGCTGCTAGGTACCAGAAATCCAGATGGGATACTGTGCTGGCCCTGGCAAAACAGGTCCCTGACCAGCTTGCCAGGGAGCTGGAACAGGTGGCTGCAGATGGTACTGAGGCATCCAAGGTGCAATTTCATGCTGCAGTAGACTTAATGATGTGTCATTAAGGGTCATGGCTACATCTGTGGCACTGCAGAATGGCTTGGCTCAGATGTACTACCCTGTCACAGGATACCCAGTCTAAGGCCATGGATTTTCCTTGTTGGGAATTCTCTGTTTGGGGAGCAGACAGAGAATTACATGAAGAAAATGGATGAATATAGGACCACCTATAGGAGTGCACAGGCCAAGGAAAGGCAGGCCACTCCTCAAAGGCAGCATCCCAGGGGCAGGGGCAGGCCTTTTCATAGGCCTTTTTACCAAGCCCAGGCCTCCTCTTCTGCTTATGCCCAGAGGGAGTTCTTTAGAGGGAGAGGCAGACGGGGTACAAGCAAGCCTGCTTCCACCCCTCAGCCCAAAGCCCCCGCCAAGCAGGCACCCTGATGGGGTGGCCAGGGCCGATTCTCCACTACCTGTAGGGGTGGCTTACTTTGTCCAGGACTGGAAGTCTTTAACATCAGACAAGTGGGTCCTGGAAGTAGTAAGCCAGGGACTGGTTCTCAGCTTCAAAAAATTTCCAAAGATGAGAGCCAGGTCCTTTCCACCTGCAAATCCATCAGAGGCACTTGCCCTAGAAACAGAAGTTTCTACCCTCCTGGCTCTCAGAGCTGTGGAAAGGGTTCCACCCCTAAACCAGGGCAAAGAGTTGTACTCCAGGTACTTCCTTACCCCAAAAAAGACAGGAGAATGGCAGCCCATCCTGGATCTCAGATACCTAAACAAGCACCTTTTAAAACCAAAATTCAAAATGGTGACTCTGGGAATTATTTTACCCTCTCTAAGGCTGGGGACTGGCTAGCGTCCCTGGACCTCAAGGATGCCTACTTCCATGTTCTTACCACAAGCTCCCATCAAAAGTACCTCAGATTCGAACTGCCCTCAGGCCATTACCAGTTCAGAGCAATGCCCTTCGGCCTCACTTCCGTCCCGAGGGTATTCACAAAATGCCTGGCAGTAGCAGTAGCCCACTTAAGAAGGCAAAAGATTGCCATCTTTCCTTACCTGGACGACTGGCTCATAGTAGGCCAGTCTCCAGACCAAGTCAAACTACACCGCCAGGTAACTCAGCAACTGCTCACATCTCTAGGTTTCCTCTCAATCTTCCAAAGTCAGTTCTAGAGTCTGTCCAGCTTCTCACCTTCATAGGTGCAGAACTGAACAAAAAAGAGGCCAGAGTCTTCCTTCCTGGAAAGAGCAAGGACCCTGGTCTCTGGCCTCCTTTTCACCCTGCAGGTCTCTCACCAGCAAGGCATTTTCTGCAGCCTGGGGCACATGGCTGCTTCTACAGCAGTAGTGCAGGGAGCAAGATTTCAGATGAGGGACGTCCAGTTCCATTTGAGAGCCTTTTGGTCTCAAAGGAGAGACCCTCTAACCAAATTGATCCCAGTGACTCAAACCCTGATCCAAGCCTTCAGTGGTGGCAGGACCAGAGCAATCTGAGACAGGGGGTCCCCTTCACCCCTCAGTCTCACTCCTTAATCCTTACCACAGATGCATCCCTCTTGGGGTGGGGAACTCACATGGGCGACCTCACTACCCAGGGATTGTGGTCCCCACAGGAATCTCTGCTACATCAATCTGTTGGAACTCAGAGCAGTTTTTCTAGCACTCAAGTTTTTTCCACATCTGTTCAGAACAAAGTCGTACAGGTCAGAACAGACAACACCACTACAATGTGGTACATCAACAAGCAAGGAGGCACTGGCTCACGGCCTTGTGCACTCAAGCAATGAAGTTGTGGTCTCTGGCTTATTCCCTGAACACCTCCCTTACGGCAGTTCACCTCTCAGGCAAGGACAATGTCCTGGCAGATGCTCTCAGCAGGATTTCCCAGGGCCATCACGAATGGTCACTGGATCCCCTAGTACTGGTGGTAGTATTTGCCAGATTGGACACCCCGCAGATATATCTTTTTGCAGCCCCAGACAATCACCAACTCCCTTTTTGTTGCAGGCCCCAGTGTTGGGCTCAGTCCTCTGGATGCCTTCCTTCTCAGTTGGGAAGGAAGTTTCTCATGCTTTTCCCCTTCCTCTTCTGTTCAAGGTGCTAGTCAAAATCAGATCTCAACCCTGCAAGATGATCCTGATTGCTCCAGATTGGGCCAGACAGCCCTGGTACCCACTCCTTATGTCCTTAGCAGTCCACCTTCCCTGTGTCTTCCCAGGATTCACAAACTGTTAACCTGTGCCCAAGGGAGAGTTTGGTACCCGAACCTCAAATCTCTCAATCTCAAGGCCTGGCTCTTGAAGAGTTAGAGTTTGCTGACCTACACCTCTCCCAAAGTGTATTGGATATCTTGAAGGCTTCGAGGAAATTTTCCACCAGGGCTAGTTTATAATTCCAAATGGAGGAGATTTTCCATATGGTGCTCTGGCAGGCATATTTCCCCAGAATCTGCTGACTTACCCACAGTCCTGGATTATATGGTGCATTTGAATACTTTGGGGCTGAGACCAGCTACCCTAAAAGTGCACCTGGCAGCTGTGTCTGCTTTCTTATCAGCAGGTAAACCCTCTTCTTTTTCAGCTCATCCTGTATTCTCCAAGTTTTTCAAGGGATTGCTTCACACCAACCCTCCATTCAGGGCCCCTGCCCCTGCCTGGGATCTTAATATTTGCATTGCCCAGCTTATGCAACCCCTTTTGAGCCCTTGTCTCAGCAGAGCTTAAGTACTTGACTTGGAAAACTGTGTTTTTGGTAGCCATCACTTCTGCCAGGCGCATAAGTGAATTACAAGCATTGTCAGTGGAGCCTGATTTTATCTCCTTTCATAGAGATAAGGTGGTCCTCAGGACTAACAGAATGTTCTTGCCTAAGGTGGTTTCAGACTTCCACCTTAATCAATCTATGTCTCTCCCTGTGTACTTCACTGACCATTCCTCCTCTGGCGAGAGGAGACTGCACAGTTTAGATGTCAAAAGAGCCCTTAGTTACTACATAGAACGTACCAAGGGTCACAGGTTTGACTCCCTCCAACTGTTCCTCACTTATGGTGAGGTTGGTAAAGGGAAACCTGCCACTAAAAGATCCATTGCCAGGTGGATTGTCTCTTGTATCCAATTTTGCTATGAAAAACTGGGTAAGGTTCCTCCCTCAGGCCTGAAGGTTCACTCTACCAGAGGTACAGCTGTGTCTCTGGCTGCTGCCAGGGACATCCCTATCCTAGAGATATGTCAAGCAGCTACCTGGAAAACAGTTCACACTTTTACCAAGCATTACTCCCTGGACATCCAGGCTACGAGTGATGCTCGGTTTGGCACAGCTGTGCTTCAGAGCCTATTTCCTAAGTAGGTTCAATTAGTGCTTCAGAGTAACTGGTAACTGGTATTTTTCCTTTAAACTTAGATTGTAGGCTTGTAGTGACACTATACTTTCTTTCTGTGTTGTCTTTACTTATAATTGTTTTTGGGCTGTTGAAAATTTAAAAAATAGTGGTGGTGTAATTCTGTGCTGTCTTTAATTGCTGCAATTTCACTTCACCCCTTCCCCAACTCTTAATTATATGCCCTGATAAATCTGATTGACAGGAGCTAAACACAGGGTATAGTAAGAGGTGTGAAGTAGGAGGGGCATAAGGGGAAGAAGACCACCCTCAGCACGACAAGTGTTTTGACTCATTTATTTATTTATTGGTTTTTCCTTAAAAAATATATATCTGAGGATCAGTTACAGGATTTTTAGTACTGTAAATAAATAAAAAGAGAACTAAGAGAGCTTCAGTAGCAGATAAGTAGTGGAATTGCAGTATAATGTGGGAGTGGTGCAATGCAGTGGCTGTGGGCAGCCATATTCAGGCAGACCTTCTGGACACTGAGGTGCTGCCCTATCTGCATGCATCTCTCGACTGCGGGATGAGGTAGCCAGACTCAGAGCGAAGTAACTGGGTCAGAGTACCATCACCCCTGTCCAGGAACCACCCAGTCCAATGCAGCTGCCTCAAAGGATGCCGAGAACGAGGAGCACTTGGATGACAGTGGCTCAGGGAGAGTTAGAGCAGTCAGGCAGAGGCACATCCCGGATCCTATTCCTCTCAAGAACTCATATGCCACACTGGCAAATGAGGACAACCAAATAGAGGTACCCAGGGAAGTGGAAGGAAAGGATGTGGAGGTTAGGCAAGGAGGTGACCTCAGTGGGAAAGCAGTGGACCCCAGAGGAGGAGGAAGCGAATCCTGTGTGGGGACTCCATCATAAGAGGGATCCAGCTAGGAAGACAGGAGGGAGGACAGGGAGGTGAGGTGCCTACCAGGTGCCACGGCATGGAGGGATGGAAGGAAGATACTGGGGATCACTGGGAAGGCAAACAGGAGGGTGAGCTGGATGTCATTATCCACCTAGGTACTAATGACTTGGCAAATGGGGAGCCAAAGGAAGTTCAGGAAGAGTTTAGGAAACTGGGAGGGTCTCACAAGTAGCTACTTCTGTCACTTTCTCAGAAGTACTACCTGTGAGGCAAGGGAGAGCATAGGAGTGCATGCACAAGGAACTTTAACTCATGGTTGAAGAACTGGTGCTGTGAGGAAGGGTTTGGATTCATTGGTGACTGGGGACCCATCTGAGAGGATGGAGGTTTATTCAAGCCTGACGGCCTGCATCCATCCTGGAGGGAATCCAAGCACTCAATGATAAGTTTAAATGCTACATTGACAAGCATTTAAATACAAGGGGTGGCAGGCCAGCAAGGATGGTACCTACTTGTTCACCCCCACAGCTAGTAATGGAACCAGTGAACCAGAGGAGTGGCTATCTCTGCAAAGCAGTGTGAAAAGATGGAGATTAGTGTCCAAAAGGTGGATAAGCAGAAAAGGGCAAAATTCAGCAGAAGGGCAGACAGCAAGGAGAACCAGGGATAAATGACAACCAAGGAAGGGGCTGGAGAACAGTGAAGCAGTCTTGGGAGGTCAAATCATGGAAAGCCATGTGTGCAAATGCCAGGAGCCTTAGCAACAAGATGGAAGATCTGGAGGCTGTCATGGTACAGTCAGACCTGGACATTGTGGCCATCACTGAAACCTGGTGTAATGATAACCATGACTGGGAGATGGCCATACCTGGCTACAACATATTCAGAAGAGACAGAGCAGGCAGGAAGGAGGAGGGTGGCACTGTAGTGAAAATGACATAAGGCCACACAGATCCAGGAGGAACAAAATGGGGAGAGATACTGTGGGTTAGCTGGAAAGGAAAATGGGGCCAGCCATCCGCACAGGTGTGGTCTATAGACCACCAGCCCAGGAGGAAGAAACAGATAGGGGTTGATGCTGCCATCCAAAGGATGGCAGACAAGGTGAGGTAGTACTGGTTGGAGACTTCAATATACCAGACGTGGACTGGAGCATCCCAGCAGCAGCATCAACTAGGAGCAGATTTATCCTGACTCCTTCTGGTGCCTTCCTCAACAACTGGTCATGGAACCAACCTCGGCAGAAGGCAATACTGACCCTGTGCTCACAAACAGGGACAGTGTGATGGGGGTAACAGTGGGGAGCACCTGGGTAACAGTGACCACCAGTCATTGTGGTTTGAAATCACAGAAAGAGCAGAACCAAACCACACAAAACACGTATCCTGGATTTTAGGGGGCAGACTTTGGGAAATGGGGAGATGCTTGAAAGAGGCATTAAGGAATGGGACAGGAATCAGGGATTGAGGAACAGTGGGCAGTATTTAAAATGGGGATTATAAGAACAACAGAATTATGCATTAAGCAGGTTACAAGAGGAAAAGGAAGAGGAGACCATTATGGTTTCCAAAGAGGTAGCAAAGAAAGTGAAAGCCAAAAGATTGCATTCAGGCAATACAAAAAGACACAGGCAGAAGGGATAGGGAGAAGTACCAGGAGAAACAAAGGAGGCAGGAAGTCAGTAAGGAAGCCAAAGCTCAGACAGAAGAACACATTGCAAAATCAGTGGTTAAAGGGGACAAAACCTTTTAAGGTATATAAGGAAAAAAGAAGGACAAAGGGAGGGATAGTGAGACTGAAGGGGAGGATGGGAGCCACGTGAGGATGACAACAGTAAAGCTGACATATTGAACAGGTATTTCTGCTCAGTCTTTACTAAGGAAGAGGGTAATGGGTCTGAAGGGAGTACAAGGGGTGAGAATGGTGCAGAAATGGACCCAAGTCCCTTTACGAGAAAGGTCCTGAAGGAACTGGAAGTAATAAGAGCTGATAAAGCAATGGGGCCAGATGGGGTGCAACCCAGGTCCTTAAAGAACTAAGAGAGGTGGTGGCTGAACCTCTGGCTATCCTGTTCAGCCAATCACTGGAAACAGGGAGGTACCCAAAGACTGAGGACAGCAGATGTAGTCCCCTTTACAAAAGTGGGAACAAAGAGGAAGCAGGGAACTACAGACCAGTCAGCCTCACCTCGGTAGTGGGAAAGATCATGGAAGCACTACTGAAGGAGAGATTGGTGGAACATCTGGTTGTCAATGGACTACAGGACCCAAGGCAGCATGGTTTCACCAGGGGAGGTCATGTCAGACCAACCTCATTGAATTTTTGACTGGGTGACTAGGAGGTGGATCAGGGAGGGCAGTGGACATGGCCTATCTGGACTTCAGCAAGGCCTTTGACACTGTGCCACATAGGAGACTATTACACAAACTGGGAATATGGTGTGGGCAGGACAGTAGTGTGGTGGGTAGGTAACTGGCTGGGTGGCAGGACACAGAGGTGGTGGTAAATGGCTGTCACTCCACAGAGGGAAGAGTAACCAGTGGGGTACCACAGGGATCAGTGCTGGGACCGGTCCTATTCAACATCTTCATCAGTGACATTGCACAGGATCTAGAAGGCAGAATTTCACTGTTCGCTGATGACACAAAGCTCTGTAACAGAGTAGACACACCAGAGGGTGTAGACAGAATGAGAAGGGACCTGCAGAAACTTGAAGAATGGTCAAGGGTTTGGCAGTTGAAATTCAATGCAAAGAAGTGCAAGATAATGCATATGGGGCACAAAAACCCTGGCACAATATATCAGTTGGGGGTGAGGATATAGCATGCACCAAGCAGGAAAGGGATCTTGGGGTTGTCATCTCTGATGACCTCAAGGTAGAAACAGTGTGACAAGGCATCAGGTAAAGCAAATAGGATGCTGGGATGTATAGGCAGGGCATCACCAGAGGAAAAGGGAGGTCTTAATTCCGCTATACAAGACACTAGTGAGGCCCCACCTGGAGTACAGTGTACAGTTCTGGAGACCATACCTACGTAAGGACATAGACAGGGTAGAGAAGGTTCAGAGGAGGGCAACAAAGATTGTGCATGGGTTGCATCACAAGTCCTATGAAGACAGGTTGAAGGAACTGAACATGTACTCCCTGGAGGAGAGGAGGGAGAGAGGGGATATGATAGAGACATACAAGTATCTTACAGGGAGGAACAGGGTGCAGGAAAACACTATTTTTAAGCGAAAAAGATGTTTCAGGACTAGAGGGCATGGGATGAAGTTGGAGGGAGGACGATTCAGAGGAAACATGAGAAAGAATTTCTTCACAGAACGGTGGTGGACAAGTGGAACACCCTGCCAGAGGAAGTGGTGGGAGCTGAAACAATCACGGGATTTAAGAATGCATGGGATAGACATAAAGGAATTCTAGAGGTCAGGGGTAAGGGGAAATAGACTTCTAGGAAAACAAACTGAACTTACAAGCTCAAATGGGCAGACTAGGTGGGCCATAGGCCCTTATCTGCCGACACTGTCTATGTATCTATGTTCTGTCCCTCCTCCATGGAGGTACTGCTGTGTAGTCTGCATATGTCATAATATAGCAAGACTTCATGTTGTTTAAAGAAAAAATTACTCACCTTAGTAATGTTGTTTCTTCTAATGGAGTCTTGCTATATTATGACCTCCCCGCCGCCTGCCCCTCTACTTTTGGGATGTGGGTGGGCAGTGCAGTGTTGGCACTTAGTAGATGCCCACCTTATTTTTTCACCCCTCCTTTTTGGGGTGTTTGGGTGTTGTTTTAATTTTTGGATCCCCTGACTTGAGTCTTTGTTTTGGGACCAATAAAAATGTGTTCTTATATTTAGTAGCCAGTTGGCTAGTGTAGGTTTACGGCTTCCACACAGAACCTTAGTGAGTTTTGCTTGTAAAGATCTGACTGTTTGAGTTTGAAGAACAACAGACAGAGTTTTCAACCGAGCTCGAGCTCAAAGTTCCATGCCTGGCATGGAAAGTTGACTCTTTCACCTCTGGAGCAGTTTGAAGGTTGGGACTCACTGCATATGTCATAATATAGCAAGACTCCATTAGAAAAAACAACATTACTAAGGTGAGTAATTTTTTCTTTCTGTATTTTGGTATCCTTGGGATTTCTATAGGGGTTGATAAAAGTCTAGAAAGCATTTACTTATTTGACTGGGTTTGTAAGTGACCTCCCCTTTTTGTCACGGATACCATTAATAATGTTTTGGGTATTTTATTTCTTAAGACAAAATGCAAGGCGTTTACTCTCCTTTTCACCAAATTCACATTAATTTTGCTTAGTTGGAAACAAAGCACATTCTGCCTTTGCAAACTGTATCCTATTAATCTCAAATTTTAAATTTGTGGTCTCATATACTAGGTTTTGTTTTCTTAATCAGTCGTTTCTCCTTAAGGGAAAGTTCTTTTTGTTGTGCTCTTTTTATTTGCAGCAAAACCAATTATTCTGCCTTTGATATATGCTTTAAAGGCTTCCCATATTCTGTGTCATGAAACTTCATTACTCTCACTGATTTTAAAATATATTTTGGTTTCTTTGAGAAGCCATTCCTTAAAAATAGGATCATGCAGCAGGGAGGTGTTAAACTTCCATCTAAAGCTTCTGTTTTGTTTGTTTTCCAACAGTAGAGATTTTAAGGAGACTATGGTCTGAAATAACTATGGAGTCATATTTTATCTTGGACATATTATTACAGGATTTTAATGATAAGACAAAATAATCTAACCTGCTGAGTGAGTTATGATGAGCAGAATAAAGTGAAAAGTCTTTGTCAAGGAGGGTGAGCTATTCACCATGCATCCAGTAGTCCTTGAACTTTGGTGAGGCTTATCACAGCTTCTCTGGACTTGATGCTATTTATACTTAATTGTGCTGGATTTCTGTCCAGATGTGCTCCAAGGCTCCGGTAACAGTCTCTTCCTCCCACCCTGCCTAGTGCCAGGCCCTCCAGGCTTGGCACTGCCATCAAGCATCCATCTGGTGGCAACCAAGAGCCAGGGAAACCCCACGGCATAAAGGGTAGGTACACACCACAAATAATAATAAAACATATATATATATACAGTATTACATATTGTATATTATAAGGGAGAGGGACATGTGGGGAGTGGTGCAATGCACTGGCTGTGGGGCAGCAGTTTTCTGGGAGACATTCTGGAAACTGCATTGCTTTCCTATTTGCAGGCAACTGTCAGCTCTGAGGGAGGAGGTTGCCCACCTCCAGGCTGAACTAGCAAGGACTATGGAGGCCTCCCACCCAAAGAGCACCACTGCCACAACCACTGCCCTCAGAGGTTGCCAAGTATGAAGAGCAGTTGGAACACAGTGGGTTCTGGGAGGGTGCGGGTGGTGGACCAGAGGCAAATCCCCTTAGTTGTACCTCTACGCAAATCATATGCCATTCTGGCAGAGCAAGGTTCCTCTATGATGGCACCCTCAGTGGAGACCCAGAAGAATGGTGAGGACATCCACAAGGGAGACCCACAAAAGGGTGGCAAGGGACACCGCAGGGGAAGGAAACAGCTTCTGATAGGGGACTCAATTGTTAGGGAGGTAAAACTGGGGAAGGGAGAGGAGAAGGAATTAAGGTGCCTGCCTGGTGCCATGGCTTGGAGGGACAGGAAGCGAATCCTCAGGATTGCAGAAGCAGTATCACAGGAGAGGGAACTAGATATCATTGTCCACCTTGGGACAAATGACCTAGCTAGGCATGGGATCAGTGCAGTGCAGAATGAATTTGTGGAGTTGGGGAGGGGCCTCAGATGGGTAGCAAGCATGGTAACCTTCTCAGAGGTGCTGCCAGTCCATAGCAGGAGTGAAGCTAGGGTAGTGCACACCATGTAGTTTAATGAATGGTTGCAAAACCGGTGCAGAGCACAGGGCTTTGGCTTCATTGGGGACTGGGGGTCCACCTGGAGAGATAAAGGTCTATACTGGCATGATGGTCTGCATCTGTCCACAAAGGGAACCAAGCTCCTAGGTGACAGGTTTAACTGCTTCCTTGGCAAGCTTTTAAACTAGCCAAGGGAGGAGGTGCTGATAAAAGGCAGGAAATTTCAAGCCTCCCCCCACAAAACATAGCAGGTAGTAAGGTAAACACTGAGGTACAGAGCTCAACACAGGGCAGGACAGGGGTAAATGGAAAAATAGACAAGGGCAATAAGAGAAGGGATGGGGGAAAAAAGGATAAAGCCAATATTAAATGGAGGGCAATGAGTACCAATGCCCGTAGTCTGGGAAACAAGCCTCCTGAGCTAGTAGCCCTGATGGAAGATGAACAATTGGATATTGTGGCAGTCACGGAAACATGGTACACAGAGAACCATGACTGGGATGTCAACATACCAGGGTACACAATCTACAGAAGGGACAGGGAAGGTAAAAGAGGAGGTGGAGTAGCTCAATGCATAAGGGAAGGGATCAAAGCTACAGAACTAAAAAGTAAAGGAGGAGGACAAGAGGCACTCTGGGTCACCTTGGAGACAGGGAATGGCATCACAATCCGCACAGGGATTGTATACAGACCCCGTCTCAAGGGGAGGAAATGGACAAGAAAATGATAGAGGACATTCTCAAAATGGCTGAAAAAGGGGAGATACTGTTGATAGGGGACCTGAATATGCCAGATGTTAACTGGATGACATGTACTGCAGCCACATCCAAGAGCAGGGTCATTCTTGATGCCCTGCAGGGGGCAGGCTTTAGACAGCTAGTGTTGGAACCCACTCAGGAGGGAGCAATACTAGACCTGGTACTCTCAAATGGAGAGAGGATCACAAATTTAGAAGTCAGTAGACATCTGGGAAGAAGCGACCACTGCACAGTGTGCTTCGCAATGAGCACAACCATGGAGATAAGCCATACAAAAACAAGGATACTGGACTTTAGGAGGGCTGACTTTGGCAAAACGGGTGAATACCTGAAGAATGCACTAGCAAATGGCCAAAAAGGAGGGGTGGAAGAACAATGGAGAAAAATCAAAACTGCCATCATAGAGGCAACAAGCCTTTGTGTGAAACAAATAAAGAAAACAAAGCGGAGTAAAAAAACACTATGGTTCTCAAAAGAGGTGGCAGGGAAGGTTAAGGAGAAGAAGGCTGCATTCAAAAAGTATAAGGAATCACAGAAGGAGCACGACAGGGAACTGTATCAATTAAAGCAGAAAGAAGTGGTAAAGGCAGTCAGAATAGCAAAGGCCCAAACCGAGGAAAAAATAGCCAGCTCAGTTAAGAAGAAGGATAAAACCTTTTATAGGTACATTAGGGAGCATAGAAAGGTTAAGGGAGGCATAGTGAAGATTAATAAAGGAAAGGGGAGGTGGGCAGAGGGAGACGGTGAAAAGGTAGAGATACTGAATGAATACTTTTGCTCAGTATTCACAAAAGAAGATGAGGAGGAGTTACCTAAATCAGACAATAGAAGCACTCTGGGTAGGGGGGTTGACACCAGTCCATTCACAGAAGAAAGAGTCCTGAAAGAACTCCTAAAACTCAAGGTGGACAAAGCAATGGGGCCTGACGGGATTCACCCCAGAATCCTAAAAGAACTAAGGGAGGACCTAGTGACACCACTGACCACGCTTTTTAACAAATCATGGCAGGATGGGGTGGTACCTGAGGACTGGAGGAGGGCAGATGTGATTCCCCTTCACAAAAGTGGGAGCAAGGCAGAAGCAGGAAACTACAGACCTGTAAGTTTGACCTCAGTGGTAGGGAAAATAATGGAATCACTTCTGAAAGAAAGAATTGTTGAGTACCTAGAGGCCAGCGGGGCACAGGACCCAAAGCAGCATGGATTTACAGCAGGAAGGTCATGTCAGATGAATCTAATTGATTTCTTTGACTGGGTGACCAAAGTAATAGACCAGGAGAGGCTGTGGATATGGCCTACCTAGACTTTAGCAAGGCATTTGACACAGTCCCACACAAAAGATTAATAATCAAGTTAGCCAGCCTGGGAGTGGATCCCAGGGTGGTAGCCTGGGTAAAAACTGGCTGCACAACAGGACACAGAAGGTAATAGTGAATGGAACACATTCTGAAGAAAGGGGGGTTACTAGTGGAGTACCTCAGGGTTCAGTACTGGGTCCAGTCCTCTTTAACATCTTTATAGGTGACATTGCAGAGGTTCTGGAGGGAAAGGTATGTCTCTTTGCAGATGACACAAAGATCTGTAACAGAGTTGATACAAAAGAGGGGGTAGAAAAGATGAGAAGGGACTTGGCAAGGCTGGAGGAATGGTCAGACATGTGGCAACTTAGATTCAATGCAAAGAAGTGCAAAGTAATGCACCTGGGAAACAAAAACCCAGGAGAAGAGTACACAATAGCAGGGGAGGTACTAACAAAAACAAAAATGGAAACGGACCTGGGGGTAGTCATATCAGATGACCTAAAGGTGGGTAAGCAATGTGAAAAATGTCAGTAAGGAGAGCCAGGGGGATACTGGGATGCATAGGAAGGGGCATCACAAGTAGAAAAAAGGAAGTGGTTATCCCTCTATACAGACAGTTGGTGAGAGCCCATCTGGAGTACTGTGTGTAGTTTTGGAGACCTCATCTACGCAAGGACATAGACAGGATGGAAGCAGTCCGGAGGAGGGCAACTAAAATGGTGCAGGGTCTGCAGCAGAAACCATATGAAGAGAGACTGAGAGAGCTTAATATGTATACTCTTGAAGAAAGGAGGGACGGGGGGACATGATAGAAACTTTCAAGTACCTCAAGGGAATCAACAAAGTCCAGGAGGTAGCATCTTTCAGAAAGATGTGTAAGAACAAGGTGCACAATTTAAAGATAGAGGGGGGACGGCTCAGGGGTAATGTGAGGAAATTTTTTTTCATGGAGAGAGTGGTGGATACATGGAACCGCCTTCCTGAGGAGGTCGTTGGGTCTTAAACAGTGGGGGAATTCAAACATGCATGGGACAGACATGAGGCAATTATAGTGGGGGGTTGCAGGAAGTAGGCTGTTGGTTAACTAGAATCTGCAGCTTATCCAGTAGGTAGGGAAATGGGCAGACTGGGTGGGCCAAGTGGTCCCTATCTGCCGTCAAAGTCTATGTTTCTATGTTTCTAAGAGCTGCCTGGCAGCAGTTCAATCCAACTCCTTGCCCCGGCTGACCCCTGACACCCCATGCTAATTCCCAAACATGGGTCGCAAGCGTGGGAAGAGGTAAGGTGCCCACGCCTCAACCCTCTTCACCACTGGGCTGGCTCATGCCTTCCCTTTTAAACAGTGGATGTTTTGTTTACAGATACACAGGAATCGTATTCTTGCACATCTCTAAAAGTAATCCAGCCTATTTAATTTACTTAATACCCAGCTGAAGTGATATCTCTGTCACATGAAACGTGAAGTTGTTAATGTCCATGAAGAGAATGTTCAGACCTTGCAGTGCTGCATAAAATCCATTTCATTGCAACTGATGACCTCTGTTTTTATTTTATTTATTGATATCTTGGAGAACACTTGTGAGCGGATGCTCATTTGTAGGCTCCACATCAGTTACAAGAACAAATTGAACAGGTAGATAGCATTACATTACAAGACATTACATTACAAGCAAGTACAAAATTGCACTGGTACAAAAGAAAAAGTTACTCACCTTAGTAATTATGTTTCTTCTAATGGAGTCTTGCTGTATTCTGACTATTGCAGTTAGCCCCAGCCTTTAAACTGCCCCGGAGAACAAAGGGTTAACTTTCTATGCAGAGCATAGAATGCTGAGCTCGAGCTCAGTTGAGGTCTCTGTCTGGAGCCCTTTGAAATCCAACCGTCAGATTCTTACGGGCCAAAACTCACTAACTATTCTATGTGGAAATTGTTACATTTTTACTAGCCAACTGGCAACAAAAAGTTTTGGATCCCAAAAGGAAGACCCAAGCCAGGAAACCCAAAAACCAATCCAAATAAGAATAAAGATAAAACAAACACCCAAACAAAAAAGAAGAGAGTGTAAAAGGAGCACCCTTGAGATGCAACACTGCACCTGCCCACCCACTTCCCAAAAACAGGTTCTGAGAGGGGAGGCAGGGAGGGAGGTCAGAATACAGCAAGACTCCATTAGAAGAAACATAATTACTAAGGTGAGTAATTTTTTCTTCAAACAACATGAAGTCTTGCTGTATTCTGACTATTACAGACTACCAAGCAGCACCTCCATGGAGGAGGGACAGAACCTACTTTGGGAATAGGCTCTGAAGTACTGCTGTGCCGAACTGAGCATTACTCCTAGCCTGGATATCCAGAGAGTAATGCTCGGTAAAGGTATGGACTGTTTTCCAGGTGGCTGCTTGACAAATTTCTAAGAGAGGAATATCCCTGACAGCAGCCAGGGAAGCAGTTGTACCTCTGATGGAGTAAGCCCTCAGGCCTGAGGGTGGAATTTTTCCTAGTTTCTCATAGCAGAACTGTATACAAGACACAATCCACCTGGCAATAGTTCTCTTGGTGGCAGGTTTTCCCTTCCCCACTTCTCCATAAGTGAGGAACAGCTGGAGGGGAATCAAACCTGTGACCCTTGGTACGCTCTATATAGTAGCTAAGGGCCCTTTTAACATCTAAACTGTGTAGCCTCCTCTCTCCTGAAGAGGAATGATCAGTGAAGAAAACAGGAAGAGACACTGACTGGTTCAGGTGAAAATCTGAAACCACTTTGGGCAAGAACCTTCTATTGGTTCTAAGGACCACTTTATCCCTATGAAAGGAGATAAAATCAGGTTCCACTGACAGGGCTTGCAGTTCACTGATACGTCTGGCAGAGGTAATGGCTACTAAAAACACAGTTTTCCAAGTCAAGTACTTAAGCTCTACTGAGCACATAGGCTCAAAGGGAGGTTGCATCAATGAAGCAATATAAACATTTAAATCCCAGGCAGGGGCAGGGTCTCTGAATGGAGGATTGGTATGAAACAATCCTTTGAAAAATTTACAGAACACAGGCTGAGATGATAGTGAGGAAGACTTCCCCACTGACAGAAAAGCAGAGACAGCTGACAAGTGTACTTTGAGAGTAGCTGGTCTGAGGATGAGGCCATTAAGACGGACCACATAATCCAGAACTGCAGGCAATTCAGCAGTGTCTGGGGAAATATGCTGCTTAGAACACCAAATGCTGAATCTCTTCCATTTGGAGTTATAGGTCTTTCTAGTGACGGGCTTTTGAGAGGCTTTGAGGATGTCCAGAACCCCCTGAGACAAATGCAAATCTGCATACTCTAACTCTTCAAGAGCCATGCCTTGAGATTGAGAGACTGGAGATTGGGGTACCAAATTCTCCCCTGAGAGGAGGTTACCAGGTTGTAATTCCTGGGAAGAGACAGGGGAAGATGGACTGCTAGGGACAGTAACAGGGGGTACCAAGGCTGTGTGGCCCAATCTGGAGCAATCAGAATCACTTTGCAAGGTTGTGACTTTATCTTGACTAAAACTTTGAACAGTAGAGGAAAGGGAAGGAAGCATACAGAAATTTTCCTTCCCAGTTCAGAATCAGAGCATTCAGAGGGACTGTGCCCAAAACTGAGGGTCTGCAACAAAAGCGAGGAAGTTGGTGATTGTCTGGGGCTGCAAAGAGATCTATCTCTGGAGTGCCAGACCTTGAAAAAATCACCTTCAAGACCAGAGGGTCCAGGCACCATTCATGATGGCCCTGTGAAATCCTGCTCAGTGCATCTGCTAGCACATTGTCCTTCCCTGGAAGGTGGACTGCTATCAGAGAGGTTTGCAGGGAATAAGCCAGGGACCACAACTTCATGGCTTCTATGCACAAGGCCGTAGACCACGTGCCTCCCTGCTTGTTGATGTACCACTTGGTGGTGGTGTTGTCTGTTCTGACTTGAACCATCTTGTTCTGCACTGACTGAGAGAAAGCTTGCAGGGCCAGAAAAACTGCCCTGAGTTCCAGGAGATTGATATGGAGAAGACATTCCTGAGGAGACCACAGTCCCTGGGCAGTGAGGGCCCCCAGATGGGCTCCCCAGCCCAGGAGGGAAGCATCCATGGTAAGGACCACTGATTGAGACTGAGTGGCAAATGGGACCCCTTGCCTTAAATTGTCCTGATCCTGCCACCACTGAAGGGCTTGGATCAGGGTCCTGGTCACTGGGATCTGTTTGGTAAGGGAATCCCTCTTTTGGGACCAAAAGGCCCTCAGATGGAACTGAATGCCCCTCATCTGGAATTTTGCCCCTTGGACCACTGCTGTAGAGGCTGCCATGTGGCCCAAGAGCTGGAGGAAACGCCTTGCTGGTCGAGACACCTGAAGGCTGAAGGAAGAAGCCAGCTCTATAAGAACTCTTGCCCTTTCCAGGGGAAGAAAGGCTCTTGCTTTGACAGTATCCAGCTCTGCCCCTATAAAGGTAAGGAGCTGCACTGGCTTGAGAACTGACTTGGGAAGGTTGAGAAGAAATCCTACCGAAGTAAGCACTTGCTGGGTCATTTGCAGGTCTGACTTGACTTGGTCTGGGGACTGGCCCACTATGAGCCAGTCGTCCAGATATGGAAAAATGGAAATCTTTTGCCTCCTTAGAAAGGCAACTACTACTGCCAGGCACTTTGTGAAGACCCTTGGGGCTGAAGTTAGGCCAAAGGGCATTGCTCTGAACTGATAGTGGCCTGAGGGTAACTTGAACCTGAGGTACTTTCTGTGGGAGCACCTGATGGGAATGTGAAAATAGGCAACTTTGAGGTCCAGGGAGGCTAGCCAGTCCCCTGGCCTTAGAGAGGGAAGGATTATTTCCAGAGTTACTATCTTGAACTTTGGTTTTAAAAGATGTTTGTTTAGGTATCTTAGGTCTAGGATGGGTCACCACTCCCCTGTCTTTTTTGGGGTAAGGAAGTACCCGGAGTACAGACCTTTGCCCCAGTGTAGGGGAGGTACTCTCTCTATGGCTCTTAAAGCCAGCAGAGATGAAACCTCTGCCTCTAGGGCAAGGGTTTCTGAGAGACCTGCAGGTGGAAAAGATCTGGCTCTCATCTTCAGAAATTTTTGAAGCTGAGAACCAGTCCCTGGCCTACTACTTCCAGGACCCACTTGTCTGATGTAATAGACATCCAGTCCTGGACCGAAGTCAGCCTGCCCCTACTAGAATAGGAGCGTCAACCCGGCAGGCCCATCAGGGTGTCTGCTTGGCAGGGCCTTAGGCTGAGGAGTGATGCAGCCCTGCTCATCCCCCTTCTGCCTCTCTCTCTCCCTCTGAAGAACCCCCTCTGTGAAAAGGAAGAAGAGGCCTGTGGCTGGTAGAAAGGCCTATGAAAAGGCCTGCCCCTGCCCCCAGACTGCTGCCTTTGAGGAGTTGCTTGCCTCTCTTTGGCCTGAGCACTCCTGTAAGTGGTCCTGTACGCATCCATTTTCTTCATGTAATTCTCTGTCTGCTCTCCAAACAGAGAATTACCCACTACAGGAAAATCCATGGCCTTAGCCTGGGTATCCTGTGAGACTAGTATAGTACATCTGAGCCAAGCCATTCTGCAAAGAGCCACAGATGTAGCCGTGACTCTTGAAGACACATCATTGGAGTCCACAGCAGCATGAAACTGAAACTTTGATGCCTCAATAACATCTGCAGCCATCGCCTCCAGCTCCTTGGCTAGCTGGGGGAAGGCCTGTTTAGCCAGTGCCAGTACAGTGTCCCACCTGGACTTCTGGTACCTGGCTGTATAGGCCATATAATTCGCCTGCCTGAGTCCCAAGGAAGATGTAATGTACTGTTTTTTTGCCATGGCATCAATCTTCCTGGAGTCTTTATTTGGGGGGAGTGAAGCCAAGAGAATGTTTGCCTTGTCACAGGCAGCAGCCTGCACTACCCCAGCATGGCTGCACTGCTGGTATAAAAACTCAGTATCTGAGCCTGATAGTGTGTACCTCTTGTCCATCCTTCTGTCAACAGGGGGGTACAGAATTAGGAGACTTCAGGATTTTTTGTGTGTTTCCCAAAGGATTTGTGAAGGGGAACAGACAGTCTCCTGGACTCTGGGATTTCCATCATTTCCACATAATCAGGCTCCTCCTAATCCTCCTCCATAGGAAGCTGGAGAGTTTCAGCCACTTTTCTGTAAAACAAAAAATGGGAAGGGAACTCAGAAATCCTAGGAGGGGATACACCAGAAGGTCTGTCTGGGGAGATGTCCAGTTCCACAGGCACATCCAGACTTTCATCATCATCACCATCATCTTCAAACTCCCCCTCCTCCACAAACTCCGGTTCATAAAAATCTTCAGGGGTATAATCTTGGACCGGGGGAAACCGACCGAACCGAACTCCTGCGAAAAGGTGCCAGATCGGTCAGAACCGGGCAAAGCGATTCCACAATCTGAATCGCTCTGGCTATTTCCTCAGTGGTCAGAACATGAACCTCTGGATCCAAACTGGTCAATTTTTCTTTGCGTTTTCTTTTTGTAGGAACTGACCCCTCAGGATCGGCTCTCCTCTTGCCTGAAGAAGTATCGCCCTGGTCAGAGGGCACTCCTTCTGATTCGGTCGGAACTGAACCGGGCTGGCCATCCGGGTCAGTGGACTTCTCTGCCTCCTTTTCCCTCAGTCTACCTAGTCTCTTTTCAAGGGTAGATTTAGGAAAATATTTACAAATTTGGCAGCCTGAATCGAGGTGTTCAAACCCCAGACGATAAACACAGGTGGTGTGGGGGTCGGCCTTAGCAAAGACCTCCCCACACTCACTGCAGGGTTGAAACCCAGTGGGCCTGGTTTTTTTCTTGAGTTTCTCAGCCATGGCCAACCTAACCAAACTTACCCTTTTTATGGCAACCGCCAGGCAAGACTCCCTTATCGGTTCCTAACCGTGTCATGGTTGTTGGAAAAAAACGTTCAAAACACGTTTTTTTAAGAACCGGTAAGAACCGGTAACCACACTCTAAAGTAAAACACAAGGATTCAATACAAATGATCGGTTCAGCTGAACTGATCTAACACTTTACAATTTCCACACAGAAACAGAATAAACCTATCTAGTACTCACGTTACCACAGACAGAGAGTGAACCAACTATGTGGAAATAAATTCGGTTAAAACCAACAACTTAACTGAGACTTTAACCGACTTTCAAACCGAGCTGAAGGAGAAATCTCCAGAGCGACTGTTCAGTGAGGCGGAGTAAAGAATCTGACGGTTGGATTTCAAAGGGCTCCAGACAGAGACCTCAACCAAGCTCAAGCTCAGCATTCTATGCTCTACATATAAAGTTAACTCTTTGTTCTCCGGTGCAGTTTAAAGGCTGGGGCTAACTGCAATAGTCAGAATACAGCAACACTTCATGTTGTTTGAAGAATTTCATTACAAGCTAGGTAGACAACAAATTGGTGTGAATTATGAGGTTGGGATAACATTTAGCTTAAGGTATAACATTTAGACACTGCTATAGCATTGGTGAGAAGGTGCCTGCATTGGAGAGTTTGGCATACTTGTGGGGGAAGAAACAGAGTGGAGAACAGGCACAGCTGCGACACAGTGAAGTGTATGCCTGCATAAGGTGTTAAGAACAGACCTAAGGAAGGTTGGAGACAATGGGGCTAGGACAGCATCAGACGGGGGGGGGGGCATGAAGGCAGGGACAGAGAGGGGAAGGGGTGCCCAGTGGGGAGGGGAGGGGTAGATGGGGAGGTGAAACAAGGAAGTGCTGTTAAGGTAGGTGACCCTAGGATTAGGAGGAACATTGACTGCTGCTGCTTTATGGTGGTCCAAATGTAAGACAGTTGTTTTGGTTATCATGAATGGCCAACGCCAGTCACAGTTGTCTTCTGCGGCAAGGTGCTGCCTGAGCTTACGCTTGAAAGCACCAGTGGTTGTGGTATCAGAGATGGCTAAAGGAAGGGTGTTAGTCCAGCGTGGTGTGCAGTAGTAGAATACACGTTGGCCCTGTGCAGTGCAGGATCTAGATTCACTGAAAATTAGGCTGTGGGTGCTTCTGGTTAGTTTGGCACTTACATGGTGCATGAGCAGATTCTGGACTCCTGGTGGCATCAAACTTAGTGTGATTTTTTTGGCCAGTAGACAGGTATGGTACTTAACTCTGCTCTTCAGCTGGAACCACCCTGCCAGTGAACAGAGCTCACAGGTGTGTGTAAGCCTTGCAGCACCTGTGAGGAGTCAGCAGGCCTTATTAAGGGCCAGAGAAGTGCGATGGGAGTGCTGAGTCTGGTGCAGAACCATAAACGGACAGGCCATAGTCAACGAGGGTAACAATTGAGCTGGTGATGGCCATATTAAGTGCATCATATGTAAGGCTGTGCTTGTGGTGGTAGAGTATCCCGATTCTGGAATTGATGGCCTTCGCTGTGTTGTCTATATGCTGTGCATACGACAGGGTGGAGTAAAGTGTGATACCCAGGTACTTAAAGTGCTCCACGAGGTCTAGCACTTTGCCGCTGTTGTTCATGATGGATAGTGGGAAGGTCTTGTGTTTGCTGTGGGTGCTACAGTAGATCATAGTCTTAGATTGTTTGTAGTTAAGGATTAGTCTATGCTCCTTAAACCATGGTTCAGCAGCAGTAAATCCTAGTTGGAGGTTGTTTTGAAGTAGTTCGGGGTTGGGGTTGTAGGTGAAAATGACAGTGTCATCTGCATACAATAGCATGCGACTGTTGCAAGAGCCTGGAAGTTTATTTAAGAAGATACTGAAGAGGAAGGCCCCAGTATTGATCCCTGGAGGACCCCCAAGTGGACAGGTGTGCTATCTGAGATGATGTCCCCAATCTTGACTCATTGTAAGTGACTAAACTTGTGGTTTTGTTGCAGAGGGCAGTTTAAAACATGAAACAAAGCTGGACCTAATTTGTGATTTGGTCTGCTGATCCCAAAGAAATATAAATCAGTCAGTCGTGTATCTGCCTTGGTTAGTGTCTGGCTGACGAAGACAATGCAGTCACAAAATTATGCTTTAGTGGGAAATATAGTCATTACAGTGTGCAACAGAAGGATGATGGAAAGATTTAAAAGGGTGTTGTAATAAACACTGTGTTTCTTTAATTTAGTCCTTATCCACTGCTGTATTTTCTCATGAGCAAATTGTGGTGCTGTGCATTTCTTCCCCAAGTACTGTATTTCAGCATATGTTCTGTCAAAGGAGTGGTTGGCCATATCCCTTAGCTGAGGTGTCCGGAGGTCGAGGCCTATTCTTTATAGCTGGAGTTGTTTTCCTGTAGGAGTTGACTGACTACACCAGTGGCTTCATGATTTTAGTTTCTTCTGAGAAGGTGAGCAGAGTTTTGGCAATGATTTTAATTGTATTTCCATTTGCTATTGCTTCTCCCCCACCCCAAGTTTGCTGTTGGTTATGATCATTGCCTTCATTCGAGGACGGAGGGGCTGGAGGTTGCTGTGTTGCCAGCTGGGCCGACAGTTTTTTTGATTGAGTGTTCGATGAGATAGTGTGACTAGAAGAAGGGGGCCAGTATTTAGTAACAAAATCCCATGACTCCTCTGCTGTATGAAAGTCACGAATTCCACCTCCCTGATTTACCATCAGAAGAGCAGGGTACTTAATGTAGCACTGCACATTTAGCTTCTGCGGTACAGATCTGAGTTGGATAAAGGTTTTCTTTCTTTCAACTATTTCTGAGGAAAAGTCTTGGAAAATAAATATTCTGTCTCTCCCCCAGTATAATGGTTTCTTCTCCCTGGCTACTACTAGTAGCATTTCCTCCTTTCACTGAACGTAAAGAAGTTTGCTATAACTGGCCTTGGTCTTTGCCCCAGATGAGGTTTAGCTGTCAGTGTCCTGCGAGTCCTATTTTGAGTGTCCAGGACCATTGATAGTTTAATAAAGCTGGTAAGAAAGACTGTAGGACTGTTATCATGTCAGCCTGTTCTATGCACTCTGGTACCCCTACAACTCTAAGATTGTTCCAATGACATCTGTTTTCAATATCATCAGTCTTTATGCTCAATTTTTCTACTGTAGAGTGTGTTTGTGAGAGTTGTCTTCTAATTTTGTCACTGCTTCTTCTAAAACTGCCAACTTCTCCTCAAATAAACTTATCCTTTTGGATAACTCATTTATCTTGGTATTATTATTAGCATCATTATGCTTGAGTTCGGAGATGTCACATTTAATTGAGGTGAGCATATCTTTAATAATGCCCATGTCTAATTTACCTGTTGTCTTGTCAGGCAACTGTGCTGGGGTTCTGCTGCAGCTGTTATTTGGAGCTGCAGTCTGTTTGCTGGGTCTGGGTGCCACACAGTGATGCTCACCATTCATTTTTCAAAAAGAAACAAAACTTAAAAATATGTTAGAAACTTGCTGTTTTTCCATTAATTCATTTACTGGGAATAAAAGGTCATGAATTTTACTTAAATCAGTCTCACTTCTAAACTTTTATTTTAAAATTATTTGTCAGGATCGCATTTGGTGAAGGAGCTATCAGATCAGCTTGTCACTGTCTTCAGCATGCATGCACAATCAAGAGCTGATATTTAATTCAAGGATCGAAAAGATGATCGCCAGTATTCATAATATAATGAAATCTATGTATCTCATTGGGGAATTCATAACACAATGAAATCTATTAATCTCATTGGGGAAAGCTGTGTTCTTTGTACTCTCTCCAGCAAAATGAGAGTAACTGGTATGAAACATTGATCTGTGCACAGCATTCTGCCCGACAGGGGGCACCTCTCTGAAGCAGCGGCCGCAGCACGGCTACTCACCGCTCGGCCACACCACAGCAACCTGTCCATCAGCATCTGTGCACAGCATTCCACCCGACCGGGGATGCCTCTCCAAAGCATCGGCCACGGCATGGCTACTCACCGCTCAGCTGTACCTCAGCAACCCGCCTGCCAGCATCTGTGCACGGGTACGCCACAGCCCTCTGCTGAAACTAGGGTAATTGAAAGCCTGGTAAACCATTGGGCTTCGGCTCATCTCCAGCTTGTAAGCCATTGGTTGCAGCTCCCTGTCCGGCCAATCAGACTGGCTGTTGGTTTTGTGCTCGGGGGGGTCAAGGCCTGAATTTGAATAGCTCCTGAGATCTAACTCAGATTTGTAGCCGGGAACATAGCCCATTTCCCAAGGCTAGAACAGTTAATAATTAATGTTTTTATTGAACTATACTAATTTAGTTGTGCTTAGAGTGGGTGCATGATTTACAACCAGCCTACTAGATAACCATTGTGAACTGTAGTGTATCTTACGAAAATGTTTTATTTACTAAGTGTAAAATAAGACTTGCTACCTTCTTCCTAGACAACTGCACAGTGTATTTTGGTCTGCTAAAGCTATGTTGATTGCTGCCCATTAGTAATGTACTACTGCTGCCTCCTTTCTTAGCCCTCAGCTGCCCTCTCCCCTTGCTGCTGTCTCTCACTACACCTGTCTTTCCTGCACCCTACCCAACCTGTGAACACCTGATTTCTCTGCTTGCTCACTTTTAGACTTATTCTGTGCATGCCTCCCTCTCTCTCCAATAACTCTCCCCCTCTTGCTCTGCTAATGCTTCTCATCTTTATCCTACCTTTCCACACTGCTGAAACTGTCTTTTGTTCTGCTCTCACTACGCTAACTCCCTTGCCTTAATCCCCCTCCCGAGAATCTCCTTTCCTCCCCCACCCAGTCACGACTTGCCCTGCTAAGCGGCCCTGTTTAGCAAATTTCAATAGGGTCTCTCCTCACTGGCACCTTCGGCTAGACACCCCCCTCCCACTGTTTTCTCTCTTACTACCTAATCCTCACTACCCCACCCCCTGGCTTGTCCTTCACTGTTTTCCCAAACCTGCCCACCGATTAACTTTGAGCTGACCCAATGGCTGAACTAAATTACACAATGGCAAAAAAATTTCCTGGACTCTGATTGGTCAGTGTGTCTCTGAGATACTGATGTTATTACACAATAACATCATTGTATGGATTTGCTTTAGGATATTGATAAATTTTTTTCAGAAACAAAGAATATATTGCCACACTAAAAATCTACTAAAACCTTTTTTAAATATTTTTTTTATTTTGTATAACATCGAGCCATTGTATAATTGCAATAAGGCACTCCAAGGTGTGTGTTATTGTATAATAACGTCACTCCTCGGGTGGTGGAAGCACTCAGCTTTGCCTCGTGCTTCAACCCACCCCAGGAGTGACGTTATTACACGATAACACACATCTTGTTGTGCCTTATTGCTTAAATAGCTAACTCCCTCTGTTCTTTCCCTTTCAGCATTCCACCCAACCAGGGGCACCTCCCCGAAAGCAGCGGCCGTGGCACGGCTATTCACCACTCAGCCGCACCTCAGCAACCCACCCGCCAGCATCTGTGCACGGGTACGCCGCAGCCCTCTGCTGAAACTAGGGGAAATGAAAGCCCGGTAAACCATTGAGCTTCAGCTCGTCTCCAATTTGTAAGCCACTGGCTGCAGTTCCCTTTCCGGCCAATCAGACTGACTGTTGGTTTTGCGTTCGGGGGCCAGGGCCTGAATTTGAACAGCTCCTCAGATCTAACTCAAATTTTCTCCTGCCCACCCTTGGTGTTAATTAATCCACTTTCTGCCCAGGGGGCCACCCCTTTCCCCTGCTGATTTGTCACCAAAATTTTCTAGTCTCCATCCATCTTAAAGAAGTACTTCATCCCTCCTCAGGAGTTAATATTAAACCTGCGCCTTAAGAGCCTGCCACACTTACACTTTTATCCCTGTAATTATTCCCCTACTTCACAACTAATTAGTGCAGCATGAAGACAGCACTGCAGCTCCTCATAGAATTATCCCTTATAACACCCCTCTCAATTAACACCTCCCCAAGTGACATAGCTGACAGTGTCACATTGCACAGTGCCCAAACTCGACATCAGCCCCAATGCTCTCAACATTTAATGTCTGTCATTAAAACTTAAGGACAATACAATCTCCTTTTGACTGTGCATATCTCCCCCCCCCATCTTAAACATACACTTGCTAACTGGTAATAACTCTAAGCGACCCGCATCCCGTAGGATCCACTCGCTAATGCTAAAACAACTCAAGCTGCAGGTAACTCGGATGATCTGGTTGCTCTTGCTCCTCTTGGGAAACATTCACCCCAACCCTGGACCCAAAACCTCGGGCTCCTACCCCCCTATGCAGCGGTGCCATGTCACAGTTGCTTCCATCAACATCTGCAGTCTGTTATCCAAATTTGATCAACTGAAGGTATGAGTTACTCAGTATAAACCGGATGTACTATCAGTTGTTGAGACCAGGCTCATGCCTAGGACCTCTGATACTGAAATACTACTAAATGGCTACACCTCATTTAAACTGGATAGAGCTGGGAAACGTGGAGGAGGTTGTGTTATTTCCATTAAAGACCACCTTCAGGGCCAAGTACCACCACCAATAATAACAGGCAACAACGTTCAAATTCTCCCCATAAGAATAATCCTTGGGAGGCAAGGGAAGGGAATAACTATCCTTTCCACCTATATAACCCCAAAGGAACAGGTAGATGACTTTAAGGTACTACTTGAGTACCTTACCAGCCTCAGCCATAACTCAGAGATAATTGTGGTGAGTGACTTCAATATAAATTGGCTGTCTGTTGACTCTGCCCCATACAGAGATGCCCTGGCAGCTATAAATTTTGAACAGATGGTAGTATCCCCCACATGTATCAACTACCAGTACTCTACTGGATTGGCTATTAGCCAATCATGCTGCGCAAATCACCAGTACTGATGTTCTCCCCAATTCCATAAGCGACCTTTTCCCCTATACTCAGTACTTGGTCCAACAAGTCCCTGAAAACCCCTGCAAAAAAAACTTACTATACAGGTGGTAAGAAAAGGGCAACTAGGACCCCAAAAGCCTACCTAAGACAGCTAGGTTGGTCTGCAAGCTACTCAGCAGCTAATGTAGATATTGCGTTACACAGCTTCATTCAGAACTTCAGTGCTGCCTGTGACATCTTCGACCCCCCCCACTATAACTAAGGTTAAAGACTCCCAGAGCTCCTAGATAACCCCCACCCTTATTGCCCAACTGCATTCCGGGGATAACCTCTGGCATAAGGCTAAAAGCACAGGCTCTCCCCTTGACCTCCAAAATTATAGGTTGGCTCACAACAAATGCATCCAGGCCATCCGTCAGGCCAAAGTCAACCACTTTAGATCCATATTAAACAACTCTTGGGATATTGGCTGCAAATTCTGGGAGAATATACAGGCTATAACTGGGAAACCTAACAAAGCACCACCTGTTATGCTGAATTATAATGGGCAAATAACACAAGACCCAATGCTCATCGTCAATACCTTCAACAAGACCTTCACTGACCTCAGTGGAGTGTCCCCGCAGAATACCTAAACCCACTCATAGATGACCAAAGCAATAGACCAAGCCCTAGCCCCCACCCAACCATATGCCCCCATTCTACCTGAAGACAATCACTATCTCTGAAGCTAAAAAATATCTACGGCAGGTTCTGGGCAAAACCAGGCACAGCAGCGATGATCTGGACCTCAAATTAATCTCACTCACCCTAGATGTTATCTTGGCTCCTCTAACATGCATTCTGAATCTCTCACTCACCACTGGACAGTTTCCAAAGCCCTGGAAAGCTGTGGTAGTTACCACAGTTTTTAAAAATGGGGAGAGAATGGTACAAACTAACTACCGACCAATTTCCATCTTACCTCCACTTTCTAAAGCCCTTGAACATGTTGTCTACGATCAACTAGTTGACCACCTAGAAAAATACCACCTACAATGTAAGGAACAGCACGGTTTTAGAAAGCAACATAGTACAATAACAGCCCTAGTTGAATTCACAAGCTTTATACGTAACACCCTTGACCGGGGGCACTTAGTTGGAGCTACCTTCATTGACCTTACTAAGGCCTTCGACGTGGTCAGTCATGAACTTCTACTAAATCAACAAGGGGATACAACTGTGTCCTCCACTTCACTAAACTGGTTTCGTAGCTATCTCTCTGGGAGGGTAGAGCAGATTAAGACCAGCAGCACCCTGTCCGACTGCCAAAATGTAAACACCGGTGTTCCACAAGGGTCCACCCTGGGCCTCTTGCTTTTCAGTCTCTTTTTAAACCACCTCTCCTGAGCATGCCAGGACAACATGCTTCTATATGCCAACGATGCTTTCCTCTTCTCAAGCCATTCTGACCTAGCCACCCTTGAGCACAGACTGCAGAGTAACTTCAAACAAGTTGCAGATTGGCTGACCAATTCCCGACTGCTGCTGAACTACAAGAAAACAAAAACCATACTGTTTGCCTCCACACATAGCAAGCATAGAACCTTCAAACTATCCATCCACAATAAACTAAATGAAAAAATTACTCACCTTAGTAATGTTGTTTCTTCTAATGGAGTCTTGCTATATTATGACATATGCAGTATAACCCCAGGTTAGAACTGCTCCAGAGGTGAAAGAGTTAACTTTCCATGCAGGGCATGGAACCTTGAGCGCGAGCTCAGTTGAACACTCTGTCTGTTGTAGCTCAAACTTAAACTGTCAGATCTTTATGAGCAAAAACTCACTAAGGTTCTGTGTGGAAGCCGAAAACCTACACTAGCCCACTGGCTACTAACTACAAAATTACATTTTTGTTCTTGATCCCAAAACAAAGACTCAAGTCAGGGGTTTCAAGAAAGAAAAATAAGCATAACACCTAAGCACCCTAAGAAAGGGTGAAAATAAAGTGGGCATCTATGAAGTGCCAACATTGCACTGCCCACCCACATCCCAAAAATAGAGGTTCTGAGAGGGGCAGGCTGGGGGGAGGTCATAATATAGTAAGACTCCATTAGAAGAAACAACATTACTAAGGTGAGTAATTTTTTCTTCAAACAACATGAAGTCTTGCTATATTATGACATATGCAGATTACACAGCAGTACTCCATGGAGGAGGGACAGAACCTACTTAGGAAATAGGCTCTGAAGCAAGCTGTGTTAGAATCGAGCATCACTCCTAGCCTGGATATCCAGGGAGTAATGCTTAGTAAAAGTGTGAACTGTTTTCCAGGTAGCTGCTTGACATATCTCTAGGATAGGGATGTCCCTGGCAGCATCCAGAGATGCAGCTGTACCTCTGGTAGAGTGAGCCCTCAGGCCTGAGGGAGAAATCTTACCCAGTTTTTCATAGCAAAATTGGATACAAGAGACAATCCACCTGGCAATGGATCTTTTAGTGGCAGGTTTCCCCTTTACCAACCTCACCATAAGTGAGGAACAATTGGAGGGGATTCAAACATGTGACCCTTGGTACGTTCTATATAGTAACTAAGGGCTCTTTCGACATCTAAACTGTGCAATCTCCTCTCACCAGAGGAGGAATGGTCAGTGAAGTACACAGGAAGAGACATGGATTGATTAAGGTGGAAGTCTGAAACCACCTTAGGCAAAAACTTTCTGTTAGTCCTGAGGACCACCTTATCTCTGTGAAAGGAGATAAAATCAGGCTCCACTGACAATGCTTGCAGCTCACTTATGCGCCTGGCAGAGGTGATGGCTACCAGAAACACAGTTTTCCAAGTCAAGTACTTAAGCTCTGCTGAAGACAATGGCTCAAAAGGGGGTTGCATAAGCTGGGCAATGCAAATATTAAGATCCCAAGCAGGGGTAGGGTCCCTGAACGGAGGGTTGGTGTGAAGCAACCCTTTAAAAAACTTGGAGAACACAGGGTGAGCTGAAAAAGAAGAAGGCTTACCTGCTGATAAGAAGACAGACACGGCTGCCAAGTGCACTTTTTAGGGTAGCTGGTCTCAGCCCCAAAGAATTCAAATGCACCAAATAATCCAGGATCGTGGGCACGTCAGCAGATTCTGGGGAAATATGCTTACCAGCACACCATATGGAAAATCTTTTCCATTTTGAATTATAAGTAGCCCTGGTGGAAGGCTTCCTAGAGGCCTTCAAGATATCCAATACACCTTGGGAAAGGTGTAGGTCAGCAAACTCTAACTCTTCAAGAGCCATGCCTTGAGATTGAGAGATTTGAGGTTCGGATACCAAACTCTCCCCTGGGCACAGGTTAACAGGTTGTGATTCCTGGGAAGACACAGGGGAAGGTGGACAGCTAAGGACATGAGGAGTGGGTACCAGGGCTGCCTGGCCCAATCTGGAGCAATCAGGATCATCTTGCAGGATTGAGATCTGATTTTGACTAGCACCTTGAAGAGGAGAGGGAAGGGGGGAAGCATAGAGAAACTTCCCTTCCCAACTGAGTAGGAAGGCATCCAGAGGACTGAGCCCAACACTGGGGGCCTGCAGCAAAAGGAAGTTGGTCATTGTCTGGGGCTGCAAAGAGATCTATCTGCGGGGTGCCCCATCTGGCAAATACTACCTCCAGTACTAGGGGCTCCAGTGCCCATTCGTGATGGCCCTGGGAAATCCTGCTGAGAGCATCTGCTAGGACATTGTCCTTGCCTGGGAGGTGAACTGCCGTAAGGAATGCGTTCAGAGAATAAGCCAGAGACCACAACTTAATTGCTTCGCTGCACAAGGCCATAGACCGAGTGCCCCCTTGCTTGTTGATGTACCACATTGTAGTGGTATTGTCTGTTCTGACCTGAACAACCTTGTTCTGAACAGATGTGGAAAAAACCTGGAGTGCTAGAAAAACTGCTCTGAGTTCCAACAAATTGATGTGGAGCAGAGATTCCTGAGGGGACCACAACCCCTGGGTAGTAAGGTCACCCATGTGAGCTCCCCACCCCAAGAGGGATGCATCTGTAGTAAGGGTCAAGGAGTGAGACTGGGGAGTGAAGGGAACCCCCTGTCTCAGATTGCTCTGGTCCTGCCACCACTGAAGGGCCTGGATCAGGGTTCGAGTCACTGGGATCAATTTGGTTAGAGGATCTGTCCTTTGAGACCAAAAGGCTCTCAAATGGAACTGGATGTCCCTCATCTGAAATCTTGCTCCCTGCACTACTGCTGTAGAAGCAGCCATGTGCCCCAGGAGCTGTAGAAAATGCCTTGCTGGCCGAGAGACCTGCAGGGTGAAAGAAGAGGCCAGAGAGACCAAAGTCCTTGCTCTTTCCAGAGGGAGGAAGGCTCTGGCTTCTTTGTGTTCAGTTCTGCGCCTATGAAGGTGAGAAGCTGGACAGGCTCCAGAACTGACTTTGGAAGATTGAGAAGGAAACCTAGAGATGTAGGCAGTTGCTAAGTTACTTGTAGGTGTAATTTGACCTGGCCTGGAGAATGGCCTACAATGAGCCAGTCGTCCAGATAAGGAAAGATGGCAATCTTTTGCCTTCTTAAGTGAGCAACTGCTACTGCCAGGCATTTTGTGAACACCCTCGGGGGCCGGTGAGGCGAGGACATTGCTCTGAACTGGTAATGGCCTGAGGGCAGTTAGAATCTGAGGTACTGGATGGGAGCTTCTGATGAGAACATGGAAGTAGGCATCCTTGAGGTCCAGGGAGGCTAGCCAGTCCCCTGGCCTTAGAGAGGGTAAAATAATTCCCAGAGTCACCATTTTGAACTTTGGTTTTAAAAGGTGCTTGTTTAGATACCTGAGATCCAGGATGGGCCGCCATTCTCCTGTCTTTTTTGGGGTAAGGAAGTACCTGGAGTACAACCCTTTGCCCTGGTGTAGGGGTGGAACCCTTTCCACAGCTCTGAGAGCCAGTAGGGAAGAAACTTCTGTTTCCAGGGCAAGTGGCTCTGATGGATTTGCAGGTGGAAAGGACCTGGCTCTCATCTTCGGAAATTTTTTGAAGCTGAGAACCAGTCCCTGGCTTACTACTTCCAGGACCCACTTGTCTGATGTTAAAGACTTCCAGTCCTGAACAAAGTAAGCCAGCCTGCCCCCTACCGGTAGTGGAGAATCGGCCCTGGCCACCCCATCAGGGAGCCTGTTTCGCAGGGCCTTTGGGTTGAGGGGTAGAAGCAGGCTTACTAGAACCCCTTCTGCCTCTTCCTCTAAAGAACCCCCTCTGGGCATAAGCAGAAGAGGAGGCCTGGGCTTGGTAAAAAGGCCTATGAAAAGGCCTGCCCCTGCCCCTGCCCCTGACATGCTGCCTTTGAGGAGTGGCTTGCCTTTCTTTGGCCTGTGCACTCCTATAGGTGGTCCTATACTCATCCATTTTCTTCATATAATTCTCTGTCTGCTCCCCAAACAGAGAATTGCCCACAACAGGAAAATTCATAGCCTTAGACTGAGTATCCTCTGACAGGGCAGTACATCTGAGCCAGGCCATTCTGCGAAGAGACACAGATGTAGCCATGACTCTTGATGAAACATCATTAGAGTCTACTGCAGCTTGAAATTGCACCTTGGATGCCTCAATACCATCCGAAGCCACCTGCTCCTGGCAAGCTGGTCAGGGGCCTGTTTTGCTAGGGCCAGCACAGTATCCCATCTGGATTTCTGGTACCTAGCTGCATAAGCCATATAATTTGCCTGTCTGAGTCCTAAAGATGCTGCCATATACTGTTTCTTTGCCATGGCATCCATCCTCCTGGTATCCTTTTCAGGAGGGTGAGAGGCTAGAGGAATATTAGCCTTGTCACAGGCTGCAGCCTGCACTACCCCCACATGGCTGCATTGCTGAGAGAGGAACTCCGTATCAGAGCCTGATAATGTATACTTCTTGTCCATCCTTTTATCAACAGGAAGGATAGAGTGAGGAGTTTTAAAATTTTACTGTCTGTTTCCTAAAGGATTTGTGCAAGGAATAGACAGTCTCCTAGACTCTGGAATATCCATCATTTCTACATAATCAGACTCTTCTTGGTCATCAACAGCTTCCTCAACAGGGAGTTGGAGAGTTTCAGCAACTTTCTTATAGAACATAAAATGAGAAGGGGACTCAGATAGCCTGGGGGGGAACCCCTGAAGGTCTGTCTGGAGAGATGTCTGGTTCAATGGGCACATCCAGACCTTCAAAATCACATTCACTCTCCTCATACCCCTCCTCCCCTTCCTCCGGTTCATAAAAATCCTCAAAATCATAATCTTGAACCGGTGGAACCATCCGAACCGAGCGCTTCCCTGATGGTGTCGGTTCGAGACGGAACCGGGAAAGAGACTGGACAATTTGAATAGCTTTAGCTATTTCCTCAGCAGTTGGAGAAAGAACTTTTGGCTCACACTAGTTGACTTTCCTAGCCTTTTAGTCGGAACCGGCTCCTCAGAGCTGGCTCTTCGTTGCCCGAGAGTATTGCCCTGGTCAGGGCATTCTCAGGTTCAGCTGGAACCAACCGGGCTGGCCATCTGGGTCAGCAGACTTTTGGCCTCCCTTTCCTGAGCCTACCAACTCTTTTTCCACGGTGGCAGCAGGAAAATTCTTACAAATCTGGCAGTCTGCATTGAGGTGGTCAAACCCCAGACAATATACACAGGTGGTGGTGGGTCAGCCTTAGCAAAGGCTTCCCACAGAGGCCACAGTGCTGAAACCAGTGGGTCCGGTTTTTCTTTTGGGTTTCTCCGACATAGTGCCAGCCTAACCAAAACTTGCCCGTTAATGGCAATCCGCCAAGCAAGACTCTCTTATCGGTTCCCAACCGTGTCACGGGTCGTGGAAAAAAACGTAATAAAATCTGTTTTTTTAGAACCGATAAGAACCGGGAACCGACTAAAGGACTAGAAAGTTAATTTAAACTAATCTGATCGGTTCAAACCGAACCGAAAAAACGCTATAAGTTCCACACAGAAGAAAATAAACATAAGCCTATCTATTACTTATAAAACCACAGACAGAGCTTGAACCAACCCGATTGGGGTTTAATTTCGGTAAATAAACCGAGAATTACACTTTTTAACCGACAAACGAACCGAGCAGCAGGAGAAATCTCCGGAGCGACTCTTCAGTGAGGCGGAGTAAAGAATCTGACAGTTTAAGTTTGAGCTACAACAGACAGAGTGCCAACCGAGCTCACGTTCAAGGTTCCATGCCCTGCATGGAAAGTTAACTCTTTCACCTCCGGAGCAGTTCTAACCTGGGGTTATACTGCATATGTCATAATATAGCAAGACTTCATGTTGTTTGAAGAAACCCTTAAGATGGTCAACTCGTTCAAATACCTTGAGGTAACACTCAACACCTCCCTGTCTTACTCTCTATACAGTGAACTGGTCTCTAGTGCAGCAAACAGAAAGATCGGTCAGCTGTATAGACACAGATATTGCCTCACTGTAGATACCCTTAAACTTGCCATTAATAGTTCTGTCTTCTTGACACTAGACTATGGCCTCATCATTTGTAGTTCGGCCAATGATTCGTCCCTCAAAAGAATAGCCCTTATACTAAATAAGGCATACAGGCTACTTCTGGGAACCCCATGCCTTACCCACACCTGTGACCTTTATTCCCTCACAGATTGGTTGGATTTGGAATACCGCACATGATATCAGCTCCTTTTTGCCAAGAAGGCTACCCTTGGCCTCACCCCTCCTGGGGTCCAAGCCTTACTAAGCCCAGCTGCACCCACTAGACCGACCTGTGGAACACATAACAACCCCTTCAAGGTTCCATTCCACCACACCACACAAGGGCAGCCTTCCATTGGATACCATGCTCCATACTTGCTCAACTCTCTCCCGAACGATCTACTATCTGAACCTAAAATTGGACCTTTTAACTCTAAGCTATGCACCCTCCTCTCCAGTCAAGTGACGTGCTCTTGTTCCCACTGATGTGCGCCAGTTGCCTGGGCTGGCTTTGTTGCAACCAGCACTCAATCTCTCACTGGGTTTGACTCCTTTTCTAAGCATGCTACCCTTGTTTCCCCTCTTATCCATGTATTTCCTCTCTACCCGATCTCGCTCTCTCTCCCCCTGTCAACTTCCACGTCCCCCCGGCCCCACACTTCCTTCCCCACCTTTCATACCCCCTTACACCTCCCACCCTTTGTACCTCATCCACTCTTCTATACCCCTGACAAAGCCACCTCTGGCTGCTAATACTTCTATACAAGCTGCAACTTGAACCCAGGTCTTTTCGGATCTAAGTTTGTATTCTGAATTTATCAAAGCACTGTACTGCACTCATGTAGTGCTCTTGTATACTTAGCACATATGTTCTGTAACTACAACTGTGTAACCTGTGGCTTCTTATGTATCTGCAGTATTTGATGTCCTGACTGAATGTAATTTCCTGCAACCTTTGTATTGTATTTGTCTTGTTTTTTTTGTCTGACATGGAACCTTTGTAAACGAGCCCATGGCTCAAAAGTGTTAATCCGAAAATGTATAAATAAATAAAAAATGTGTTGTAATAACTTGTGGTAACCTGTCCATTACCATGCCAACTCCCACTCCCTTCTGTACGGTTTGGGGACGTGTTGTTTTGCAGTACTGTACTGTAGGTTTCTCTGAAAAATGAAAACTAAGAAAAAAATGAATGAAAAAAAGTCACTGAAAAAGTCTGAGCTAAGGTTAAAGTAATTTACTGTAACATGGTGATTGACTGATACCTCTCCTAGGCCTACTGTCTGATTTAGGTCTCCTCATCCGAGTCCATGGCTTCATTCCCCCAAACTGCTGCAAATTCACTGGTGATGGTATCTGATCACTTGCCCACCTCTGCAGGATCTGTATATTGAAATGTATGGCCCTCATACTGTATTTGGAGGTGGGCAGGCATTAACAAAAAATGTACAACTCCCAGACCTCTCATCCGGGTTAGTACTAAGTCAAACTTTTTGCAGCGAGTTGCATATGAGAAGTATGAAAAAATGTGCAGAGTAGTTCTTTCATAGTTTAGACTCTCAGAGTGTCTGGCAGCTTTTAGGAGCAAGTCTCTGGTTATGACACCCATCATATCTATTAATGCTGTCCTGGGTACGTCCCGTTCTGCCTCAGCTGCTGTTGGGGAAATTCAGTAAGCTTTCACAAAATTCTGTTCGTCATGCTGATCCACTAAATGCAGAGCTCCAGGTATCCATTGTATCACAAATTGTTATAGGTCCCCCTCGCTCTGCACCCTCTGGCAAGCCCACCAGTCTGATGTTGGAGGCCTGTTTGGCATGCTCCAGAGTCTCCAGTCAATATTTTAGCTAAGAGTTCTCTTTTGTTAATTTGCTCGAGACAGAACGTTCATGGCTTGTGATTCTGCAGATTTTTTATTAGTGACTTCTATTTTGATGTCTTGCTCTCCCATCCACTGTAGAATCATCTTCACTTTGTCGTTAACAGCTTTCATGGATAGCTGTAGTGCCTTCCAAGGCAGGTCTGTTCCTGACTCCGAGGTCATTATGGCCTGATTTTGACAGCTGCTGATTTTCCCCTCCAGCTGTACCTTCTTTGTTGGCACAACCCCTTGCAACAAAATTATGTCAGGCTGTGCAGCTTTTGATGATGTACGCAAAGCTGTCAAAATATATTTTAGCAACAAGAGGTTTATTTATTTAATTTAAATTCTGTGGATTGCAAAGCAGCAAGTAGGTGCATGTTTCCTTCAGTGCTGCAGTGCCCTTCCATTGGATGGTGTTTGTAAGTCCCTCTCAAAGCTGAGTAAAATGTTCTGATAATGACTGGGGGTTCTCACAAGTATATCTGACAAGTTCATATATAATGAGGAGTAAGGGGACCAACAGAAGGAGACAAGGAGACAAAAAAAGGAAACATCTAGGCATAACACTAATCCATGTAAAGATACCTATATAACATACAATATATCCAGTACAAGACAGAACTGCAACACTTACATTTTTTACTTTATTCTATATGTGATAAATAATAATTGTGCCTCTATACAGTTAAAACCTTACTGATTTAGGAATCCTCCTTTTTGAAGTTCTGTGCTCTGAGCTCTAGACTACACTGCCAGCTCCGGAGATTAACACCATAAAACAACTAGGTGAGAATCTCTGCTGTGACTACCAGTTTTTCTTCTAAATGGGAGTCATGGTACAGACACCTTTTGACATTTTCTCAAAGAGCTAGTAGAACCAAACATAGCAGACAGGAAAATGTTACAAATGTTAAGTAGTAGTTATAACTTTCTATTTCTAAAGTATTTTTCTTTTTCCTTTTGCTCAATAGAAAGTTTTCTATATGACAGCATTATGCTGGGTATGTGAAATAGCACCATGTTTGGAAGCTGATAGATCTAGTTCTATTCCTCCCGCTGCTTCATCAGCATTGTGATCTCACGGACTGTGACATCAAAGGTGACTGACCTTGCAGCTACTGAGTGTCTCTTGCTGAGCAGCTGTGATGTCAGTCACTGAGATCACAATACCGATGAGGTAATGAGATGAACAAAGCTAGGTATGCCAGCTACCAAGCAGAGTGCTGTTCCACACATCACACCTACTGACATCGGGTAAAAAACTCTTCTAATTGACCAAAGAGAAAAGAAAAAATACCTCAGGTATAAAAGGTAATAGTTGACTGTTTTTAAAAGCTAATATTAGTTTTAGGCAGCACACAAGCTCTTTAAATAATTCCATTAACCTTTGAATGGGGGAGGGGAGTTGTTGGCTCTGTGATGCCAGTTTGACAACAATTTCGTCGACCGGCATCACAGCGCCAGAATTTATGTTGACCGCAAGTTGTGGTCGACATAAATCCCGATGGACTCCTGGTCTGTTTCTCTATTGGGGGCCTTTGGCCCCAAACCCCCCATGCAGGGGCTCTGCCCCCCCCACACCCCCCTTCTAATTATAATCAACTCCGAGTCGGAGTTGATTTGGGAAGGAGGTGCAGGATCGGGAGACAGTGTGCCCCTATCTCTGGCACACCAATACAGCGGCCTGTCAATGAACTGTCAGTTTTATCAGCAGTGATACAGGTCGCTGTATTGGTGTCACTGTCGGAGGGGGGGTATATTGGAGTTGTTCCTTGTCTGCAGGCCAATGCATGAATGCAAGGGAGCCTGTGCACTCCCTCCCGGGAGCAGAGTGCCTCAGCTCTGCTATATGCCAACCCCCCCAGCCAGCTTCTGTGTGAATTTACAGAACTACTACATTTTTAATACTTAGCTATTTATGGCCCTTAGCTGTCCCACACTCAGGCTGCCACCAGCACCCTCTCAGCTGAACACTGGCTGACCTTTCCCATTCCATGTCTTGTCCCCTAAGGTAGGACCCTCAGCCAGGATCTGGTTGTGTAACCCCTGTCCCTCCCTCCCTCAACTGGTGCCACCCAGAGCCTCTAGAGGTCTCAGCAGCAGCAGCATGTCATGAAGGGTGCAGGCTCACTGGCCTGCCCCAAGGGGTCCCTGCTGCGGGGAGTGGCAGTACTGATCCACCCCAGTTAGGAAGTGTAGCCAAGCAGCAGCAGTACTCCCAGCCTGTCCACCCAATTTAAAGGCACCACTCCCCACCCTGAGTTACCTGCATAGAATCCTGACACACATCCTTCGGCTACCCGCGTGTGCAGCAATTGCATTTTACATTGTGAAGCAAGCATCCTTAAAATCATGATTAATATTTCATTGACTTAATTCATCTGACATAAAATTGAAAGTGCCAGAGAAGCCTTTTTATTCTTCCTCTCTTCCTGCTCTTTAAGTCATGTGCCACTGGACAATCAAAGATAATTTACATGCTGTAGACAATGTGGTATAAAGTAACTGGTGTTTACCATTCTCCAAGATTAGACTGAGTGTTTGGCACACAGCTTCGAGGATGTTGGGGAAGTGAAACACTTGAGTAACTGAGAAAGGAGCTACAAAAAAATGATTACATTCTTTCCTACCCTTTGAAATGATCCCTCAGCAGAACCATAAACTGATATAATTACTGGCCAGTGCTTTTTCCCACAGGGAACCCCAGTTGTAGTTTGCCATTATAACGGGAAACACATGGGTTTCCCTGCTTTTGCGCAAACACCAGATACTCGCTTTCCACTTCTCCCTTCTGAATCCTGACTGGTCCACAGCTGCCTCAACAATGATCTTTTTTTTTTCTTCTTTTTTTATATTTGCTGTGGTGAAAAAGCATTGGTCAGCAATTATATAAAATAAAAGATGGGGTTCTGTGTTAAACTTGATTTTACACACACCCTCGGTGTGGGATACTTTTTATAAACCTCGAGGGTGAAGTAGCATGCCACGCCTCATGTGTGTGTGTGTGTGTGTGTAAAATCTCATTACACACACCACCCCATCCTTTATTCTTGATGTAATTCCCCGGCTCATGTGAGTCACTTAGTTTGGTAGTAACTGCCCCACCACATGCTGACTCTACCAGAAGGTATGGTCTCTGGGCATCAAAAAGGGGAAGACATGTTTTAGAAACAGAGAAGGAGGGAGTTGGCTAGGTAGAGCAAAGGAAATGAAGAGAATGGTGTGCTCAGCAGGTTGGAGCCTGGTGCTCCACTTAGGGTTGCTGACCCCAAATGAGTCCACAGGTACAGTCAAGCAAAGTGAGGCACCCACCAGTACCTGTATGCATGTAAAAAAGTAGAGGAGTCAATCCCAAATTTCAAAAAAGTTCTCCGTTTATTCAAAAATAGGTAAATCCAATGTGGTTAAAAGTAACAACATACAGGAAACCCTGCACTGATTACTGTCTTCCTGAAGGGGCTACTCAGGAAGACAGTAGTCGAAGCACAGGGGTTGCCTGTAGCATTGTTACTTTCAACCTCATTGGATTTGCCTACTTTTTAAATAAATGGAGAACCCCTTTGAAGTTTTAGCTAGGTAGAGCAGACTCGGTGCAGTGCTGCTGTGGGTGCCAGGACGTTTATTTATTTATATTTACTGTATTTATTGTGTTTTTTTGGGTATGTGGGTAGACCCACTGGAATATGAGTATGTTTCCCATGGGTGACACAGAATTAGTTACATAAATGATACATATATGTAAGGGCTGGGTAACCCTCCTGTGTCTAGAGGTATATAATGGCATCTCACCTAAGAGAGTGCCTGCATTACATCATGAATACCAGTTCTGCACCAACAACAGTTACCCTCTCATCATGGATCAGGGCCACCTTAAGTCATACTCTGGGGCACCAATAACATGAGCCCACACACAGACTATGATGTCCATACAGGAGCTGGGATCAAGAATGGAGATTTTATTATTAGCTGACAGATGGTACACAGCTCTCTAGGCAGTCCCTGGCCACAATCACTTATGATGGTACGTGCACACACTACATTTAGATATTTCATTGGCCATGCTCTACATGATGTTCTTTCAAAATTCTCCCAGGGCTCTACACAACTCCCCACATCTAGTGTGGCAAACGTTACAACTGCTGTTTCTAAACACTAGTTTGATGGTACCTGGCACAAATATGAGGCCCGTTGCCCACCCCATGTCCATAATAATTTCCAAGTTCACCTCCTGAACTTAAGGAGCACAGTCACATTTTGTATAAAGCACTGGGTTTCTTTCAGCCCTACAGATCCCTAACCTCCCTTTTGGGGTCCTGGGAGTCTTGGCTTTCCCAAGACCAGATATGCAGTGGCACTTTTCTCAGGCAGGATGAGCACTACCCTGGGGGGCAAGTTGTGCTGGCACATGTCTCAATATGTCCAGAATGACAATAAGTATAAAAGCAGATCAGCATATAATTGCACTAGTAAGTACATAAAGCATGGTCATTCCAGCAATATGTGCCTCCCTTCGATACTACACTGATAATCCTAGTGGCACAAAAGAAAAAAAATACTTACCATAGTAATATTGTTTCTTCCAGAAGATTCCTCAGCATGCTTGACTAGTGCAGTATGCCAGCTGGGTTCAACTGCCATGGAGGTGGAGACTATGCTAATGATGCCAGGAGAATTAGCCAATCAGAAGAGAGTAAGAGAGAGAGAGAGAGAGAGAGAGAGAGAGACAGAGAACTGTGTGCTGCTGCTGAAAGCCAGTCAGATTCATTTCGAAGCCTGAGGGGCAAAAGGCCCCAAACTCTAAAAATTATCCTAACCCCTAGAGAAAAAGAAAAAGGAAAAAGAAAGAGCAAAAATAAATCACCTGTTGGTGAACCATACACACCATGCTTCACTGAGAAACATTATATCTATGAAAGCTCTACAGCCAGAAATTTGGCCTGAGGCAAGGAATGCAGAAGTACATTCAGTCAGGTTATGTTAGGGGAGGCTGGGTGGGAGGTCAAGCATACTGAGGGATCTTCTGGAAGAAACAATATTACTATGGTAAGTATTTTTTTCTTCTCACCCCAGGGGATCCCTCAGTATGCTTGACTAACGCAGTGATGCCAGGTGGGTTCAGCTGCCCTGGAGGTGGAGTTTAAGCTAATGATAAAAAATAATTAGCCAATCAGTCTGCAGTAAGAGAGTGCTGCCTGTAGCTGCTTCTGTAAGCCTGTCAGATCCATTTCATAGCCTGAGGTGCAAAAGGCCCCAAATCCTAACTGTAACCTAGAACTACAGAAAAAGTGACAGAAAAAACAAGAAAAAAGGAAATTGCCTATAGGCAAACTATGTGCACCATGCTAAACTGTAGAACATTACTCCTGTTAAGGCTTTCCAGTAAGAAATTTGGTTTGTGGTAAGGACTGCAGAACTATTTTCAGCAAGGTTATGTGAGGGGAGGATGGGTGGGAGGTCAAGTGTAACCCATAGGTGGCACTATCGCAAGGGCTACTACCCCTGCCTGCTTGGCTAGTAGCAGGTTAAGGGGCCTGTGTTCTGAAATGGGTGCCTCCACCCAGAGGTCAGGGTTGGTAGTGGTCAAGCGAACCTGGGCACAGCCCTCTGGGACACTGTAACCCCCCTCTGTCCTTGCTAGTAGCCAGAACAATACACAATGATCACTTTCACAATACCCCTTGTACACCAGGCAATTCCCCACACTGTTTGCACTTACCACCAGGGCAGGTTCCACTAGCTCGACCCTGGGGACCCCCTGTAAAACAAGGTTATGCAAATCAAATAGCAACAGTACAGTATTCTAGGCACAAACTGGAACCACAGTCAGGTTAAATGCAAAAAGAGTTAGATCTGATTTATTGAGGGGACTTGAACAAGGGTGGGGCGTAATCAGGTTGATTTGCTTAAAGGTTCTATCAATCAAATGCTTATGTATGCACTTCAGAGTCCCTAAACAGTCATACATTCTGGGTACCCAGGTGGAGAAGAGGTGGGCTAGCCAGGATCGTTGCGCGGGGTAGGCCAGTATCACAGCTGGTTGGGGCCCTGTGATGGAAGAAAACAACATGCACCACACACACTAGTTGTAGTCCAGAGCCGGAGGGCTCAGTTCGTGAAAGAACAGAAACAAGACAATCAGATGACACACTTTGATTAAGCTGTTATTGCACGGAGCTACCCTGATGGTTACTCACGATACCCAAGACTGGACACAGGCTGGACAAAAATTGAGACTGCAAGTGGTTGATCTGGAGTGCCAGGAGAAGCAATGCCCACATGATTCACTGAGGTGTCATTCCTGTTCAAGTGTGGAGCAGGGGGATGATCCCTAGGCAGGTCTCTCGTTGATGGCTTTCTCTGTGCAGTGGGGTAGTCTGGCAGGGCCCAGACCGTATGGAGATGAATGCAGATTCAGTCCGTTTGAGCTGGATACAGCTTCCAGCAAGCAGAACACAATTCACACAGTGGGGAACCAAATCACAACCCACTATAAACACACAGCACATTTACATGTAAGGGATTCTACTATACCAGGCAAACCGCATTCTGGTCACAATCGCAAAGTCTCTGCACACACCGGGAGTTTAGAGGCAGCTAGAAATCCTGACAGGCTGATGCATTCAGCAAATCTTCGGACTTCTTCAGGTTGATCCTGGTCACAACTCAGTGGCTTACTTCGTTCTCACAAACTCGGATTCAGCCCGAACTGATTCTTTTCTCCATCTCAGGGGCAGCAGGCAGGCATGCAGGCCAAAACTCAGGCCTTCCCACAGTTCTCCCATGCGAAAACTACTCAGACGGCTGCTCGACTGTCTCGAGTTGTTGTTTCTTCAGCTCCCAACTTAGATCTGACTCAACTGCCAGCAAGCCTGGAACTTTCCCCAGAATCCAAAAGGTGTGGCTGGCTGATCTGTCTGTCAGTCACAACAAAGGCTCCTCCTTCAGGTGCAAAAAGGTGCCAAAAGCCCAAAACTACAATTCCTACAGATTTTGACTCCAGACAGCTCCGTCAGTCCGGCAACATTTTAGTTCCCACCAGTACTGACTGGTCCAATTCGGCAGTCCAGGACCAAGATAGTGGAGATAAACAAAACAGTCCTTACTGCAAACAAGGCAGGTTAGACAAACTATATTATCATTATCATGCTAAATGATTTTCGGCAAATAGTTACTTCTTTCAACAGAGCTCCCTCTCAGATTACTTATGATTGCAATCCAGGCAGCTCTTAAAGAGACAGTACACAGAGGCTATACAGGCACTCTCTGGCAATCACATTTAAACTGCTAAAATGCAGGACACCAGCCTGGCAGTGAGCATTTAGGCACGTTCAAGGAAGACTTTTTGGGAACTCCCATTTGTAGGGGGGTTACACCAGCATACTGAGGGATCTCCTGGAAGAAACAATATTACTATGGTAATTTTTTCTTCTCACCCCAGGAATCCTTCAGTATGCTTGACTAGTGCAGACTACAAAGCAGTGCAGCTGGAAGGAGGGAACAGAATCTACTTTGGAAACAGGTTCTACAGGACTGCAGTGCCAAATCTGGCATCAGATCTGCACTGTACATCCAAGCAGCAGTGTTTTGTGAAGGTGTGTACAGTCTTCTCCAGGTAGCTGCCTTGCAGATGTCGAGCAAAGGTATGTCCCTAGCTGCTGCCACTGAGGCTGCAGTGCCCCCGGAGGAGTGGGCCCTGAGGCCCTGGGGAGGCTGCTTGCCAGCCTACTGTAACAGAACTGGATACAAGAGACTATCCAGTGGGAAATAGTCCTATTAGAAGCTGGCCTGCCTTTACCCACCTCACCATAGGTGAGTAAGAGTTGGGTATGAGATGATCTGAGCTGCTTGATGTGCTCCAGGTAGTAGGTCAGAGCCCTTTTTACATCCAGGCTATGAAGCCTGTGCTCACCAGGAGTGGATCTGTCTGTAAAACAGGCAGATAGCGTTATAGATTGATTAAGGTGAAACGCTGACACCACCTTGGGGGGAAAGAATTTCCTGTTGGTACTGGAAACTACTTTGTCCCTGTGGGAAATAATGTAGTTCGGTTCAGTGCATAAAGCTTGCAGCACAGAAATTCTTCTGACTGAAGTGATTGCTACTAGGAAAACAGTCTTCCAAGTGACATACTTTAGATCTGCAGGAGCCATGGGCTCAAATGAGGCCTCCATGAGCTTGGCTATGCAGAGTTTCAAGTCTCAGGGGGAACAAGTTCCCTGAGTGGGGGTGAATGTGTAGCAGGCCTATAAAGAATTTCTTGAAGATGGAATGAGAAATTACAGATTTCTCTTTATCAGTAGAAATGTATGCCAAAATGGCTGCCAGGTGGACTTTCAGAGATGAGGCTTTAAGGCCTGATGCTTGTAAGTGAACCATATAGTCCAGTATAGAGGACAGACTAGCATGCGTTGAGCTGATGTGTCTGTCTTTACACCAGAAAGCAAACCTCTTCCATTTGAAAGCATAAGTCTTTTAGGTACTTCGCTTTTCAGCTGAAAGAAGGATTCTGAGGACCTGTTCTGAATACTGAGAGTCTTGGAACTCTAACTCCTCAAGTGCCAAGTTCTGAGGTGAAGAGACTTTATGCTAGGTTATGTTATCCTCGTCTGAGGAAGGGTCAAAAGGCTGTGAGTCGGGGGCAGACAAATGAGCCTCTTGACCGAAAGGGCAAGAAGCAGAGATTACCATGGTTGTCTTGCCCAGTTTGGAGTGACCAGAATCATTGTTGCTGGTTGGCTTCTGAGTTTGAGCAGAATTCTGAGAATTAGGGAAAATGGAGGGAATGTGTACAGGAACCTTCCTATCCAGTCCAGAGACAGAGCATCCACTGGCACTGAGCCCAGAGCTGGAGGCCTGCAGCAGTACAGTGGAATTTGATGAGTCAGGTTGGAGACAGATCTATCTCTGGGGTGCTCCACCTCCTGAAAACTGTGACCAGCAAGTGTTTATTTAGGGTCCACTCGTGGTGACCCTGACTGATGCGGCTCAGGGAATCTGCCAACACATTGTCCTTGCCTGGCAGATGGATAGCAGAGATGCATGTCTAAAGAATAAGCCAGAGACCAAATTTTCATGGCCTCTGTGCAGAGTTTTGTGGATCTTGTGCCACCCTGTTTGTTGATGTAGAACATAGCAATGGTGTTGTCTGTCATGATTTGGACAAACTGACCCTTTAGCTGGGGAGCAAAAGCTTTGATAGCCAGATAAATGACTCTGAGCTCGAGGAGATTTATGTGACAGCTGGGCTCCTTGGGGGACCAGACCCCGTTTATGGACTGATCCATCAGGTGTACAATCCAACCCAGGAGGGCTGCATCCGTAGTGAGCACTATGGAAGGTTCCTTCTGTTGGAAAGGCATTCTTTCCCTGAAGTTCTGTACGTCCTTCCACCAGTCCAGAGCCTGTAATAGGGTCTTTGTGACTGGAATGAGCTTTGACAAGGAGTCCTTTTTCTGAGACCAGTAAGATCTGAGATAGTATTGAATATCTCTGAAACCTGGCACCTGGAACTACTGCTGTAGTAGAGGCCATCTGCCCTAAGAGCCTGAGGAAGTACCTGGCTGGCCTTGGTTGCCCTAGGACAAATGAGTCTGACAGGATCTGCAGGTTCTGCACTCTGTCTAGAGGTAGTAGAGTTTTTCCCATCTGTGTGTCTAGCTCTGCTGCAAAGAACTCCAATAGCTAAGTTGGCTCAAAGTGGGGCCTCTCTATGTTGATTAGGAAGCCAGGGACTCTTGGGTGCTCTGCATTAGTGTGAGGGAGTCTTTGACCTTATGGGGAGACTTACCCATTATGAGCCAATCCAGATAGGGAAAGACAGAAATCTGCTTTCTTCATTTCATTTCATTTTTATTTTTTATACTTGTCAGCAAGATAAACACAATTGCCCATTTTCACAAGCGACAAGTAAATATAACAATAAAAACATTAAGACATACTCATTATAAGTAATCTTCTAAGATAGGCCGACACCATTGCCAGATGCTTTGTAAAGTCTCTGGGAGTTGAAGAAAGGCTGAATGGCAGAGCTGCAAACTGGTAGCGGCCAGGTGGCAGTCTGAATCTGAGATATTTTCTGTGAGAGGGCCTGGTTGGAATGAGAAAATAGGCACCCTTCAGGTCTGAGGAGGCTAGCCAGTCACCCTGCTGCAAAGAAGGGATCACCAATGACAGTGTGACCATCTTGAATTTGGGACTGAACAGATGCTTAAGTATCTGAGATCCAGAATAGGCCGCCAATCCTCGTTTTCTTTAAAGTGAGGCAGTATCTGGAGTAGAGGCCTTCCCCCATTGAGAGTGAGGGACTCTTTCCACTGCATTCGCTGTTAGGAGAGACTTTACCTCTAATTCCAACAAGATTTTCTTTGTAGGAGTTAGAGGTTTTAAGGTCCTGTGGCCCTGCTGTGTGGGAAACTGTTTGAACTGCAGGATGAGACCATGGCCCACTACCTCCAGCACCCACTTGACTGAAGTGATAAGTAAGCCTCCCCCCTCACGGGGTGGACTTACTACTTTGTTTTCTTTCCCCCCTTCCCTGTAGGTATTATCGTTTGGGCATTTCCTGTGCCCTGCCCGTAGGGGTGGTGTTCTTGCCCACTATAAGGGGGGGGGCAGAGAGAAGGAATGGAGAGAGAGGGCAGGTTTAGCATGGTAGTGGGGCCATGGCCTAAACCCCCCCTCCGGCCCAGTAGGTACCGGTTTGAGCAGTGGTGAATCACAGGTGGCATCTCCATGGGAAGGGTAGCAGAAGCTTATTACTGTATGGGGTCACTTGTGACTGTGTGGGGTCAGGGGAACCATCACCATTTGCGGTGGGCAGGAGGCCAAGGGAGACAGCAAGACTGGGTCATCAGTATGCCGGAGTCCCCCATACCTAAAAGTTTGGGACGGAAATGGCAGTGGGACTGGTGCGGTGGAGGCAGGACCGCATCAGGGCCCCTTGGAAGTGGCAGCTTCAGGGAGGCCATTTTCCCATGTGGCACACTGCTAGAGGTATGATTGGAAGAGCCTGCACTCTGGGATTTGTTTTATTCGACCTGCCATGCCCGTGTCTGGGGCAGAACCCATGTTAGATCCATAAAGAGTGCAGGGGAAACATTGAAACGAGAAAGTAATGGAGCCGTCGTCCAGTTTCAGCATGTTACAGGCCACTGTGTACCCCAAATGGAGGTGGGAACAGCATTTGTGATGGCTCTGGGAAAAGGGAAATGGAGCAGCAGCAGTTATGGTTTTAGGTTGCAAAAGGCCCCGGTTCTAAAAGGTCTGGAGGTTGGGGTGGGTTAGGCTCTCCTCCCGGGAAAAGTATGGGTTTTGGAGAAAGTGCAGTTGGCAGGAGTAAGCTTTGAGTCTGGCTTATGTTCCACATGCGTGGAGCCTGTTTTGGGTCTGTTTTCTGGGCTGTGGCGTTCCAGCTGTTTTGGGGGTTTATTTTCTCCTCCCCCAGCACCTGTGTGCCAGCCAGACTTTGCTGTATGCTCTCAGCCCTATGGAGCTGCTCCTAATATTTATTGTTGAAAATCATTAGCAATGCTAAATTAAATGTTTTATATTTTTTCTTCTTACATGGTGGTACTCGGTTATTTAATTAACTGAATTTCACCTATATGATTCCCTCCAGAGAAGGTTTTGCCTGTCTCCTTGTCCCTCTTGAAGTCCACTGGAGAGGTCCAGCGGTGGTTGGAACAGCATCGGCCAGGTGAGGTGAGACCGTTTTAGCGCTTGGAGTTCCACCGGCCAGGTAAGGCCTAAAATTGTATTATTTGGATGCTGTGGTTGTTTTCTGGAGTACTCAGGTTTTGGACCTCCACCCTCATTTTAATATCAGGATTCCTAGACAAATTGAGGGAGAGGGGGGGTTACAAATGTGTTGCCATTCTCTGAGGTAGTGGTTAAGCCTTCCTCCTACTGAGAAGGGGGAGGCAGCCTGGGCCTTCTAGTCAGGAGTTTTGTTTAGCCTAGGCTTTTGCAGAAGGGGTTGGTTCAGCACGTTTCTGGGCCCTTCTGCTTCTTCCCCTAAAGAATCCTCTCATCTCAGAGTAAACTAAGGACATGGGCATTGGCAGGGGATAGTAGGCCCTGGGATAGTAACCTCTACCCCTGCCACCCCTACCTTGGGGTTTGTAGGACGTAGAGGGTTTCTCTTTAGCTGCATTGCTCTGATAGGTGGACTTGTACTCTTCCACCTTTTTCATGTAAGCCTCTGTTTTGTCCCCCTTAAAAAATTATTCCCACAAGAGAAATCCATAGCTTTAGTTTGGGTATCCTGGGAGAGACTGGTAGTTCTCAGCCAGGCAAACCTCCTGAGAGAGATTGCCTGAGCCATAGCTCTGGAGGCAGCATCATTAGCATCCACAGCCATATGGAACTGGTACTTTGTGGCTTCCAAGGCAGATTTTAAGTTTCTGCTGGGTCCTGCGTCACTTTCACTGCGGCTTGCTGGCTAATAGCCAGGACAGGGTTCCAGAGAGCTTTCTGATACTGAGCTGTCTACGCCATATAAGTGGAGAGGCGTAGCATCAGAGAGGTTGTGGTGAAAGATTTCTTACCCACGGTATCCAGTTTTTTACATTCTTTTTCTGGAGGCTGGGAAAAATGAGGTACTTCAGCTTTATTACAGGCTGCAGCCTGCACCACTCCTTCATGGTCTGGATGCATGTAAAGGTACTCAGCATTAGATTTCTGTAGCTGGTACTTTTTCTCGGCACGGGGTCATAATGTCACATAACATTATAGCAAAACAGCTACCAATACAGCGTAATTTCTGCCATGAGGCATAAGTCTTTTTTCTGTGGGGGGCTCTGCCTACCATTATGGGGGCTGTGCTAAACCCCCACTAAAGATTCTCAACTCTGGGTGGGTTCAACTCAGGAGCACACAAGGCGAAAAAAGAAAGATTCTGGGACAGGGAATCAAACCCAGTCCCAGACGCAGCGCCTGGGTTCCTACTGCTGTGGCTCAGTCCTGTGAGCTATAGCAGCTGCTCGACAGAACCTGCTCCCAGCAGAGGTCTTATCCTCTGCCTGGGAAAGCGCTACTGGTGCAATACTGCATACAGCAGTATACGCTGTATTGCACCAGTAGCGCTTACAGACTACGCTGTACCGAGCTAGCAATAATGTCGTACTCTATTAAGCATACGACATTATGACTCAGTAGACTTTTTCTCTATTTTCTTATCCACTCCTGGACTGGAGGTAGGATTTTGAAGTATTTTGAAAGTACCCTTTTTAAGGACTTGTGAACAGGAAGGAGGAGCTTTTTTGGCAGGAGGGAGACCCATCATGTCTAAGAAGTCTACCTCCTCTACCTCCTCAGTGGACTTGTGAATAGGAAAGTCAAGAGTGTCCACCATGTGTTGAAAAAAAGTAAAATGAGAGGGAAAAATCCTCCTTGTCATTAGAGGAAGAACCAAACTCCTGAAGATTGCTTGCAGCTTGCAGCTAGTGCAGAACGCTGCTGCCCGGTTGTTGACAGGGGTGTCAAGAAGGTCACACATTACCCCTGTATTGCACGATCTGCACTGGCTGCCGATACAGTGGTGGATCACCTTTAAAGTAGGTCTTTTGACCTACAAAGCCCTGCATGGACTTGGCCCTGATTACTTGAAAGAGCTTCTGATTCCTTACAGCCCTGTGCGACAGCTCTGTTCAGCTGACGAGGGGTTGCTGGAGGTTCTGAGGGTTATTTTAAAATCGTCTTGGGCTTTTATATTTATAGCCCCAACCCTCTGGAATTCTCTGCCTCATCAGGTTTGGGAATACATGACAGTGGGGAGTTTTAAGCAGGAACTTAAGACCCATCTGTGGAGACAAGCTTTTATGGGTTGATGTATGTATTATCGTGATTTTATATGTATTTATTTCTGTGATTTTATTGTTTAATCTGTACAGCACCTTGGAGCTTGAAAGGTGCTTAATAAATAAAGTTTTATTATTATTATTAAGATCAGGATCAATGAGTTCACTCTCCTGTTCATCATTAGCTCCCTCAAAGAAAAGGCCCTGCCCTAGGCCAGGTTCGGATTGGAGCAATAGGAGTAAGCAGAGCACCCAAAAGAGTGCCCACAACCTGAAACGTCTGATATACTTGCCAAGCCTTAGCCATTTCCCCCTCAGAGGGTATATCTTGATGTAACACTGGTGTAACCCCCATCCCTGCCTTTTTGCCAAAACGACAGGTGGCATGCTGTTGGTGCTGGCAGCAATACCTGGTGGGGACCTGGGTTCGGGGAGGATGAGGTTACCTGGCACAAGGGGACCTAGGTTTGGCTACTCTGCACAGGGGCACCCAAGTAAATCCGAACACAGGAAGCAATAACTGTAATGTCCAGAACCAGGAATGGGATTTTATAGTGTGGCTTTTATTCACTACTAGCTGAACACAACAAAGCATAGATGGACCCCCCCCAAGGGGCTACATTTACTGATAATGCAGATTAGAGACTACAAGGCGGTCCACTTGAAGAATGAACCATTTCTACTGCTTTCAGGCTCTGGACCCACCAGGCACACAGCCCGGACTTGCACGCGCTTTGGGTACACAGCCCGACTGGCCCGGCTCCCCTGCCGGCCACTTGACTGGTGGTTCATTGGAAGAATGAACCCATTTTACTTGTTGTGGCTCCCCACACCACTTAGAGTCTGCGACTCCTAGAGAGATTTTCCCATTTGCGACCCACCTCTGGGTACTTCCCTCATCACTGGCCAAGCGCATGAAGCAAGTAGCAATCACAGCAGAAATCTGTAGAGGTGGACCTGGTTACTAAAGATGGGGGGTGTTCCCACCTCCAGCTCCCACAGCCCATACCCGGCCATTTCTCTGGACAAACTGAAACTTTGAAATGTAGACTAAACGGTGGATGAACTGTCGCACCCCCTCTACAATTTTACTTGAATTCACACAGCACTTTAGCTTTTGACACTACTCCATTTGTTTGTTCTAGTACTATAGGCCTCCCAGATAGTAATTCAAATCCCAGATTTCTTCACATTTCCCAGGCTGAAGAAACACATTTTTGCCCTCTCATATTAGAGTAAACACTCACCCTTTTGTTGCAGGTGCCCCACAGACGAACTACATCTCATTCCACTTTTCAAGCACAAACTGAAACTGTAATAGGCAGCTTTCTTTCTTCAGCAGAAATTAGGGGACTGCCCCTGGAATCTACATGGGGATACTTTACTTCCTCTACTCCCCACCCCCCGGAGGGAGGGGGGCACTGAGACCTGGACAGCGGTCTCCACCACTTGAACACTGGACACTCACTCCTTCTCTTACAGAAGGTAAACAGGAACTGACCCTTCCTGTTTGAAAGCAAACAGGAGACTGACTTTGAAACTCCCAACGTTCTATCTCACTCCCTCTGCTGCAGATTCCAATGTGGCTTATGCAGCTGCGACAGTTCTATTGGTGATGTCATCTCTCAGTCTCAGCTGAGACTGAGAACAGAGTGAGACAGTGTGAAACCCATTTAACTGGAGTTTCACAAGCTGCCTTCCCTGCCTACCACTAGGTCTTACTGGGATTCTAGTAACCTCGGGTAACAAGGGGTTACACTGGCATCTCCCTTTGCTTTTCAGCAGGAGAGGCAGTGATATGTTTTTCTTTAAATTTCTTTTTAGCAGGTCCTGAATCAGAAACCTGCTGAGAATGTCTTTTATTTTTGGCTTGGTCATTATTATTAGTATTATTATTTTTATCAGATATTTTCCAAGCAGTCCTTGGAGGACCTTTCATTAGATTTTTGTTGAGGGGCGGACCCCTCTTCTGAATTTTTTATAGAAGGAGAGGCAGACTGGGAAGCCATAATTTGAAGCCAAAAGGCCTATTTCTCGACTGTTGAGCAGAAATAAAAATGATGCTTACAGAGAAGCGAAGTGACTATAAACAAAAACAAGGCTGTGGCAGTCTGCCAAGAGCACAACCAGTGATGTAAATAATTATTGGACAGAAAAACCCAGTCTGAAAAAAGGGCTGTCTGGCAAGAAAATGTGCCAGAAGACCAAAAGTAACTGTTCCCAAACGGAAGAAATGAAAGTAAAACCGAGTCCTCAGTTCTGTAGAACTGCTGTAAAAAGGGGTTCAGGACTGAAGAAAACACAAGAAAATGCAGTAAAAAGTGTAGATTCTTGTCAAAAATAAGAACCACAGAAAGAATATTGCTCAAAAAAAAATGTGTTTTTTTTACCTCAGACACAGTATTTTTTTATTCAGAATAAAAAGCGGGAACTGCGGAAAACTGCAGTAAAAAACACAGTTCCTGGGAACTAAAGCAGCCATGGAAAAATGTTAAAATTTAGTAAAAACAGTGAAAAACACTATAAAAGCAGCACAAAAGAGGAAAAATTAGTAAAAAGACAGAAACACTTTACTTCAGGAGAAGTGTGAAGAGAGAGATTCCAGGGCAGACTTGTCCAGTCAGCGGAGAAATGAATCTGACTGGCTTTCGGCAGCAGCATACAGCTCTCTCTTACTCTCTTCTGATTGGCTAATTCTCGTGGCATTATTGGCATAGTCTCAACCTCTGGAGCAGCTGAATCTGGCTGGTATATTGCACTAGTCAAGCATGCTGAGGGACTCCTGAGATGAGAAAACAGACTTCCATGTCTGGTCCCACCAGTGACTTACTGACCCCAGCCCATGCCAGGCCCCCTCCTACCTGACATCCATTCATTAAGCTACCTGCCAGGTGTTCCTATTCAAACTGCCTAGGACTTTTCACACAGAAACAGCATTTCATTTAGCAAGGTAAACTGATAGTTTGCTCTGAATGTTGACTGATTTGTCCCATTTCCTCCTACTGCTGGTGGGCGTGAACCTGCAAGGGCTCTGGGAACCTCCCTTGAGGGGTGGCCCATCCCTCTCCCAGTGTGCCTTTCTAGTGCTGATGGTCTCCGTTCCTCTCTAGGCAAGTTCCATTGGTTTCCAGCCCTCCTGCTTCTCCTAATGGTATCCTTCTCTGGAGATCAGACATAAAGGGAACAGTGTTACCCAGTCCCAGGGACACTGCCACCATCCCTGGGTCCAGGAACAGCCAAAGAGGCTGGACTGCTCCTCTCCCTCTCTGCACCCAGGAAAAGAGGACCCTCTTACCCTGATGTCTTCCACTATAGGCAGGAAGGGCAGAATCATGCATATTCCTGCTCTAATTTTCCACTCTTAGCTAAGTCATGCCATTCACAGTATGAACATCCAGACAAACTGTCTAAGGGCAAAATACCCCCCAGAGAACAGCTCTCAGAGTCTGGCTTAACCCTTTCTGCTCTAAAGTAGCCTGCCTCAGCCGGCAAAGAAGAGAGGTTGGTTACACATATAAATGATCAAATATCAGTAGGTACATCAAAAGCAAAAATAAGAAATAAACAAGTCAAGCAAAGCAGTTATAACAGTTGGTAAAACAGGAGGTAAAATCTTACAATAGTACAGATTACAAGGACTACTGGACTAATCACTAGACACATAACCAAGGGGAACAGCACCATGTCAAAATTTAGTGATATGAAAAAAATACAATCAACATGAAATCAGTTCATTAATTTTCAGGACGAGCAAACCTTATACTCTGTTGCTGAGCTGCAAGCAGCAAAGAGCAAAACTGACTGAGGCCACCTGACTTGAGTGTGGGTCTGTGTGCTTCAGCCAGGTGTCCCTGGTAAAACAGAATAATGTGATCATGAAGGTTCTCTGAAAGGCTGTGGGTCCCCACAGGATACCTGAGAGGTCCGAAGGGAACAAGGAGTTATACCAGTGGTGGGTGTGGTCGAGGCACAGGTCAAGAAGCATAGGAAAACCAGGAGCAGTTTCAAAATTTACAAATAACGTTTTATTATTAATAACAACAAAATAAAAATTGTTCAATGTAGCTATTTACAATGGCAGTACAAACATAAAAAGCAGAGTCCTTCTTCTGAGTTTTTCTTCTAATTTTCCAATCTCAGTTTCTCAGTCTCTGTCTCTCCCTCTCCCTCTTCCAAAACATTGCAGCTCTTTTTATAACAAGTCTTTGCATGGGGCTTGTTAAGAGCACATTCTGCTTCTCACACAGTGCTCTTGTCAGTTTAAGAAGGTGCAGCAAAAAGAACATTGTGACCCAGAACTGACCTCTTGTTGACAGCTCTGGAAATATTTTTCAAACCAGCATCTCAGGTAAACCCCTTGAATTCCAGTTTTTGCAATCATTTCAGCAGTACAACTATATACAGTTTTAAACAAAGGGATCCCAGTTTCACATACAGATTCACATATATTTGTATACCTGCAGATATGCAAGGGGGAAGAAAAGACAGAAATAGCAAGGGAAGGCAGAGAGATAGTGAGAGGCGGAGAATCACGAAACGGTTGGAGTGATCGGTTCCTAGGTCTCACAAGAACAGTTGGTTGTACAACCAGACAGACAAGAGACAGAAAAGGAGAGGCTAGAACAGACCCTTGAGTTCAACTCTTTCTGTATAACAAATGGGACAGGGCCTTATTCAACCCTGTCACAGTGAGAATGGGTGGCAGGTGTCCCTTTTTTGTAAAAATGTTTATTAAAGTTTTTTAGTACATGGTTTACATGAGGCATCCCCACATATGACAGTGGCAGATCATATAGTCTTCACAGTTACAGAGTTTTACTTGGAATATATCAGATCTATAATCAAATTACACTTCAGTAACATACTATGAGAATTCCAACTGGCTATATGAGCAGTGGACATACTGATGAAAAGGATCTATACTTGATATGTTTGTAAACTCCTAGTGGGCCCTGTTAATGAACATTTAATGTACAGGAAATGTGTGGTTCCCTAGAGACTAAATCAACAGTCCCCACATTTTGTCAGTTTTGGCAGTATGCCCTTAAGTTCCTTATTGCATGTTTTTCAGTCCGAAGAAATTACAGAAGATAGCTGACAACTGTGCAATTGTTGGAGACTGGGAAGCCATCCAAGTCTGTGCCATGGTTTTGTTTTTCACAGGGTAGTGCTAGCTGCCACAGAGGTTTGGACCCCACTGGTAGAGTGTTTACATTATCATCCACACGCAATAGTGATTTCAGTTGGGAGTTTACATTTTGGGATTACAAGAGCAACAGAATTATGCATTAAGCAGGTTAGCAAAAAGAAAAGGAAGAGGAGACCATTATGGTTTTCCAAAGAGGTAGCAAAGAAAGTGAAAGCCAAAAAGATTGCATTCAGGCAATACAAAAAGACACAGGCAGAAGAGGATAGGGAGAAGTACCAGGAGAAGCAAAGGGAGGTAGGGAGGTCAGTAAGGGAAGCCAAAGCTCAGACCGAAGAACACATTGCAAAATCAGTGGGTAGAGGGGACAAAACCTTTACAGGTACATAAGTGAAAAAGAAAGGCATAGGGAGGGATAGTGAGACTGAAGGGAGGAAGGGGCCGATGGAGGATGACAACAGTAAAGCTGACATATTGAACAGGTATTTCTGCTCAGTCTTTACTGAGGAAGAGGAGGTAATGGGTCTGAAGGGAGTATAAGGGGTGAGAATGGTGCAGAAATGGACACAAGTCCCTTTACACGAGAAAGGGTCCTGAAGGAACTGGAGTAATCTGAGTTGATAAAGCAATGGGGCCAGATGGGGTGCACCCCAGGGTCCTTAAAGAACTAAGAGAGGTGGTGGCTGAACCTCTGGCTATCCTGTTTAGCCGATCACTGGAAACAGGAGGTACCCAAAGACTGGAGGACAGCAGATGTAGTCCCCTTATACAAAAGTGGGAACAAGAGGAAGTGGGGAACTACAGACCAGTCAGCCTCACCTCGGTAGTGGGGAAGATCATGGAAGCACTACTGAAGGAGAGATTGGTGGAACATCTGGTTGTCAATGGACTACAGGACCCAAGGCAGCATGGTTTCACCAGGGGAAGGTCATGTCAGACCAACCTCGTTGAATTTTTTGACTGGGTGACTAGGGAGGTGGATCTGGGGAGGGCAGTGGACATGGCCTATCTGGACTTCACCAAGGTCACACTGTGCCACATAGAAGACTATTACACAAACTGGGGATTATGGGTGTGGGCAGGACAGTAGTGTGGTGGGTAGGTAACTGGCCGGGCGGCAGGACACAGAGGGTGGTGGTAAATGGCTGTCACTCCACAGAGGGAAGAGTGACAGTGGGGTACCATAGGGATCAGTGCTGGGACCAGTCCTCTTCAACATCTTCATCAGTGACATTGCGCAGGACCTAGAAGGCAGAATTTCACTGTTCGCTGATGACACAAAGCTCTGTAACAGAGTAGACACACCAGAGGGTATAGACAGAATGAGAAGGGACCTGCAGAAACTTGAAGAATGGTCAGAGGTTTGGCAGTTGAAATTCAATGCAAAGAAGTGCAAGATAATGCATATGGGGCACAAAGACCCTGGCACAATATATCAGTTGGGGGATGAGGATATAGCATGCACCAAGCAGGAAAGGATCTTTGGGTTATCATCTCTGATGACCTCAAGGTAGGAAACAGTGTGACAAGGCAGCAGGTAAAGCAAATAGAATGCTGGGATGCATAGGCAGGGCATCACCAGCAGGAAAAGGAGGTCATAATTCCACTATACAAGACACTAGTGAGGCCCACCACTGGCGTACAGTGTACAGTTCTGGAGACCTTACCACGTAAGGACATAGACAGGGTAGAGAAGGTTCAGAGGAGGGCAACAAAGATGGTACATGGATTTGCATCACAAGTCCTATGAGGACAGGTTGAAGGAACTGAATATGTACTCCCTGGAGGAGAGGAGGAGAGGGGATATGATAGAGACATACAAGTATCTTACAGGGAGGAACAGGGTGCAGGAATACACTATTTTAAGCGAAAAAGATGTTCCAGGGCTAGAGGGCATGGGATGAAGTTGGAGGGAGGGTGATTCAGAGGAAGCGTGAGGAAGAATTTCTTCACAGAGCAGGTGGTGGACAAGTGGAACACCTGCCAGAGGAAGTGGTGGGGGCTGAAACAATCACGGGATTTAAGAATGCATGGGATAGACATAAAGGAATTCTGGTGGTCGGGGTAAGGGGCAACAGACTTCTAGGAAAACATAAATTGAACTTACAAGCTCAAATGGGCAGACTGGGTGGGCCATAGGCCCTTATCTGCCAACACTGTCTATGTATCTATGTATCTATGAGTTTGGCAGTGGCGGTCCCAGGACATCTTCCATGACTGAATGCACTGCATGTCAGAATGGGGCCACCCTGCTGCGTGTGAGGGCTAAGTGAAAGACAATACCATGCTCTAGTGGACATCTGAGTGACTTGAGGTGATTATCAGGGTTCAACCTTTGCAGCAGCCCACATTGGGTGTAATGAACTCTATACATAAAGTCGAGATGTCTTTCATGCAATCTATTGTTTTTTGTGCACTGTTTAAAGAAGTGTATCACTGTATCCTACTCGACCCCTGATATTACAACATCCAAGTCATCTTCCAACTCTTTAATAACGTGTTCTCCTGAGTTGGGAGCAGCTCTGAGGATCATTTTATAATAGAGGGAGAGGGGCTTAGCCCATGGTGATAACCTGCACAGGGGCTTCCTCCAGAGGTGATGTTAGCAGGAACCCTACCTGTCCACCCCTGTTCTTTTTCAATAAAGTGGGAGAGAGGAGATATGATAGAGACTTTCAAATACCTCACGGGTATAAACGGGGTACAGGAGGAAATCATTTTTCAGAAAAAAAGATGCTCAAGAACAAGGAGACATGCTATGAAGCTAGAGGGTGGTAGATTCAAGGGAAATGTTATAAAGTACTTCTTCACAGAAAGAGTGGTGGATGCCTGGAATAGACTTCCAGCAGAGGTGGTCGAAGTAGAAACTGCAGTGGGTTTCAAAAATGCATGGGATGCACATAAAGTAAGTTTATTAGATTAGAATGGGGGGCAAAGCCGGAGACCAGGTAGGGTCGGTGGTATTACATTAGGTAGGGAAAAAGGGGAGACTGGGTGGGTCAAGCAGCCGTTATCTGATGACAATTTCTATGTAATTTTATGTAATGTTGCAATCCTTTATTTCTCCATTCTCTGAACACCTGGCGTAGTATAGGTGAGCACCCCTTCTTATCAAGCCATGATGCTACTGCAGTTCTTATCATGGGGTTTAAGATTTTCTTCATGCAAGTACCGATCCCTGAGGTACTCCGTTCGAGACATTACTCACACCACGGAAAGTCATTGATCACAGCTCTCTGATTTTTATTAGTCAACCAGTTCTTAATCTAGGCTACAATATCAGGTAAACATATGTTGCTCAGTTCATCTATAAGCATGGTGGGATTTATGATGTCAAACGTTTTATTAAAATCAAGGTAAATGCCATCTACCATACACATCTATCAAGTGATTCACTTGTTGGCACATAGAAAGCAATCATATTAGTTGTACATGATCTACCTGATTGAAAACCATGTTTTTTGGCAGTTTGGCCCGAGTACTCAAATGCTTACTCATTAGTTGCTTAATGTAATGCTCTAATATTTTACAAGCAAGGGAAGAATGACTGATCAGTCGGTAATTACTGGTATAAGCACTATTGCCCTTTTTATGTTGTCTTGTGAACGTGCAAGCAACATGTTGTGGCAGTAGAAGATCAGTAGGAGAAATGCAGAGGTTTTTTCAGTTTTGGTGAATGCAGGGCACACTTTAGAAGGTGCGTCCCTCATGCGCCAATTAGCGAGCATGCTAGCAGTGACACTAGTATTTTTTAGTGCCACCAACTTGTAACGATTTAGCCGCTGCAATCAGAGCCAAGCTCGTCATGCAGCAGCACCAATGACACACCTCCCCTACGTGCCTTGCCTGGTGAAAAAGGTGAGTAAACATGGCAGCGACTCCGCTGTCCACCTGTCGCAATGCCTCAATGTAGCTGACTTTGGGGGTGCCCAATCCCCCTGTCAAAATGCGTAATAACCCCCCACCCTCCAAGATTGTGTGGCACACTGGGAGCCCACCCCAGTGTGCTTCCCTGTATTTGCAAGCTGACTGCGTCGGCATGTTCTTGCCCCCTCCCACTCCTACTGCGAGCCACTCTGGGAGCTCACCCCAGTGTGGCCAAGATGATGTCCCGTAAGTCATGGGGCACACTGGGAGCCCACCCCAGTGTCCCCAAAATTTTGTTTTATACCTGTAAAGAAAGAAAATGGTCCGTGCTAATCTTTTTTTTTTTTTTAAACCTGAAACAAAGGAATGGGTTCTCGCTGTCGGTGAGGCCTCAGACCCACCCTCTGTGCACTTCACACCCCTCACCCCATACTTACCTCCGGATCCGTGCTATGATCTTCGTGGGAGCGAACATGTCTACACTTTCAAAGCCGGCCGCAAAACTGAAGAAATGGGGGTAAGCTGTATAATGGCATAAATAGGGTTTTTTCAACATAGGTGAATATCTCGGCCATTTTGTTGACTTTTGACTCCAAATTTTCAACATGGGGTTCTTGGGACCCTACCTCATGAAATCGGTCACTGTCATTTTGTTATTCGGCCCCAAAAGGTGATTTTGTGGTTACTGCGCAGAATCACCTAGTGGGACTGAGTAACAAAATGACCGTGTTACTGTTCATGAGGTGGGCTCCCAAAAAGCCTATGTTGCAAATTTGGTGAAAAAATTTCAAAAAATGACTGTGTTATAAGCATGTATTGCGCAGTTTGCATGCATGCTCGTAACTTTGAGAGTTTTTAATATTTTCATTCCAGATTTTCAACATTGCCACTTTCCTATACCTCCTTATGAATAGTACAGCTGTCATTTTTCACATCCTGCCTGAAAGGTGTTTTCGCACATCTGGCACACAATGGTGCAGTCACTATGGGAAATCAACGTTCGGGACAGATTAAGAAAATCACAGTGTCACTGTTCATGAGCAGATGTCCCAAAATGCCTATGTAGAAAATTTGGTGAAAAAATTTTAAAAAATTACTGCGTTATGAGCGTGCATTGTGCAGTTTCCATGCACACTTGTAACTTCGAGAATTTGTAATATTTTTGGTCCAGATTTTCAACATTGCCATTTTTTCACCCCTCCTTATGAACAGCAGAGCTGTCATTTTTCACATCCTGCCCGAAATATGTTTTTGCACATGTGGCGCAGAATGGCGCGGTCGCTGTGAGAAATCAATGTTTGGGACACAGTAACAAAATCACAGTGCCACTGTTCATGAGCGGAGGTCCCAAAATGCCTATGCTGAAAATATGGTTAAAAAAATCCCCAAAATAATTGCGTAATGGTTGTCTGTTGCCCAGTTTCTACGCACGCTTGTGACTTCATCAATTTTCCATATTTTCACTCCAGATTTTCAACATTACCATTTTTTTACACCTCTTCATGAACAGCACAGCTGTAATTTTTCACATCCTGCCCGAAATGTGTTTTCGCACCTGTGGCACCAAATGGCGCAGTCGCTGTGCAAAATCACCTTTCAGCTAACAAACTGATAGTGTCACTGTCCATGAGGTGGGGTCACAAAAAGCCCATGCTGAAAATTTCGAGTGAAAATACCTAACAAATGCTTGGGGTGTTAGGGTTTCCAGTTGTGATGCTGGGGTTTTTATATAATTGATTAGCAGTTTTTACCTTTGACAGTATTAATTGTAAATAAAGTATGTATATAGGTTTTCTAGAATTATTATGTTTGTTAAACAAAGAGAGGCAAGTGCTATGTGTTTTCACAGTGTATTAGCACTTTTAAGAGCAAAACACTAATCAGTTTTCTGGCCCCACCCTGTATAGACTGACAGGCGTCAGGGGTGTGACTTGGTATTTTCAGCTGTAATGCTCACACCCATTCCACCCCCAGCCTGCAGCCACTGACAGGCATCGAGGTGTGCCTTGGATTCTTTGGCCCCAAAGTTCACCCCCATTCTCCTATAGTGCACCCATCTCAGAGTATTTCCTTATGGAATGGGGTGAGCGTAAGGACCGAAGACCCCACGGCACACTGCAACACTTGTCGGTGTCTGCAGGGTAGGGTCAGGTGAAATGGCATAAGCGTTATGGCTGATGACTGAAAGGCACACCCCAATGCCTGTCAGTCTCTACAGGGTGGGGGCGGGGTTGGTGTCACTTCAGTACTTCACTGCCATTCCTGTTGTGCATCTCTCCAACTCCTGCACTACCAATGCTAATGCCAGCAAGACAACATTCAGCATTGACAAATGCTTGTTGTAGATGGGAACAATGATAGCTATATGCCAGACTAGGGGAACATTGCTGGTGGAAAGTGATTTGCTAAATAAATAGGTTAATGGAAGGGAACTCTCATCAGCTACCTCCTTCAATATTCTGGCTGGAATATTGTCAGGACCATGGATTCATGACTATCGAGGGGTTATAATTTGGATTTTACAAAATCTAGTGGAACATGAATAGTATCAAACTCTGAAGGGATATGTAGCCAATTGCTAAACCTTGGAATTATGATTGAGAAATACTGAGCAAAAGTATGTTTGTTGTTTTATTTGTTTATACTGATAAGACCATGGGCCAGATGACCCGTTTTCATGGGCAATCAGTGTATAAGTAATAGCAATAAATTATGTAATATAGACAATATAAAAAAAAGAGAAGTCTAAAAAATATAAAACCACATTCAAGACATATACAATTCATCATGCATTATATGTATTATAATTACTGGCCACAATTTTTTAACACGGGGACAGCGAGTTATAATTTGCCGTTATAACTACCTCGACTAGTTATAACGGCAAACGCACTACTCTGCTCTAGAGCACAGCGCGAGACATAAGCAAGTAAACGACTTGCGGTCTCGCAGCTTGCCGTGCCCTGTCAGATCTACCATTCTGAAACAAAACAAATACGGACCACGTTAAAAAAAGCGGATGTAAAATAGCGACAGCAACAGCACAAGATTCTTAAGAAATGGAGACAAGATTTTAAATCTGAGCTCCTCTATAACAGAACAATTTACAGTGGAGCAGGATAATCTAAATACCAAAAGAAAAACAGTGACCTCCGTCTCAGTTTTTTTAGCAATAATCTATTGAATTTGCAAGTAAATGAATAAAGCAGTTGAAGAAACATGTTTTTTAAAAATAATTAAAAACTGCAATGTTTTACAACCACCACAAATACATTCTTCATTATACCACAACTGCCTTATTCATTTATTTGCAAATTCAATAGATTATTGCTAAAAAAAAATTGTGACCAGCAATTATAAAAAATAAAGTAATAAGCAGGTGGTTATTTATGAGAATTTTACACACACCCTCGGTGTGGGATGCCTATATAAACCCCTCGGGCTTCGCCCTCGGGGTTTATGGGGCATCCCACACCTCGGGTGTGTGTAAAATTCTCATAATAACCACCTGCCTATACATTATTCTCTATATAATGCTCAGTCATAGACCGTGTATTGGTGATTTTATCACTGTTGATATCTAATGGTCCAACCTTATTCCCTGGGGTTTTTTTTTTTTGACAGTTTACATATTTAAATAAACTTTGTTATTCCTTTGTTTGCTAATTTGTTTTCTAGCACTCGTTTTGCCTTTCTGACTTCGAGTTTGCAAACCTTTACTAATTGTTCACACTTACATACAGTACGTTGTATGATGAGCCACTGGAATGCATACATTTAAAGGAAAGCTGTCATAAACAGGGGCTCCCCAACCCCCAAAGCCTTACCCCCGATTAGGCTTTTTGCAAGGAAAATTTTTTCTTATGTATTTTAACTTTAATGTTGTAAAGTTCGGGATTCCGCAACATGGCAGACGCTATACAGTTCCATTTTATTGTGAAAGTCTGGTGCCATATTTCACAATGAAATGGAACTTTGCAGCATTCACCATGTTGTGGAATCCTGAACTTTACAACATTAAAATAAAGTAAGTTAAAATACTTAATTTTTTTTCCTTGTGAAAAGCCTAATTAGGGTAAGGCTTTGGGTGTGGGTAACCTCTTTTTATGACTGCTTTCCTTTAAAGATTCTTTTCTTTTTTTTATTAATTTTGAGATGTTGGTAGTAAACCACAGTGGTAATTTGCCCATCTGGTTAAACCGTTTTTTAATAAAACAAATTTCTTTTGCATGTTATGTATTAGGGTTCTGATCATTTCCTAGCTTTCTTCAGTATCCACCCACCTAAATCTTTTTGCCAGTCCCATGCAACTAATGATTTCATGCCACTAAATTGGCCTTTTGTAGTCCTAGTTGAACCAGCATAATATTCTGTGGTGATTTACATATGCAGCCCATGATGCTTTGCATTGTGGGGGCATGTGTGATCTTTGTATTTCTTTGAAACTTGGCTTCCCAGCCAAATGCCCTTTGGGGTAACCATTGCCTCAGTGCTTGCACACAGAGGTTCTTTGCCTATTTGATTGTTGCCCCCCTATTTTTGGATGTGGAACAGTCTTGTGAGAACACATTCATATTAGGGTTACTGGAGGCTAGGGGTTATGTAATAGTGTACTTGCTATCAACCATATCCTTGTGGGATAAGACTAAGTCAAGGATTGCGGTATCATGAGTTGGTTTGGAAAAGTGTTGCTTAAGGCCAGATTCAGCAATTACATTGAGAGATTTCTTACTAATCACTGTAGAAGCCTCACCTGTTTGCCAGTTGATAGCTGGGAAAGATATATATGTGTGTATACTGTATATATGTGTGTGTGCGTGTGTGTGTGTATATATATATATATATATATATATATATTTATTGCTTGGATTACAAGACCTATGAGCCAGAAGCTCTTTTACACAGGTTCCACATCAGTGAAAGAGACAATAAACACAGACAATTCAAACAGCAATATATACATTAGTTTGGACATAAAAATACTCAGGTAGCTATAACATAAATGACAACTCTGGGTAAAGTGGCAGTAGCATAAGCAATAATTGTTTTACAGATTCAGAACGTATAAGATGGGAAAAAAAATAAAAGCAGCTTATTTTGGCCTTGTCGAAATTGAAACTGGGGGGTTGGGAAGGTAGGGTGAAAACCGGGGGTTGTTAGACGTAAGGGTATGAGACAAGAATGGGGGAAGTAAGGGAGGGGATGCTACTGGGACACTTTTTAGTTGGGAGAGGAAGAAACAGATGTAGGCTGGGAACCTTAGACATTGCTAGCATGGGCGTAGGACTGATTTAGGAGAGGGCAGTCACAGCTGCTAAGAGCAACGAGGTGCTGACGTATATATGCCCATGTCTGAGGAATGAGGTGTTCCGAACATTAAAGAGAACAGTGCTATGAATCAAATACCGAATCCTTTAACCGAAGTTCCCTCTGGGTCCTATGCCAAAAAGGTGAACTATGTTTCTGTTTGTGTCTGCTCCCAGGAGGGAGCAGGAAACGTGTGCCATGTTTGCCTTTGAATAAACCCTAAACTGCCTGATTTAAAAGCTGTATGTATAGACTATGCATTTATTTGATGGAGAAATGGTTTAACTGATGAGGAAAGTGCCCACTGCCTCCATGTGGTCACACAATACAGAGGATAGACCCTGGGCAGCTCCTTCATATTGCTGGGGGCCCGGTAGTGCAACCTGACGAGGTTAGGGTTACAAAATGGCACTCAAACAGGGACACAAGTGCAAAGTAAGGCCCGTGATGACCTGGGACTGAAATGGAAGGGAACTGATTACAAAAGCAGAATGTAGGACTGAGGAAATGGAGGGGACCAGCAGCACGGTGATAACATTCTTAAGCTCCATTTAAATAGTACTGGGTGCATGAAATCCCAAGAGAGGACTGCCGTCTCTGAAGAAATTTGCATCTGCATTTGACCCCAGTGGGTGAAGGGGGCATCCTGCATGTTTAATGTGTCAAGTGGAGTCACGGCTAAGTGTGAGAGAGAACTCTGGCCACTGGTACATGAGGCAATTCAAAAGTAAATGCTGCCAAGGAAGAGAACGTGGGTGAGTGCCCTTTGTATAAAGAAGTCCAAATGTTCTTATTGGGGCTGGTTGAACGGTTGACTTCAATGAAGAGAAAAAAAGTATCTGGAGACCAGCCACTCAGTTCATCATAAGAAATGAAGTTTTATTTTGATATTTTTTTAGAACACCATGATCCCCTAGGTACGCGTACCAAGGGGATCATGGTGTTCTAAGAAAATATCAAAATAAAACTACACTTCTTACGATGAACTGAGTGGCTGGTCTCCAGATACTTTTTTTCTCTTAATTCAAAAGTAAAACCAGGCACTGACGCCTCACTGAAATCAAACACCTTCAGGTAGTGTAGTATGAACAAAACATATATTTTATTTAAGAAATCATGATTTCTTAAAAAAATAAATTTTTTGTTCATATTACACCAGTTGAAAGTGTTTCATATCGGTGAAGTGTCAGTGCCCAGTTTTATTTTTGAACTGCTGGACTGTTTTACCATTAGCACCGCTGGTCTCTTTCAGCAGTCCCTTTTCTCTGCAGTGTGTGATGTAAGGCTGAGAGGGAGAGAAAGACTGAAAGCACAGTGGGTGCCAAATATACTTCCTTAGGAGCAAACCATTCTGCATCTGCTAGGACACTTTCATTACCTCAAATACTACTGTCCCATCAGATGTCTGGATATGTTCCCTTACCTCAGACACTACTGTCCCAGCAGATGCTGGCAGAGTTGTGTTATCGCAAGCATAACTTTCCAAAGAGATCTGCATCTGCTGGGACGCTTTACCTTCATCAGACGCTACTGTCCCACCACATGCTGAGACACCTCTTTTCATCCCAGGCACTACTGTGCCACCATATGTTGGCAGAGTTAGGTTACTGCGCACATTACCATCCCAGAAGATCCAAATCTGCTGGAATACTTTCAGAACCTCAGACATTACTATCCCAGAACGTGCTGGGACACTTCCCTTCACCACAGGCACTAGTAGCCCAGCAGATGCTGGCAGTGCTGAGTTACTGCAAGCGCTACTGTACCAGCAGATCCACATCTACTGGACACTTTCCTTACCACAGGCACTACCATCCCAGCACATGATGGCAGAGTTTACCACAACTATTGCTGTCCTAACAGATCCTCATCTGCTGGGACACTTTCCCTTACCTCAGACGTTAATTTCCTAGCATATGCTGGAGACTTCCTGCTGGGACAGTAGTGTCTGAGATAAAGAACGTAGCCAAACAGATGCAGATCTGCTGGAACAATAGTGCTTTGCAGTAACACAATTCTACCAACATCTGTAGGACAGTGGTGCCTGTGGTGTGTTTACTGGCATATGATGGTACTTCTAGTCTAGGGGACCCATTCACACCAGAAAATTATACCTTTAACTCCATCACCATAGGTTTAGGGAAGAGGGACCAGGGACAACAACCACCTTAGGGGTACCATTAACTGGAGACCACTCATAAAATGGATTGTCCATACCTTGGGCTTGGAGGGCTCAAGTAGGTCGATGTTTTTCAGTCCACCAAATGTTATACACATTATATTAAAGGCAGCTTCCCTTCACCAGCCCACTCCCCTGCAAGTTTACTGGGGATGGCTCACACAGTATCTTGTCCCTCCGCATAGGATGGGAATGGCTGCATCACTGTAACACAGTTAATTACAGACTTAACTCCCATTATGGGATTCCATGGGTGCTACTTCCCACAAGACAGGTGCGCAGTGGCACTCTCCCAGCCAGTGCGAGGAACTATTCTCGGGCATCACATGGCTGCCCATAGCATTAATGAGTGGCCCTCTCCCAGCCAGTGCAAGGAACTATCCTCGGGGCATCTCATAGCTGCCCATAGCATTAATGCCAGAGCCTGGCAGTACATTTCATACATGGAACTAACTTGCGCGTCCTTAAAGATTTGCCCCAGTCAGTTCAACCTGCATATGCCATCCTGCATCATGATTACCAGGTCCTAATGACCTTTTTTACCATGGACTCTGTGCCCAGCTCAACCTAAGTGGGTCTTAATGCTGACCCTGACTCTCTACAGAAGTATTCTACTCACAGTGGTAACTTTTATGACTTCTGGAGCTACATTATGAAGGTAGATTCTCATCTTGCTTTCTCCCTTGTGTTCTCCTTGGGAGTGAATCCAAAGGACCACAGCAACCTCCTTTGAGAGGATGACCACCGCTACTCTCAGGTGTTTCTCAGGTTGTGACTGTTGGTATGCCCACTTGGGGCAAGGTTACGCAGATCTTCTTCCCATGGTCCCTGATAGTGTTCTGGAGGGGCCCCTCCCCACTCCCAGAGGGACGAGGAGGAACAGAGCTCCCTCAGGGGCTTCTCCCTATTTGTTCTCTGCTGCTGGCCCCCTAGTGTCCAAAAAGGCACCAAAACCCTAGCCAAATACAACCCTAACTGGCTAGCCCCCAGGCCCAGCTGGCCTCTTCCCTTTATGAATCAAAATGGGTGAGTGCCTAAGGAATGCACTAGCAAATGGGCAGGAAGGAGGGGTGGAAGAACAATGGGGAATAATAAAAACTGCCATCACAGAAGTAACAAGCCTTTGTGTAAAGCAAATAAACAAAATGAAACGAGGTAAGAAACCACTATGGTTCTCAAAGGAAGTGGCAGTGAAGGTTCAAGAGAAAAAGAAAGCATTCAGGAAGTACAAGGAACCACAGAAGGAACACGACAGAGAACTGTATCAGTTAAAGCAAAGGAAGCTGGGAAGGCAGTCAGAAAAGCAAAGGCCCAAACCGAGGAAAAGACAGCCAACTCAGTTAAGAAGGGGATAAAATCTTTATAGGTACATCAGGGAGGAAGTAAGACCAAGGGAGGATAGTGAGGCTTAGTAAAGGGAGGAGGGTGGGCAGAGGGTGACTGTGAAAGGCAGAGATACTAAACAAATATTTTGCTCAGTATTTACAAAGGAAGATGGGAAGTACCTAAAACAAACAGTAGAAACACTCTGGATACAGAAGTTGATACCAGCCCATTTACAGAAGAAAGGGTTCTGAAAGAACTCTTAAAACTGAAGGTGGACAAAGCAATGGGGCCTGATGGGATTCATCCCAGAATTCTAAAAGAACTAAGGGTAGAACTAGTGACACCACTGACTACCCTCTTTAACAAATCATGGGAGGATGGGGTGGTACCCGAGGACTGAGGAGGGCAGATGTGATTCCCCTTCACAAAAGTGGGAGCAAGGCAGAAGCAGGAAACTACAGACCTGTTAGTTTAACCTCAGTGGTAGGGAAAATGATGGAATCACTTCTGAAGGAAAGAATTGTTGAGTATCTAGAGGCCAGAGGGGCACAGGACCCAAGGCAGCATGGATTCACAGCAGGAAGGTCATGCCAGACAAATCTGATAGATTTCTTTGACTGGGTGACCAAGTAGTTGATCAGGGAGGGCTGTGGACATGGCCTACCTAGACTTTAGCAAGGCATTTGACACAGTCCACACAAAGATTAATATACAAGTTAGCCAGGCTGGGAGTGGGTCCCAAGATGACAGCCTGGGTAAGAATTGGCTGGAGAACAGGACACAGAGTAATAGTAAATGGAGTCCACTCTGAAAAAGGGGTTAGTAGTGGGGTACCGCAGGGTTCAGTATTGGACGGTCCTCTTCAATGTCATTATAGCTACATTGCAGAGGGACTAGTAGAAAAAGTATGTCTCTTGCAGATGACACAAAGATCTGCAACAGAGTTGATGCACAAGGTGGAGTGGAAAGGATGAGAAGGGACTTGGCAAGGTTAGAGGAATGGTCAAATGTATGGCAGCTTAGATTCAATGCTAAGAAGTGCAAGGTAATGCACCTGGGAAACAAAAACCCAGGGGAAGAGTACACAATGGGGGGTGAGATACTAACAACAACAAAAATGGAAAGGGACCTGGGGGTAGTCATATCAGATGACCTAAAGGTGCGAAAGCAATGTGAGAGGGCAGCAAGGAGGGCTGGGGGGATACTGGGATGCATAGGAAGAGGCATCACCAGTAGAAAACAGGAAGTTATTATCCCTCTGTACAGACAGCTAGTGAGACTCCATCTGGAGTACTGCATGCAGTTCTGGAAACCCAATCTCCGCAAAGACATAGACAGGATGGAAGCTGTCCAGAGGAGGGCAACTAAAATGGTGCAGGGTCTGCACGGAAGACATATGAAGAGAGACTTAGGAGCTTAATATGTATAGCCTCGAGGAAAGGAGGAGAGGAGACATGATAGAAACTTTCAAGTACCTCAAGGAATCAACAAAGTCAAGCGGGTAGCATCTTTCAAAAAAGAGTGCAAGAACAAGGGGCACAATTTGAAGATAGAAGGGGCGGCTCAGAGGTAATTTAAGAAGTATTTTTCACAGAGAGGGTTGTGGATGTATGAAACGGCCTTCCAGAGGAGGTTGTGGAGTCAAAAACAGTGGTGGAATTCAAGTATGCATGGGACAGTCATAAGGCAATTCTAGGGGGTTGGGGTAGGAAGAAGTAGGCTGCTGGTTAACTAGGACCTGCAGCTTATCCATCAGGTAGGGAAACGGGCAGACTGGGTGGGCCAAGCGGTCCTTATCTGCCGTCAAATTCTATGTTTCTATGTAAGGGGGAAAGGCAGGGCCATCAAAATTTTGGTCTGGGCTCCACTGGCTGAGCCAGAAAGTACAGAGCACAAACACCCAAACACCCTGTCTTCTAACTGAATCCCAGCAGGAGGCAACTCTCAGGGTCTGGCTTAACCCTTCAAGCGCTCCCTCATAACTTGCCTCGAGCTGGGGGAAGATAGGCTGGTTACAAACGTTTTCCAGCATGCACTGGGACATTAGAGTGTGACAAAACGGAAAATGTCCCAGTAGATGTGGATCTAAAGGGACAGCAGTGGCTGCTTTAAACCAACTCTGCCAGCAGGACCGGTTTTAGACCTAATGGAGCTCCAAGTAGAAATACTTGCAATGCACCTCCCTCCCTTCTGCCTCAATCCATTTAAAATGAGTGGTACAATTTCTATGATTACAAGGATGGCAACGACAATTTTGCTTTTTATATTAATGGGAGGGCTAAAGCCCAAGGTTCAATGTGGGGGAATAGCTCCTCCCACGTTCCCCTTAAAGGCAGCCTCCTTCAGCAGTCCCCTGCTTCACGCATTTTGCAACACCCCATTTAGCATGCGTTGGATTGCTGCATGGCTTGTGTGGCCCAGCCACCTTGTTTTCTTGCTTTTCTCTTGTTTCTGTTCTCCCTGCCCCCACTCTCTCTCCCTCCTCCTTTGCTTGTGTTCCCCTTCCCCTCATTCATTCTCCCCTTGCTTGTTTCCCATTTTGTTTTCTGTCCCTCTCTGGCTTTCCGCTGCCCGCGGTACTGCGCTGCCACTCTGGCACAGCTTTGTGCTCTCCCTTCCGATGTTGTTTTTACCAGGACTCATTTGCTGCAGTTCTTTTGTCCATTGGCTTCCCTCTCCCCCTTGGTGCCACCATGCTATCCGTGACTCTACTCCAGCTCCTTGGAGCTCCCGTACCTCTCCACTTCCTGCTGTGCCTAGGGCCACCCCCTCCTCAGGATCCTCACCCGTCCTGTCTTGCCTGCTGCTTCCCCCCGGTGACCTGCTTTCCTTGTTGTGAGTGCAATTTCTGACTTTCCATCTCCTTTGCTGCCTGCATCCTGGTAAGTCTTCTCTTTGCTTCCCATAGCTGCTACTCTTGTGTTGCCTCTTGAGGGGAGACCCATTTGCACCTGACCATCAGCCAACTGCATTTGGGAGCCTTGGAGCTGTCTCAGTGCTCCTTTCGGTTCCGATGGTGTGCACTATCTTCCTCCTTGCTCTGCTCGGCCTGTTTCTTGACTGCATTCTTGCCAGCTGTGTTTTGGCTGTGCTTTGTGCATTCTGCTGCTGGAGCGATTTGTTTCTCTGTCCTAGTCTCCTGCATTGCCTCTCACTGTCCCTTGGGTCCTCTCATTCCCTGAGTTGGTGCCTGTTGGCTTTTCATTCCTGTTGGCTTCCCGGATCCCTCAAACATCACCTAGGTGACTGTCATGTTTTTTCTTTCCCTGTTGCTTGGCCATACTTGGGATGCAGTTTGCCTTTTTTTGTTTGTACGTAGTATGTGTCATTTACACACACACACACACACACATTCGTCCCTTGTTCTTGCCCTCATCCTCTGTTCCCCTGCTTTTTCTTTTGGGCCTCTTGTTCCTTGCTCTGCCACACCATCTCCGTCTTCAAGCTCCTGCTACCGAACCAATCTTAGGCCCCCTGCCCTAGTCTGGCACCTGCACTTCCTCCGTATTTCTTCCCCTTGGCGAATCATTTCGATAAATCTTCCCTAGCAGTTTATACCTGACTCCTATGCTGCTTCTGCCTTGCACTCCTCCCTGGCTTCCAGCCTTACTGACATTCATCATAACTTCCTCCCCCTTGTCCTTCTCATTTGTGTACCTAACGCCTACTATGTAGCAGTCAGCTGCCCTTTTCTTGCTCAGCCCATACCAGCAGTTTTTCCGGACTCCGTCCCTAACTTGTACCTTTTGAGGCACTGAGTGAAGGTAGGCTTGCCCTGTCTACCGGGGATGGGATTCCATTACAATCACTACTACCTACTACTTATGAAACTGACATCCTCTGTCCCTAACTCTGCCTGGCGGCATTGAGTGAAGGTCAGCACACCCCGACTACCAGGGATGGAAGCCATGTCTGCAATCTACTATTTCACCTTCATGCATTCTCTTCCTGACAATGACTGCCACTTCCCTTTGGGAATGGGACCACTTTACCCAACTTACTTTCAACATCCTCCCTCCACTTGGCAGCACTGAATGAAGACTGTCTCGCCTCGACTGCCAGGAATGGACACCATGTCTGCATTCAACTGTTTCATCATTGTGCATTCGCTACCTGATACCTGGTTGCCACGTCCCTTCAGGAATGAGACCACTATACCCCATTTGCCTTCAATATCCTACTTCTGCCTGGTGGCATCGAATGAGGGTTGCCTTGCACTGACTACCAGGGATGGAAGCCCGTGTTTGCAATCAACTGTTTCAGCCTTCAGCATTCTCTACCTAAATACCCAGTTGCTGCTTCCCTTCGGGAACGGGACCTCTTTACCACATTTGTCTTCACCATCCTAACTTTGCCTGTCGGCACTGAGCGAAGGTCATCTTGCCTCAACTACCAGGGATGGGGGCCTATGTCTGCAATCAACTGTTTCAACCTTCTGCATTCTCTACCCGATACCCGGTTGCCACTTTTCTTCGGGAATGGAACCACTGTAACCCATTTGCCTGCTACATTCTACTGTGCTAGCCTACTTCCTACACTTCCATGGACTCTTTGTACTCGTCCCCATCTTGGCTTCCTCACGCTCTGGATTTGGACTCCACCAGCTTGTTCAGTCTCAACCTCCCTTCAGAGTGACTGCCTCCTGGACTTCCTTGCTGCTGGTCACCCCTTCTGACAACTGTGCAAATTCGCCTTCTCCTTTGGAAGTGAGAACCTTGTGCTTCTTCGCTGCAGTGCTGTCTGTTCTCTACACTGTTGCACACCATCTTCTTCAAACATGAGACTCTCATACCTCAACTTCATGGTACTTGGTACCTGGCTTCGCTTTTGGTCTTCCTTGGATCTGCCTCTCGTAGCCTGCAGAGGCTTTCTCACATTCTCATTCAGTTTTCTGTGGTGCTGACCCCAGTCCTGTTCCTGCATGCACCTGCGATGTCAGTTTATCTGGGCCTAAGCCATCTTCTTCTAGGAATCCTTCCTGCAGTCTGCAGACATCCAGTCCGGACTTTCCCTCCATCCTTGGACAGCTGCCTTCTCCTCGCCGCCCTAGCAGCTCGGGTCTCCTTCCTGCATGCTGTGGCTCTTTGGGGGCATTTCATACTTATCACTGGCCAGTATTCCTCCCCAGTCAACTAATCCTCCTGTTCATCTGATTCCTACTCTTACCTTGGCCATCCTAACAGCTCCCATCCACTACTCTATGGAGCACTCGTTCATGTCACCTGAGAAAAACTTCTTCTAGCAACATCCTTCGGACAACATGCCTTATAGACGCTTACAGAGACCAGGCTTCCATTGATTCCTCAATCTGCATGTCTGTAACCAACCTGGCTGTCTCACTATCCCAGTCATGTCTCTCACCAAGCCCATATCCGACTTCAGTGCTGGCACCCCTGGCATTCTACACTGCTGTCAACTTCCCATTGCCACATCAGTCTATAGATGCCTCCAAAAATCCGTTCCGGGCTTCCTACAGCATTCAGACAGTGGATCAACCTGTAAGGCAAAGCAGTCATGGCCATCTCAGCTCATGTCACTGGCAATTATGCCACAGCAACACCCATATCTCCTTTTCCCTCCAGCAGACCAGAAGGAGCCTATACAAGTATCATTATGGCATCAATACCCAAATCAACTCTCAAATTCATCATTCAGAACTTCCAATTATTTCCATATACATTCAGTTACCATCTCTATTGCATACCAGCCTTCCTTCATTGATCAAAATCTTCCACGTCACCCCTCCTATCAGGCACCTAAAGATTCTGTCCAATTCCTTCATCTTCTTCATGGATGCCTACATTGCAACTTATTGCTCCAAAACCTTCAGACTCAAACGTGACTGTCATATCTTTTACAAAGTCAGATTGTTTACCTTATGACTTCATAACCCATCATACTTCCCACCCTTCAAAGCCTGGCAGGAAATTTTATCAAATCATGCTCTTCATGCTCACTTTCTGTGTAATTTCATGGATAACATCCATCATCACCTTGGAAACCTGGACTGCATTCACCCCTTTTTCAACTGGACCGACTCCTCTTTCAGGATCCAGATGCTCCTTCAGAATAGACCTACCTCTTCAATCTCAGAATCATCCTTCCACAACGCATCATCCAATGGACTTTGAAGATGGACTGTCCTCTCTCCAAGCAGTTCACCTTCCTATGAAAGTAGAATATGGTTGCTAGAACCTAGGTTCATCTCCTCTTAGTTTACCTGGAGGATGGGTGAGTCAGTAGCCATGGGTCCTCAGAGGTTTCCTCCACCGGGGGGGGGTTCCTCTCCTGCGTGCTACTGGTCATACTCTCCGTGAGTTGGAGGAGGTAATCATACTCTTTGGACATTCATGGTACTGGGCTTTCTATTCCCTACTTACTATCTGGTTTCCCTACCAAGGGTGGGAATAGAGTAAAGCCAAAAGTAAACTGTGTTACACAAGCACTACTGACTTCATACACTATTCACCAAAACATTGAACATTTTTTTTTGCATTTCAAGTTGATCTTTGCTTATACTTTGTGCTTTAGTGCCCCTCTTTTGTGCTGGCACCCCAAGTGACTGCTTGGTTCGCTTGTGCCTAACTCTGCCTCTATCTGCCACCACATGCTGGCACAATAGTGGTTGTGGTAAACTAACTCTGCTAGCATGTGTCTAAGGTAAGGAAAGTATCCCAGCAGGTGTGGATCTCCTGGGAAAATAGTGCTCATAGTAACACACTACTGCAAGCATATGCTGGGGTACCAATGCCTGTGGTGAAGGAAACTGTCCCAACATGTTTTGAGATAGTAGTATGTGAGGGTTGAAAAACAGTAGTGCTTGTGGCAAAACAACTCTACCAGCATCTGCTCGGACAGTAGTGTCTGAAGTAAGGTAGTGTGTCCCAACAGATGTGGCTCTGCTGGGACTGTAGTGCATTAGGTAACACAGCTCTGCCAGCATCGCCTGGGACAGTAATGGCTGTGATGAAGGGCAGTGTCCTTTCATGTGCTTTGACAGTAATTTCTGCTGTAAGGTAAAGTGTCCAAGCACGTGTGACTCTGCTGGGACAGTAGAGCATAAGGTAATACAACTCTGTCAGCATCTGCTAGGACAATAGTAGTAGTAATAGTAGAATTAAGAAGGTTTATGCATAAAAATCAGAAACAGAAAATGAGTACCCAGTGAAATCTAGGCTAATTTTCAACAGGATCCCTATATCATAGACACATATTGATTCACAAATACAGTGGAATACAACTGTTATACCTTACACAGTTTCTCATATATAATACACCAAAGTGGAGGCTGGGACATTAGTGCCTGCTAGGACAGTACTGTAGTATCTATGATGAAGGGAAGTGTCCCAGGATTGGACAGTTGTGTCTACCCAGCTGTTAAGCGTGTGGCAGTAGTGTATGCGGTAACACAACTCTGCCAGCATCTCCTGAGACAGTAGTGTCTGTGATGAAGGAAGCTTGTTCTTTCGTGTGCTGGGGCAGTAATGCATGCAGAAACACACCCTGTCAGCATCTGCAGAGACAGTACTGTCTGAGATGAAGAGAAGTGTCCCAGCATGTGCTGGGACAGTAGTGTCTGATGTGAAGTATCACAGCACAGGCTGCTCTGCGCTGACAGTAGTGCATGCCATAACGCAAACCTGCCAGCATTTGATGGGACAGTAGTGTAAGAGGTAAGAAAGTGTCCCAGCAGACGTGGATCTGCTTGGACAGTAGTGCTTGGGGTAACACAACTCTGTCAGCATCTGCTGAGACAATAGAATTAGTAATGAGTAGGTTTATTCATAAACAAACAAGCAAACAAACAAAAAACAGAAAAGGAATACCCAACAGAGTCAAGGCTAATTTTCAATGGGATCCCTATATCATATAAACATATTGATTCACAAATCATTTTTATATCCGATACAGTTTCTAATATATCATATAGCAAAGTAGATGCTGGGGCAGTAGTAACTGCAGGAACAGTAGTGTCTGTGATGAAGGAAAGTGTCTCAGGATGGGTTGGGACAGTAGTGTCTACCCAGCAGGAAGTGTGTGGAAGTAGTGCATGTGCTAACACAACTCTGCCAGCATCCACTGGGACACTAGTGCCCGTGGTGAAGGGAAGTGTCCCAGCATGTGCTGGGACAGTAGTGTCTGCCTACCCAGCAAGCAAGTGTGTGACAGCTTATAGAGTTTCTAAAATATAATATACCACAGTAGATGCTGGGACAGTAGTACCTGTGATAAAGGAACATGTTCTAGCATGTGCTGGGGCAGTAGTGTCTACCCAGCAGGCACGTGTCCTAGCATCTGCTGGGGCAGTAGATACTCCCTATATTAAAATTGGGTTATAATAGTTTTGCACTTGATATTGATGCATTTTGTATTTTGAATGGACAGTAATTAGAGATCAAGCTGTCTGTGCACTGTTATTCAATGGCCCATCATTATGAACATTTTGTAATTCAATAAAGTTAAAATAAGGATCTGGAGTCAGCAGGCAGCCATGCTGGTGAATGGAGTCAGGCAGGATTCCGATCAGGTGAACAAGCTATTAAAAACCTAGTAGAACCAAAAATAGCAGACAGGAACATTTTACAAATTTTAAAAAGTAGCCAGTTGTACCTTTTTATTTCTGAAGTGTTCTTCTTTTTCCTACTGCTCATTAGAAAGTTTCCTATCTGATAGCATTATGCTGGCTGTGTGGAACAGCTCTCTCTGCCTGGCAGCTGACGCATCTAGTTTTGTTCCTCCCACTACATCATCAGTAGCGTGACCTCGCTGACTGTGACATCACAAGGGTCTGACCTGGTAGCTACTGAGTAGCTGTGATGTCACAGTGAAGTCACAATGCTGATGATGTAATGGGAAGAACAGAGCTAAATACAGTATGTCACCTGCCAGGCAGAGTGCTATTTCACACATCATACTTACTAAAAATAGGTAAAATATCTTCTAATTAACCAAAGGAAAAATTAAAAGTACCAAATGGAAATAGTTGACTGCTTTTAAAAACTAATGTTAGTTTTAGGCAGTACACTAGCTCTTTAACTGGGATTTTTTTTCTAGTCGTGACTATATTGAAGAGATATCATCACGGTTGGCAAAGGTCTCAGAATGAGACGCCTAGATTTATTGTCACCATTATATAATAGGGGTTATTGCACGTTGGAGCCAAGATACAGCAGCAGTAGCCTCACCGCTGAAAGTCTACTGCAAAGAGGGACCACTCCATTATTCATCTTCTGTCTTGGCCTGTTACACTACACCTCCTCCTCCTCTTTTTCATTGACTCCAAATACTGCTACATGACATCCCTGAGCAGGAACCAGGAAATGCAGTGTTCTGGCACGGTACATAAACCACCTACCGGCAGTGAAGTCATAGCTGGCACTGGCACAGAAAGAAACAAAAAGGTTTCACTGGTAACACTCGGCCAGCTGTGCAGTCCAAGAATTTACAGACCAGCAGTTCATGTGTGAGTCAGCAAAAGTAGCAGCAGCTGTGGTCCTGGGAGCTTCAGTCATTAGTTCTGTGTCCTGTACTTTGCAGCTGCAGTGGGGGTCCAGAAATACAATTCGAAGAAATGTAGTCTCCACATATGCTGCCTGACCCCAATCCCCTTCAGATCCATTGCAGAGGATATACTGCGGGGCTAGGAAATGTATGGGAAACAACTAAGAACCAAATTACCTGGGGTCCAGCGGCTGAGAACTGGAGGAAGAGCGGGTCACAGAGGAGTCTTTTGCTCTTCTTCCTTGTCAATAACTGTGTACAAGAGGCATGTATCCAGATCATATCACACAGTTTGCTTTAAAGGGCAGGCATCTACTAAACAAGTAATGCAACTATTTTGTTTATGAAACAAGCACATTTTTTAACTAGATATTTTTTGTTTTAAAAGTATTATTTATATATGACCAGGAAAGGCACACTAAGCTGTGATAGTTTGTTTAAAGGTGCGTCCTGGGGGTGGGTTGCATGGATCTGTTCTACTGAAGGGGAATTTTTTTTTTTTAATTCTTTGTTAACCAGTTAAGGCCCACTAGGCACAATAGCCTGTTTTCAGGGGCAACCAGGGAGCACTGGGGAGGTTATCTGACTTGCTCAGAGTCGCACAGTATGCAAGTGGAGGTTGTAGGAATCAAACCCAGGTCTGCTGGATGCACCAAGCTCACTCACATCTTATTACTTTAATCTCTAAGTTATACTGTCAAACAGGAATGTTGGCCATGACAAGGAGGGAAATTCAGCCTACTAAATTCCCTAATCCTGGATGTTTCCCAGCAGTGCTGAATTATGTAAGGGAACTAGTAAGTAAGATTAGATAGTGGAAACTTACATGGGTACAAGTTGAATCACTGAGAAGGAAAGGTTTGTAAACTACAGTATTAGACACATGCTCTCAGGTAAATGTAGAATTTAAATAATGCCCAAATAAAAAGGAGCAAGACATCATAGCCCACCTTCAAAATAAAAGAATCCAGCATGTGCAGTATGTGCAAGGCCGCTGATTTGTGGTGACTGAAGTAATGAAATTCAGTTTTTAAGATTTGAGATTCCAGGACTGCACTGATGATTACTAGTCTGAATCCCAGATTTAACCAGGATTCTACTGACAGTCTTTTAGTACATGTATAAATAAGCAGAAAGGGGTGTGTGGCCAGCAGCCATAGTGAGCGGATACAATTTTGCAGAGTTCCCTACCCAAAATCCAATCTTAGTTAATCTGTTTGTATTTTTACAACTTTCTTTGATCTAAAATACAAAGGTTAGCAGAAGTGGAGCAGGCACTTATCTTTGGTGACAGTTTGGATGACTCCACAGATGGGGAGCTCATGAAAGCAGACAGGCAAGAAGAGACAGCAAGCAGAGCCTGGCGATGGAGGGAAGCCTGCCACCTCAACAGAGGAGGCTACAGGAGACCCCAAAAATGGAGACCTGTAAGGAGTCATCCAGGCACTTGATCTGTGAGTACTGTCTTTAGACCAAAAACTGGTGGAGTACAACACGAGGTTCCTCTTATGTGAGACTCACTCTACAGCAGTGTTTTTTTTTTTAATATATATATACTCTTTTTACTCCCCTCGGACCACGTTCGGGAGGGAGCCCCAGACCCATCCCCCCAATGTCCACCATCCACCGCTGACCGTCTTCTCCCAGGGCTACCCCCCCGGCAGGGTTGGCGGGGTACCCCAGATCCCCTTCGAAGACTGGATCCAGTTCTAGTCGGCGCCATGGCTGGCCAGGGAGTGGGACCTGTGAGCCCCTCCTTCATCCAGCTGGGAGATCTTTTCTGGTTTTCTTCCCTCAGAGGTAGGGCATGCAATGACACCAATGACGGTGCTGCACATGCTCTTGTGCACGTTCCATTGGGTGTCTGCCTCGCCTCTGCCCACCGTGGACAGCGTCAGTGTGCCAGCTCCAGCCTTTGCTGGGGCCAGGCAAGCACCGGCCACTGATAGCCCCCCCTCCCCAGAGAAGGAGAGCTGTCCCTGGGATGCTCTATCCTCTTCCTCCTCCCCAGCTGACCCCCAGTGACCCACTCGCACTGTGAACATGGGTCGCCAGCACGACAGGAGGTAAGGCAGGATGCCTCAGCCCTCCATGCCACCAGGCCAATTCTCAGCTATTAAGGAATAAGACAATTGAAAGCAAACTGCAGGAATGTATAAAAATGTTTTCACCACTAACATGAACTCTATGGACAGGCCTGATGTATTGTGGGGGGGGGCAGCAAAAAGTATCATATGGGAGGGGGGAGCATTTGCTTAGCCACTAGGCATAAGAAAGATAGAGAGAGGAAAGTCAACACACTGTTGCACAAATTAGGGACTTAAAGAGGTTGCTCTCTTCTTGCACAGGAGAACAGACTTGGAGATTACTAAATTCACTACGAGCGCAATATGCGGCCCTGTTGCGACAAAAGTTGGAGATTGCTCTGTTTCAGGCAAGAGTAAAATTTAAAGACAAATGAGAAAAAGTGGGCAAATTATTAGCTATGAGGGTATAAAAACAAGAAGCATCTAAGGTAGTCTTGGGTATCTGGGAGGGTGATGCACTGCTTATCCACCCAAGGGACACTGTTAGGACATTCTCCTCCTTCTATCAGAAGCTTTATAGAGATGACTTGTGTGGCAAAGATTTGGACCATCATATGAAGAATATCTGGACCACGCCCAGCTCCCTCAGCTGACAGAAAGTCAACAAGCGTTGGTGGGGGGACCAATTAGTGAAAGAACGTTTTTCCAGGCCGTACAGCATATGGCCTTGTAAGGCCCCAGGTCCCGACTGGTTTCCTGTCAATTTTTATAAATAGTACAGCTACAAATTAGTACCCATCATGACCTGGGTCTTTAATTATATTTATTTAGAAGGGATCCAGAATAAATCCCTTTTACTATCCCAGATCACCCTTCTTCCTAAACCAGGGAAGGACTCCACTTGTGCGCGAAGTTATAGGCTGACATCGCTTATAAACCCAGATACAGTATCAAAATCTTGGCAAAGATACCGGCAACTAGGTTGGAACAGGTTTGAGATGGAATGATTGGTTCTGAACAGGTGGGTTTTATGAGGAGGTGTGTCTCCAGTGACTACCTAACAAAACTGTACCATTCAGTGGTGGCAGCCAGGGAGAGCAAGGCTGCTGTTGTACTGGTCTCCCTGGACACTGAAAACGCTTTTGATCCGGTCTCATGGACATTTTTGTTTGCTGTCCTTGCAAAGTTTGGATTTCCTTGAAACTTTGTTAAATGGATTCAAGTTTTATAACAGAACCCAAGTGCTCCAATTTACTGCATCAGATTACTTTTGGACACATTCTTTCTTGAGCAGGGCATGAGGCAGGGCTGTCTCATATCACCATTCTTATTTAACCTGCATCACGAACCATTAGCCTGATAACTTTGGTCCAATCCTAGGATCAGAGGGATTACTCTAGGTAAATCCAAATATAATTTTTTGTTATATGCAGATGATATTCTACTTCATGTAGAAGTCCCTATGTCTTCTTTTGCTGTGGCTCTGCATGAGATTAATGCCTTCAGTGCAATTTTGGTCTATAAGCTCAATGTGAGTAAAACCAAAGCCCTTTTATTAAATTCCCCAGTAATTAAACAGGAAATTACATAGTTAGGTCTACAGTGGGAGTCCAGATCCGTCACTTATCTGGGAATACAAAATCATGAGGCAGTTATTGGCTCTCAAAAAGAATAATTTAGACCCTCTTATTAGTACCCTACAAGAAGACCTGAGAAGGTGGAAGGCCTTACCTCTGACCCTACGGGGCTGGATAAATATAATTAAGATGAATGTGTTGGCCCGTCCCCTTTACCCCATGACTATGTTGAATATTTCATTGCCATATCAATGATGTACTCAGCTCCATAGGATGTTAACTGAGATTATGTGGCGAAGGAAAGCAGCTTGACGGGCATACATTAAACTCACACTTACTAAAGAGGTTGTGGTCTCAGATTGCTCGATTTCTGACTTTATTACCTGACTTCCTAAGGTACAAAATATTTTAGGTGGGGACACTCGCATCAACTGCCAACTGCTGGGGGATATGTGCTGTTATGGCTCTTTATAGAGTAGAAGCTCAGTCGTCAGTGGGGATTATCACTACCAGATCTACTATATATTCCACCTGCTAAAACACCAAAAGCTCTTTGAACGACCCTGATTTGTTTGATCTGTGCAGGCACACAGAAAACTCAGTAACGTTTTGGGTCTTGATTTTACTCATCTCCTAGCTCAACCAGTGTGTGGAAATGCAAATTTTCTTATTGATCCTTGTCCATTCCAGTCACCCCATGGGCTGAAATCTCTAATCTGATTGTGGACCATTTTATATATAATAGTAGAGTATGCTCTTTCATGTATTTTGAGGCACTCCATCGAATATCCAGGAACAAATACCTCACCCTTTATCAGACTACACATTATATTGGAGCACACATGGGCCCACCACCCAGAGACAAAGACAGACAGGACATTCTCAAGTAATTATTGTATGATGCCACACAGTCCCACAGTATATCCCAGTTATACAAGAGCTTACAATCTTTAGATCCTCAGGGACTGGTAAGGACCTGTTGTTATTGGGAGGGTGAGCTTCAGTTAAGGTGGTCACCTGCAGACTGGCAAAGTATGGAGAAATTTATATAAATATCTCAAACAAGACATATATCGATTGTTGCAATTTAAAGTTTTGCAAAACTTATATTTGATACCTAAAATGTTGCATGTGATGGGGAGGCAGACATTCAGCCAGTGTACTAGATGTGGGAATGCAGAAGGCTATTTATATCACATTCTCCGGATCTGCGAGAAGGCAAGGCCTTTCTGGAAGGATATAAAAAGAGGGCCTGATCCTTTACTGGGGTTAGAGAAGACCTTCATGCCAGAAATCTGTATTATAGGCAGATATCCTGCTGACCTAATAAGTTCCAGCCGGGGATATATGTCCCTGATTGCCACTTCAGCTAAGTTGATTATTTTGCATCACTGGCTGGACAATCAGATCCCCTCCCGAGTCGAAAGACATAGAGAGATTTTGTTTGCTTTGAACTCAAGAGAAGCAGACTGGAAGCCTGTATTATTGTTTGCAGTCCTTCCACAAATGGTGGGACCTCTTGCATATTCTGCTTCTTGTGGAGAGAGATTGTCCTCCAGTTGTTGATTTTTGTTGTACCATTGTATTTTTATTATTGCACACATGAAAAGGTGATCAGTCCCTTTGTCCCTCTGGTAAGGTCTGAACCAGGTGTAGTGGGTAGGGGGAGTTTTGTATGTTTATTGTTTGTTGTTTTTTTTTTATTTGTTGGTTTTGTATGCGTGTGTGTGTGTGTAATTTATTCTAGATAATCAATAAAGCACAGGTAATGCAAAAAATAGTGCATCAGTCAAAAAGTGTCTCAACAAGATGAAATAGTCTACTTATATTTCACCTTCTGATCCTATTTGGAGCAACCCTAGTTTTAGAATAAATGGAAAAAGCATTACACAAAAAAAGTGGATAAAAAGGAATATACAGATAGTAAGATTTAATGAAAAATAAGTTTACAGAATGGTCAAAATGCAGTGATAAATATTAGTTGGATAATCAGCAAATCAATTCTTTCCACCAGTTTAGCAGCTTATATAAGAAGGACTTTCATGACAGGAGAGAGCACCGAATGACCAGCAACTAGAAGAAGATCCAAGGTCCATTATGCTCAGTAAATCAAAAAAAAAAATTCTCTTGTATCATAACTCATTTACATTGATTCTCAGATATTAAGTTTAAAGACACTATCGGAAAATGGAGCAAGGACCTCAATATTACTATAACAAGCCAACGACGACAATTAACATGTAGATCAGTAAATGACTATAAGACACAAGTCGACCCTACAAAAACTATTCAAATGAAAGTTAAATCCGATGCAAATTGTTGACACTGTGACCAACCCTATTCAGATATGTTTCATTCATGAATTCTGGGACTGAAATTTAATCATAAAATGGTGGGAACAATATTTTGTCTATTTAAACAAAATAGGGGCCCAAACTAAAAATATGACAAATGCCCAGTATGTCATCTTAGAATGGCCGAATAAACTGGGTGAATGGGATTGACCCTTATTTCAAGCCAACAATATGGCTGTTAGAGGACTGATTTTAAAACACTGGAAGTGTTCCAATGCAGCTACACCCTTCCCTGTCAATGAATGGAAACAGCTCTTTCCTGGCTTGTTACATAGAAACATAGAATTTGACGGCAGATAAGGACCGCTTGGCCCACCCAGTCTGCCCATTTCCCTACCTAATGGATAAGCTGCAGATCCTAGTTAACCAGCAGCCTACTTCTTCCTACCCCCACCCCCTAGAATTGCCTTATGACTGTCCCATGCATGCTTGAATTCCACCACTGTTTTTGACTCCACTACCTCCTCCAAGGCCGCTCCATGCATCCACAACCTCTCTGTGAAAAATACTTCCTTAAATTACCTCTGAGCGCGCCTCATCTTCAAATTGTGCCCCTTGTTCTTGCACACCTCTTTTTTTTGAAAGATGCTACCTTCTTGGACTTTGTTGATTCCCTTGAGGTACTTGAAAGTTTCTATCATGTCCCCCCTCTCCCTCCTTTCCTCGAGGCTATACATATTAAGCTCCTTAAGTCTCTCTTCATATGTCTTCCGGTGCAGACCCTGCACCATTTTAGTTGCCCATTTTAGTTGTTATACAATGTTAACTTCTTTTACAATGAAAATAAGTTTTGGAGGTTATACAATAAAGATACAGGAGCCTGGGCAAAAGATGATTTTTTTAACGACATAAGAGATATATTTGTTGACCAGCTCTGTATTTATCTCTCACTATGTAGTGACTTAGACGTCATTAGTTAGCATAGTACAGCTGTCATGTTTTTTTATTGAAAAGTTTCTGGCAGACAAAATAAGGCTTAAGGATATGCAATTTTTTGACAGTAATTATGCACAAGCCAATAACATTAAAAAAGTTATATCTCTATATAGAGCTGTTTTTGTTCTTTATAGTTAAAAAAAAAAAAAAAAATATATATATATATATATATATACACACATACATATATATATATATATATATATTCATTGCAAAAACTATGTTAATGCATCAGTCAGTGTTTTTTGTTAAAGTGTAAAAAGCTGGGAAATTCGATATTAGGGTTACCAACCCTACCACCCCCCACCCTCCACACACCAACAGGTGTCGGATGTGCCTTGACGTCATCGGCCCTAACTCTCACCCCATTCCCACGTGTAAACAAGATGAGATGGTACAGTATAGGAAAACTGGGTGAGAGTTATTCCCAGTGACTCCAAGGCACACCCCGACACCTGTTGGTATGTGGAGGGTGGTGGGGTGGTAGGGTTGGTAACCCTAACGTTGAACTTCCCAGCTTTTTACGGTTCAATAAAAACCCTAACTGATGCATTAACATAGTTTTTTGCAATGAATTTCCTTTCTTTTTGAGAAAGTGTAATGTAACTAGTATGTGGTTGTGGGAGCATGGGCCCTCGGAGTACAGGCTCTCTGGGCCCTGTGTTCCCACTTACACATAAGTACGGACATACCACAGCCCTATAGTCATGAAAAGTAACCTTTATAACACTAATTTGACAATATCTCAGTAACCATAGCAACTATGGAAAAAATTCCACTGCAGTTGTAATCATGACTTTGAAACCTCCACAGGTGCTTAGTCCAAAGCAGTGGAGAACGAAAAATCCACATCTCAAATCATTTTCGCGATGCGGGCGCCGAAAGGCACCACAGTTCAATGGACACACGTAACTCAGGCATTTTTAGGATTTTTTTACCCAGTTTTCAACATGGCATTTTGGGGACCCCACCTCATAAACAATGTCACTGTCATTTCATTAATCTGCCCTGAAAGTTGAGTACACGCAGTGAATGCGGTATTCTGCGCCACAGGTGCAAAATCATGTTTTGGGCAGGATGTGAAAAATGACAGCTATATACTGTTCATGAGGAAGTGTGGAAAAGGGTAATGTTGAAAATCAGGAGGGAAAATATGAAAAATTGGTGAAGTTACGAGCATGTGTAGAAACTGCACAATGCATGCTCGTAACATGGCCATTCTGGGGAATTTTTTAACCAAATTTTCAACATGAGCTTTTTGGGCAATCCCCTCATGAACACTGGCACTGTGATTTTGTTAATCCATCCTGAAAGTTGATTTTGCACAGCGACCATGCCATTTTGCATTACTGCTGTGTAAACACATTTTGGGCAGGATGTGAGAAATGACAGCTGTACTCTTCATGTAGAGGTGTGAAAAAATGGCAAGGTTTAAAATCTGCAGTGAAAATATTAAAAATTGGCGAAGTTATGAGCATGCGTAGAAGCTGTGCAACACACACTTGTAACACGGCTGCTTTTTGATTTTATGCACCAGATTTTCAACATGGTCTTTTTGGGACCTCCCCTCATGAACACTGGGACTGTCATTTAGTTAATCAGTCCAGAAAGGTGATTCTGGATAGCGACCGCGAAATCACCTTTTGTGACAGAGTAACGAGATGACAGTGCCATTGTTCATGAGGTGGGGTCCCAAAATGCCTATGTTGAAAATTTGGTGAGAAAATATCAAACAATGGCTGAGATATCCACATCTAAATTATTTGTTTATATCAGAGTCATACGAACAATTAATAATAGTCCCCTTTATGTAGTTTGTCCATCAAATGTTAACCTCCTCTCATGAACTGTAACTAACTGTGTGTTGATGAATCTAACGTAAAAGTTATATCCTATTGTACTATGTGTAATTAATCCTGGGTCGCCCCTGAAAAAGGGACTATTTCTGGTCTCAGCTGGCCTACCCGGTTACCAAAATTTAAATAAATAAAATAAATAAAGTAGGATCTTAGTTTGAATGACGAGATATGAAATAAGATTCTACATCGTATGACTCATGAAGTAGGATCCCAGTTCATATCTCATCATATGAACCAAGATCCTATTTAGTGTGACGCTGATACGAACAAAGAATTTAAATGTTAAATAACACACATTTTAAGGGCATTTTCCGAACAGTAAAGTGCAGAATGCACCTAGGGGGTCACAGTAAGCAAGCTACATATGCTGGTTCCTCCCCAGAATATAATTTTGGTAGGTTTCCAAATCTCAATTTCAGGCAAACTGGAAACAAGAAGGGGACCATACAAATGAGGATTTTCTCATACAATGCAGGATTCCTCTTTTGTATCATACAGCTATACTGAAGTGCCTACTGAGCATGCTCAGAAATTATTTTTTTCAATTTTTTTAATTGCAATAACTTAAAAACAGCTTGTTGTTTTTTCACCAGACTAGCAAAAGGCACATCTGTGGGGTAGTCCCTTTCTATCCTGAAAATTTCATACCAAACAAACAAACCCTCTGGGCTGTAGGCAAGTTCAAAGAAAAATTCCAGCAAAGTCAATGGGTAAAAACATGTTTTTTAACCTCTCCATAACTTGGAGACCACACTTCCAACCACAACGAACCTTGACAGATCAAGAGAGCTACACCACAGGAAGGCACATACAAAATTTCAAGCAAATCCGTTCAACAGTTGCAAAGTCAATAAAGTGCAAAATTTTGAGTTTAACACTGAAGTGCCTACTTAACTCTAACTATAGGGGTGTGGCCGCACCCCTATAAGATATATATATATTTATTCATTGCAAAAAACTTTGTTTAATGCATCAGTTAGGGTTAAAGCGACAAAAGTGGGCAAATGAGGTGTTAGGGTTGAGCCCCTAACCCCCCCCCCACAACCCCACCTCCCATCCTTCACAGACTGACAGACGCCGGGCTGTGCCATGGGGACATGAGGCCCAACTCTCACCCTATTCTATGTGTAAACAGGTTGACATACTACAGTAAAGGAAAATGGGATGAGAGTTAGGTCTCACAACCCCATGGCACACCCCAGTGTCTGTCAGTCTGTGGAAGACAGGGGAGTGGGGTGGAGGGGGTTAGAGGCTCAACCCTAACATCTCTTTTCCCACTTTTGTCACTTTAACCCTAACTGATGCATGAAATTAAGTTTTTTTGCAATGAATTTCCTTATTTTTTGAAAAAGTATAATATAAGTAGTAAATAGCATGTGTTGGTGGGAACGCGGGCCCAACCAAGCTGTCCATTTCTGCATAACGATATGCATCTGTAGGAGCATGGTCCCTCTGGGCCCTGTGCTCCCACTTACACATAGCTACAGAGCCATACAGCTGCTCTATAGGGCAAGGAACCCTTGTAACACTAATTTGCCGATATCTCGTAGCAGCTAGAAAACAAATTCAAGTGTTGTAATGTTGACAATGAGCACTACACACATTTGTCGACCGAATCCATATCTAGCATCATTTACGAGATACAGACACCAAAAAGTACTGTGGGTGCTAACTTTGAGGGGGTAATATTGGCCCATGGACCTGAAAATGAGCAACTGGAATACAATTTTCCAAATATCTCAGTAACCATACAAGGTAGGAAAAAAATTCAAAATTCATGGTATACTTGGCTTTCCAACCTACTTCTGTACATAGCCCCCTACAAGGGGACTAAGAATTTTTGCGACGGAAAATCCTTATCTTGAACCATTTTTGAGATACCGGTGCCGAAAGGCATGACGGGCACCACAATGTTATCCTATGGGAAAAATCTCAACTTCGTGATGGCATATATATGGAACTACTTAACGTTCCAACACCTAAACAGCATAATTCACATCTCTAGGGCATCCCCTTAAAGGTCATGTGCAACGGTTTTTACATATTTTTTATAAAAGCTTGAAAAGCTGAAATTCAAATCATTATGTCATGATTAGTGTTTCCTGAGAATATCATGCCATTTGGTTTTGTAGTTTTCTTTAAATCAGCATTTGTTAATTAGCTCTATAGTAGCTGAAAACAGTGGAGTTATTTCTGTCCTCTCGTCAAACTTAGAGTGCAATGACATCATTTTGGAGTAGCTTGCTGTTTCAGATTCCCAATCAGAGCAGCAGTTTGTAGGGTTAATCGTTTGCTGAGCTCTCCAAGTTTCTTACAAACATAGTCTTTGGCTTCTGTTTAGATAGATCAGTTTAAAATACAACATTATCCTCTCATAAAAAGCTGATCATTTTAATTTCAAGGCTGAATTGAAGTAGTGGAAATCTTTCTCTGAGAAAATAGCTTGTCTGTATCACAGCTCTCAGTTCTTTCTAATCAAAACTCAGATTGTTTTTCTAACGACATAACACAGCTATTAAATGTATATAACAATAAATCTAAATTGTGTTCATTCTCGGAAACAGTTTGTCTATGATGTAGCCTCCATAAATAGATTTCATGTAAAAACATTTTCTTTTTAAGTCATATTGACAAACAGTACATGTGCTTGAAATACTGTAGCAGAGTGTGATGGGCACCTGTCAGAACTCACACATTTCAGTTCTTTGGTGGTTTCTGTGTGAAAATACATTGTTAGGTGTAACTAGAAACATTATGTGGCATCTTGATGCACCATTTCTCTGCCTCAAAGCTGAGGCAGCTGCAGCCTACTGCCACCTGTCCCTGCCCCACCCGCCCCCTTCCTTCTGCTCCACATTTGAAGCTGCTGCATTCTGCTTTCCACCATCTTCTCCCACACAGTCAAGGATTGTGCACCCTGCTGCCTCCATCTCCTGCCTAAAGAATCAGGGCTGCTGTACCCTGCCTCCCCCTGCCCAAACAATTGGGGTTGCTGCATCCTGCTGCTCTCTCTCCCCCACCCTCACAGTTAGGGAAGCTGAACCTCTTGCTCCTTGTTCCTGTCTCCACAGTCAGGGCTGCTGTGCTGTGTTATGCTGTGCTAAGCCTTAGAGTGCCAGGTTCCCTGCCTCCACAGCTGGGACTGCTGTACCATGCTGCCCTAGCCACCAGAGGTGGGGCTTTTGCTACACCCTGCTATTCACTTCCATTGCCCCAAATGGTCAGGCCTGCTGCACCGCGTGTACCCCATCTCGCAATCAGGGCTGCTGTACCATGATGCCCCCTGTGTTCTGCACCACAGTCAAGGCTTCTGCACCATGCTGTTCTCTATCCCCTGTCACCAGAGATAGGGCTGCTGCACCCTGCTCCTTTCTACACAGTTGGGGTTGCTATGGCCTGCTGTGCTCTAGAGGCCCATGCCTCTGCAATTAGGGCTGCTGCACCATGCTGCCACTTGCCACAAGATTCAGGGCATTTGCTGCACCCTGTTGCATGCCGCCACAGTTGAGGCAGTTGCACCCTGCTTTCCCCCCTACCACCAGAGTCAAATCTTTTGCTACACCTTGCTTCCCACATCCCTTGTCCCTAACAGGCATGACTGCTGCACCCTGTCCCACAGTTTGGGCTGCTGTATCCTGTTGCCACCCTTATCTCCTGCCTGAACATTCAGGGCTGCTGTACCATGCTGCCCTCTGTCCCCACACCCATAGTCAGGGCCACAGCACCCTGTTGCCCACTGTTCCTATCTCCATAGTCAGGGCTGCTGTGCTGTGCTACACCCTAGAGTCTCATGCTGCCTTCATCTACAGTTGGGGCTGTGGAACCCTGCTACACACTTCCATTGCCCCAAATGGTCTGGGCTGCTGCACAATGTGCACTCTGTGCTATTGTCAGGGCTGCTGTACCCTGATGCACACCTGTGTCCTGCCCCACAGTCAGGGCTTCTGCCCCATGCTGTCCTTTGTCCCCTGCTACCATTGTGCCTTGCTGCACCACAGAGCCCCTTGCCTCCACAGGCAGGGGAAAGGGTGCAGTAAATGCCCTTACTCTTGTTCTGCACCCTTCCCGAACAGCTGAGGCTGCTGCACCCAGCTACCCTCTCTCTCTCACCCTCACAATCAGGGACACTGCACATGTTGCCCCCTGGTCCTGTCTCAGCAGGGTATAGCAAAGGATCCGACTCTGGTGGCAGGGAGACAGCTGGGTGCAACTGCCTCAAGTATGGAGGCATGCAACAGGGTGCAGTAAATGCCCCGAATCTTGTGGCAAGTGGCAGCATGGTGCAGCAGCCCTAACTGCAGAGGCATGGGGCTCAAGGGCACAGTAGGCCACAGAAACCACAACTGTGTAGAAAGGAACAGGGTGCAGCAGCCCTGTCAGTGGTAACAGGGGATAGAAGACAGCATGGTGCCTTGACCATTGGGGCAATGGAAGTGGGTAGCAGGGTGCATCAATAGCCCTACCTCTGGTGTTAGGGCAGCATGGTGCAGCAGCCCCAGCTGTGGAGGCAAGGAATCTGGCACTCTAGGGCTTAGCACAGCACTGCAACCCTGACTGTAGAGACAGGAACGGGGCAAAAGGTGCAGCATCCCTAACTGTGTGGGTGGGAGAGAGAGGGCAGCAGGGTGGGAGGGTGCAGTAGTCCTGATTCTTTAAGCAAGGGATGGAAGGCAGCAGTGAGCACAATCCCTGACTGTGTGGGAGAAGACAGTGAGCAGTAGGGTGCAGAAGCCTTGAATGTGGAGCAGAAGGCAGGGGGCTTGTGGAGCAGGGGACTGGTGGCAGTAGACTACAGCTGCCTCAACTGTGGGACAGAGACATGGTGCATCAGGAAACCACATAGTGTTTTTAGTTATATACGTACACGATGTATTTTCACACAGAAACCACCAAAGAACTGAAATTTGTGAGTTCTGACAGGACATGTGCTTGAAATACTGCAGCAGAATGTGACAAGCACCTGTTTGTTAATCTGACATGAAAAAAATGTTCTTACATGATTATATTTATGAAGGCTACGTCAAAAACAAACTTTCTGTGAATGAACAAAATTTAGATTTATTTTATATTCATTAAACGGCCCTGTGTTACATAGTTAGAAAACAAATTGAGGTTTGATTAGAAAGAACAGAGCTGTGACACAGACATGCTGATTTCTCACAGAAAAAGATTTCCACTACTTCAGTTCAGCATTGAAACTAAAATGAACAGCTTTTTAAAGGAAGAGAATTATATATTTTAAGCTGATCTATCTAAACACAAACCAATGACTGGGGTTGTAAGAAACCTGGAGAGCTCAGCAGACCATAAATTCTACAGAGTGCTGCTCTGATTGGAAATCTGAAACAGCAAGCTACTCCAAAATGATGTCATCGCACTCTGTTTGACTGAGAGGACAGAAATAACTCCGCTGTTTTCAGCCACTGCAGAGCAAGTTAACACATGCTGATTTAAAGAAAACCACAAAATCAAACAGTGTGAAATTTTCAGAAAACACTAATCATGACACAAGGACTTGAACTGCAACTTTTTAAGCTTTTATTAAAAATACGTAAAAAAACGTTGCACATGATCTTTAATACCCTGAAAATTGAAAGTCAAAAGACCAAACCGCTAAGTTACAATGCAGTGGGAAAGTTTTTAAAAGTTTAAAAATTCCTAGTTCGTGAGGTAGCAAAATCCCCAACCATCAGATCAATCCCTGTCCATGAGCTGTTAAAATCACCATCTATGAGAAATCCTCGATCGTCAAACTTTGCCATCTGGTCTCTAAGTGACAGTCAAGGATTTTGCTACCTCACGAAAGAGGACTGAGTGGCAGACTTGGATTTTGACAGCTAGTGGACTCCGATTTTGTCAACTCACGAAAGATGATTCAAAAAACCAATCTCCTTTCGCGAGCTGACAAAATCCTAGTCTGTCAGCCGATCCTCTTTCGCGAGGTAGCAAAATCCTTGACCGTGAGTTAATCCTTGTCCATGAGAAGGGCCATCTGGTCACAAAGTGACGGTCAAGGATTTTGCTACCTTGCAAAAGAGGATCGGCTCATGGACTAGGATTTTGACAGCTCACAGACTAGGATTTTGTCACCTCATGAAAGAGGATTCAAAAAACCAATCCCTTTTTGCGAGCTGATAAAATCCTAGTCCATGAACCGATCCTCTTTCGCAAGGTAGCAAAATCCTTGACAGTCACCTTAATCCTCATCCACGAGTAGGGCCATCTGGTCACAAAGTAACGGACAAGGATTTTGCAACCTCCTAAACAGGATCGGCTCGCGGACTAGGACTTTTTCAGCTCTCGAAAGAGGATTGTTAGCGAGTCGCAGTCAAATAATTTTTTAATTTTAAAAGGCTATTCTTGGGACAAAATAAAGCAAACCAAAGGCATGGGTTTGTAGAAGGGCATCACCCTGAACAAAACCCATGCCTTATTACAAACAAAAGTCACCCGTGGAGGAAGCTACGACATTTTGTTTGGGGGAAAAAAGCAAAACAAGATGGCGACTCGCGGACAAGGAATTTTTCTGGTGGACCAGGATTTTTTTAAACCCTCATTTGCGAGCTGACACAATTTTTGACTGAGAGTTCAATCCTCTTTCACAAAACATATGTATAAATATGGAACTGAGCATGCCCAGAACCCAAAACTTTAAAATTAAATAACTTTGAAACGGATTAATATTTTTGAACCAAACCAAATGCTGGATTGTTCTTTGACTCAAACTTTTTATACGTTCTAAATTTCAGACTAAAAGACCAACGGTGTGGTCGTAGTGCCACAGGCAAAAAACACGTTAAAAGTGGGGAAAAACACATTTTTCAGTGCTTTGCTGCGCAAAAAACATAAGTCCAACTGAAATTCAACTTGGTAAATCTAGAGATCTACCATACCAGACTGTGCATTCCAAATTTTGTGTAAATCCATTGAACAGTTGCAAAGTTATTAACGCGTAAAAATTGAGGTTTAACATTAAAGTGCCTACTCAACCCTAACTACAGTGGTGCGAGCGTGCCCCTATGATATATACATTTTGTAACTCTGACTTTCCTATATGAAATTTGTTCTTGTAAACAGTGAACAATCTTTTTTTAAGTGACCTACTAAAAATCTGTATCTGAAAAAAAAGTGATCACTTTTGATGCAGCTGCTATCACGATATTCCTAAAATAAATCACCTCTTTTTCCCCTTATCGGACTTGGCTGTATCCGCAAGAGAAGATTAGAAAAAGTGAGTGAAGAAAGGAATAAGAAAACTCTGTGACGTGTATCTTGTATGGCCAAAACTGTTGCAGGACTGGGCAGTGCCAAAAAATGTTCACGTGGGTAGCGTCCAGCTCCCACAGTGTCTCCAACACCAAGGAGAAACTGCCTTATCCCACTTAGCTTCTATATGGGGACTAACAAAAATAAGATCCTTACCTTCCAGGCAAATTCTTGCCAAGAGTTGGGTGAGAAAGTATATCTAGCTGCCCTCTGGACTTTAGGAGGGCTGACTTTGCTAAAATGGGTGAATGCCTAAGGAATGCACTAGCAAATGGGCAGGAAGGAGGGGTGGAAGAACAATGGGGAATAATAAAAACTGCCATCACAGAGGTAACGAGCCTTTGTGTGAAGCAAATAAACAAAACAAAACGATGTAAGAAACCACTATGGTTCTCCAAGGAAGTGGCAGTGAAGGTTCAAGAGAAAAAGAAAGCATTCAGGAAGTACAAGGAATCGCAGAAGGAGCAGGACAGAGAACTGTATAAGTTAAAGCAAAAGGAGGCTGGAAAGGCAGTCAGAACAGCAAAGGTCCAGGCTGAGGAAAAGATAGCCAACTCAGTTAAGAAGGGGGATAAAACCTTTTATAGGTACATCAGGGAGTGAAGGAAGACCAAGGGAGGGATAATAAGGCTTAATAAAGGGGAGGGAGGGTGGGCAGAGGGAGACTGTGAAAAGCAGAGATACTAAACAAATATTTTGTTCAGTATTTACAAATGAAGAGGAGGTACCTAAAACAAACAGTAGAAACACTCTGGATACAGAAGTTGATACCAGCCCATTTACAGAAGAAAGGATTCTGAAAGAACTCTTAAAACTGAAGGTGGACAAAGCAATGGGGCCTGATGGGATTCATCCCTGAATTCTAAAGAACTAAGGGTAGAACTAGTGACACCACTGACTACCCTTTTAACAAATCATGGGAGGATGGGTGGTACCCGAGGACTGGAGGAGGGCAGATGTGATTCCCTTCACAAAAGTGGAGCAAGACAGAAGCAGGAAACTACAGACCTGTTAGTTTAACCTCAGTGATAGGGAAAATGATGGAATCACTTCTGAAGGAAAGAATTGTCAAGTATCTAGAGGCCAGAGGGTACAGGACCCTAGGCAGCATGGATTCACAGCGGAAGGTCATGCCAGATGAATCTGATAGATTTCTTTGACTGGGTGACCAAAGTAGTAGATCAGGGAGGGCTGTGGACATGGCCTACCTAGACTTTAGCAAGGCATTTGACACAGTCCCACACAAAGATTAATATACAAGTTAGCCAGCCTGGGAGTGGGTCCCAAGATGACAGCCTGGGTAAAGAATTGGCTGGAGAATAGGACACAGAGAGTAATAGTAAATGGAGTCCACTCTGAAGAAGGGGGTTACTAGAGGGGTACCGCAGGGTTCAGTATTAGGACTGGTCCTCTTCAATGTCTTTATAAGCGACATTGCAGAGGGACTGGAAGGAAAAGTATGTCTCTTTGCAGATGACACAAAGATCTGCAACAGAGTTGATGCACAGGGTGCGTGGAAAGGATGAGAAGGGACTTGGCAAGGTTAGAGGAATGGTCAAATGTATGGCAGCTTAGATTTCATGCTAAGAAGTGCAGGTAATGCACCTGGAAACAAAAACCCAAGGGAAGAGTACACAATGGGGGGTGAGATACTAACAACAACAAAAATGGAAAGGGACCTGGGGGTAGTCATATCAGATGACCTAAAGGTGGGCAAGCAATGTGAGAGGGCAGCAAGGAGGGCTGGGGGATACTGGGATGCATAGGGAGAGGCATGACCAGTAGAAAACAGGAAGTTATTATCCCTCTGTACAGACAGCTGGTCAGACCCCATCTGGAGTACTGTCTGCAGTTCTGGAGACCCAATCTCCACAAAGACATAGACAGGATGGAAGCTGTCCAGAGGAGGGCAACTAAAATGGTGCAGGGTCTGCACCGGAAGACATATGAAAGAGAGGCGAAAGGAGCTTAATATGTATAGCCTCGAGGAAAGGAGGGAGGGACATGATAGAAACGTTCAAGTACCTCAAGGGAATCAACAAAGTCCAAGAGGTAGCATCTTTCAAAAAGAGGTGTGCAAGAACAAGAGGCACAATTTGAAGAAGAGAGGCGGCTCAGAGGTAATTTAAGGAAGTATTTTTCACAGAGAGGGTTGTGGATGCATGGAATGGCCTTCGGAGGAGGTTGTGGAGTCAAAAACAGTGGTGGAATTCAAGCATGCATGGGACAGTCATAAGGCCATTCGGGGGGGGGTTAGGAAGAAGTAGGCTGCTGGTTAACTTGGATCTGCAGCTTATCCAGTAGGTAGGGAAATGGGCAAACTGGGTGGGCCAAGCGGTCCTTATCTGACGTCAAATTCTACGTTTCTATGTTCTATGTTTCTCCCAGCCTTTTAGTCAGTCTTTCTCTGGGATAGTACTTTCCCATTTCTTGTTCCCATTTGATTTTGACATACTCTGTTGAATGCCCGAGACTACCCATAAAAAATGAGTATAATTTAACCAGATACTCTAGTCTAAATTCCTGTAACTGCACTGTCCTTTCCCCTGTCCACTACCCCACTCCCTCCTGGCAAAATTGAAGCCCATCCAAAGCATACAGGCATCATTTGCCCCAGAAGACCCTCTAATTAGCCAGAACAAGAAAACTCTTCCTACACTAGACCCTTCGTTATTTTGCATTTGCCTGACTAATGTTTCACTACTTCTACCCTCACTAGCTCCTTAGGACTGAGAAGATCACAGAAAAGATTGCCCTGCATACTGTTTCCTTCAAATACATCTCTACTTCCATGAATGACCTCTTCATGTCTTTGGTAGTTGTGCACCCTACGGTGTTCATATTAACATGGACAACAACGGTCTGTTCCTCCCCACAACAGCATTGCTTGACCCTGGATAGCATTTGTTTGATTCTCCAGGCAGGCAAACCACCTCCCTGATATACCGTATTAACCCAGCAGTGCTCCATCTACCTTATCAATTGCCCTTACTAGGATTTTTCACCAATGACTTCTTCTTGTCAATCCACCCAGCCTTTTTCTTCTTATTCCTTGGCAGGTCAGATGTCCTGATGCATGGATTGTGCCCACCAGCCCCAGTCACCTGGTTTGCACCATTATCCTGGCTAGCCAGATGCTGACACCTGTTGCTTGTGCCTACAGGTGATGGTACTCCCTTATTAACATACCCTTTACCTCCTTCTCCACTCTGATCCCCCAATTTCCCCACTGTAGAGCACAGTACCTGTCATCCTCTTCACTACCCTACCTGACCTAGTTAATCAAGTCCTTCCATGCCCTAGTGCTCATGTTCCTAGACTCATCTCCCTCCATGCTCATCTTCCTTCGCACTTCCCTATGCCCACGTTACCTTCTTCTGTGACTCATGCCTGACAATATACCTCATGAGAATGTCGACCAGACCGCAGTATCTACAGATGTACCCCCCCTGCTGACAGGATGGTGTATATCACACTGCACTGGAGGTGCGCTACCCTCATCTTCCTGAACACTAGCCTCTCACCCACTGATCATAGCTCCCTATAGCTGCCAGCTTTCTTTCCTGTGCCCCACAGTACTTTTGGAGTACATGTTGCCACTCTAGGCTACAATATGCCTCTCCAGAGAAGCAACCTTCTTGTAGCAGCTGCTGATATGCCCTCCTCCTCTACAAGTTGAATAGCATATATCTTGCAGCCCTTTGCAGCACACCAGTTTTTCTTCCATTCTTCTTAACGTGGTTATTATAATTACTATTGTACAAATATATACACACACACACACACACACACACACACACACACATATATTTACTGGTTAGTGGTTATAAACCACTGCCAGCAAGTGCCTAACAGCTCCATTAACCTCATAGGTGGTTTATGGAGTCCATAAACCACATATGTGGTTTATGGAGCTCCGTAAACTATGGGCAGAACAGTACCACAGCATCACCAGAAAAAACACCAAACAAGCTGTCCTCACACTGGATGTTCACAAGCACTACACAATCAGTCACTCAGCGCGAGACGAGCATGTTGGCGGTAACAGTTACCCTTGCAAAGTGACAATTTGAACAAAAAAACAGTAAATATAAGAAATAAAACATGGAGAAGTGTGGTTCTCTGGGGATTTTATGCACCCCCTTGGTGTGTGATGCCCATATAAACTGCGTGGGCTTCGCCCTCAGAGTTTATGGGGCATCACACACCTTGGGGGTGCATAAAATCCCCATAAAACACACTTCTCCATGCATTATTTCTATATATATTTAACTGCTAACATGCAGCCATGAAACATAATTTTTTAGAAAAAAAAGCAATAATCAGAAAAAAATAAAATTAAATACTTAGCTTGCTACAAAGCCTGAAGTCTCTGCATCATTCACTTAAATTGCTACAAAGCTTGAAGTCTCTTCACCATTCACTTAGCTTGCTACAAAGCCTGAAGTCTCTGCACCATTCACTTAACTTGTTACAAAGCCTGAAGTCTTTGCACCATTCACTTAACTTGCTACAAAGCCTGAAGTCTCTGCACCATTCACTTTGTAGTTTCATGTCAATGCAGTAACTGCTCACTGCTGATTTTATTCCTTCTTCTGTTGCCTATTATTGATTTCATTTGGTAGCGGGTATTGAATTTTGGCTTGTTTTGGAAAGGTACCTGCTTGGGGTTTTTTGTTGGTGCAGCTGATTTTTTAATTTTTTTTTCCTGGTGGTTCGGAGGGGCTCAACCCACCTCCCCACCCGCCCACCCAGCGCATCACTTCCTTTATACCCATAGCCCGTGACATCATACGGTACCAGCTGACTGCATACACATACTGCTAACCATTATATTTCAGTACACAGCACAGCCACACACCACACCCTGACATATATCTAAATACCTTGATACATTATACCACTAACAATTATTGACAGTACATAACTGTAAAGTAAACAGGGAATAAGAAGGAAGAAAAAAAGGGGGCAGACAAGTAAGGGAAAAGATAGGCTAAGGAAAATGATGAATGTTGTGCAATGCAGTGGTTGCGTGGCAGCGGTACTTAGGAGGACCTTCTGGGCACTGTGGTGCTGCCCTATCTGCAGGCATCTCTCTGTGTTGAGGGTGGAGGTTGCAGGACTCCGAGCAGAGTTAGCAAGGATCCAGCTAACCCCCCCCAACACAGAGACTACCACATCTGCAACCACTACCTCAGAGGATGCAAGTAAGGAGGGATGGGTGGAGTATGATGGGCTCAAGGTGGGTGTGGGAGGTGGGATGGAGGCACATCCCCAGTAAGTGCCACTTCAAAACTCATACACCATCTTGGCAGAGCAGGACGATCGCACTACATCTCCAAAAGTGGACACTAAGGGGGATGAGTGGGTCATCCATGATGCAGCCCTGAGGACAAAGGGAAGGAGAATGCACAGGAGGATGCAAATCCTGTTCGGAGACTCCATCATTAAAGGGATAGAGATAGGAGTGGGAAGCAATGGGGAGAGGGAGGTAGTGTGCCTGCCTGGTAGCACAGTTCAAAGGGAGGGCAGGCAGACCCTAGGGATTGCTAGAGTGGTGGCAAGGAGGGGGGAGATGGACATCATTGTCCTAAATGACCTGGCGGGTGATGGGATAGACACAGCAAAAGTGCAGGAGGAGTTTAGGGAACTGGGGTGGTGTCTTGGGCAAGTAGCACGCTCTGTTACCTTCTCGAGGGTTCTACCTGTCCTTGGCAAAGGAGAGGGTTGAGACATTCACACCATGGAATTCAACACATGGCTGAAAAAAATGGTGTGGAGAGGAAGGGCTATACCCTATTCATTGGGGACTGGGATCTCACCTGGAGGGATAAAGGACTGTATTCACCAGACAACCTACATCTATCTATGGGGGGGCAATGGTATCCTCACTGAAAAGTTCAATTGCTTCTTCCATGAGTATTTAAACTAGCCAAGGGGGAGTGCAAAAGGAGTCTGGGGGATAAAGGTATCCCCCTCTACATAACATATGTGAAATAAGGGAGAATCCAATTAGTACAAGGGCACTATCAAACCCATTGAATAAATTTGATACAATTGTGGGGAGGACAGAAGATGGAACCAAAAACATCACAGAGCCAAAAAAGGGAAAAGGAGAGTGGGTGCACAAGCTGGAAAATAATGTGCACAAACGCCCACAGTCTGGGGAAAAAAATCCCAGACCTAATGGCATTAATGGAAGATGCAGACCTGGACAGAGTAGCTATTACAGAAACATGGTATACAGGGAACCATGACTGGGGTATAGCTATGCCAAGATACACACTTTTTAGGAAGGATAGGGAAGGGAGAAGGGGGGGTAGCTATGAATGTGAAGCCCCTTATGGCCATTAGAGTGCCGGCATATCAGGGTGCCGATTTTGGGATTTGTGCCCCCTCCTCGAGGTTCACTTCCCCCCTCTGAGTTATAATGCTAAGAAAGAGTGGGGTAGGGGGTGCAGCTCCCCCCACACACACAGAAACAGGGGGCGGCGAAATCCCGACTTGGCACCCTGATGACCGGGCACACTAATGCTGGCGCTCTCAATGGGTGGAACCATGTGAAGGAGGGGATTAAAGCAACAGAGGCTCAAGGGTTACAAGAAGGAGTGGAGGCACTGTGGGTCACTCTAGAGGTGGGAAAAAGGACAGCCATTAGCACTGGAGTGATTGACAGGCATCTGGCACAAGGGGTGGAATCAGATGAAGCACTTCTGGAAACCATCCACAAAATTGCCAAAGGGGAACTGATACTAATGGGTGACTACAACCTGTCTGAGGTAGATTGGAGCATTCAGACTGTGAGTACAATGAAGGTCAGGGACTCCATGACTGCCCTGAATGGGGCAAACTTAAGACAGCTTGTAGCTGAACCTACCCGAGGAGGCTATACTGGATTTGATCCTGACCAATGGGGACAGGATCACAGATGTGGAGGTGGGCAGTCCCCTTGGTACCAGTGACCACAGGACAGTATTGTTTAAGGAAACCACAGTGGAGGAGGCAAGCCATACAAGGATAAAGGTCCTAGATTTCAGGAAGGTTAACTATAAGGATATGGGTAAAAATCTCAAAAGAGCCCTAGCAACGGAAAGTACAGGGGGAGATGTGGAAAAACAGTGGTCTAGACTCAAGAGACTCATAACAGAAGTAACAGGTCACTGTGTCAAAATGCATAGCAAGAGTAAAAGAAAGAAAACGCCATTATGGTTCTTGAAGGTAGTGGCTGAGAAAGTAAGGGAAAAGAAAATAGCATTCAGAAGATACAAGAAAACACAAAAGGATGAGGACAGAAAACAGTACTGGAGAAGCAGAGGGAATCTGGGAAAAAAATTAGAAGGGCTAAAGCACAGACAGAGGAAGGTATAGCCAAGGCTATTAAGAAAGGTGACAAGACCTTCTTCAGATACATTAGCGAGAGGAAAAAGACCAGAAATGGGATCGTTAGACTGAAGAAGCAGGGAGGAGAATGGGTGGAGGAGGATCTAGAAAAGGATGAGATACTGAACAAGTACTTTTGCTCAGTATTCACCAGGGAAGGGGAGGGTGAGGGACTGAGACTCCTTACGAGGGGTATTCTGGGGAGGAAGGTAGACACCAGTTCATTCACGGTGGAAAGAGTCCTAGAAGAACTTAGGAAAATAAAAGCAGATAAGGCAATGGGACCAGTTGGGATCTGTCCCAGAGTACTAAAGGAAATCAGGGAAGTGCTGGCAGAACCACTGGCTGTCCTTTTCAACACATCACTAGAGGTGGGGGAGGTACCTGAAGACTGCAGGAGGGCAGATGTGATCCCTCTCCACAACAGTGGAAGCAAAGAAGAGGCAGGCAATTACAGGCCTCTAAGCCTGACCTCAGCAGTGTGGAAACTAAGGGAGTCCTTACTTAAGGAGAGGATTGTGAAGTTTCTGGAGGATAGGTGGGCACAGGATCCAAGGCAGCATGGATTCTCCATGGGAAGGTCCTGGCAGATGAATCTTATAGATTTCTTTGACTGGGTAACCAGGGTGGTAGATCAGGGAGGGGCAATGGATGTGGCATACCTGGATTTTAGCAAGGCCTTCGACACCGCCCTGCACTGGAGATTGCTAAATAATCAGGGGAGCCTGGGAGTGGGTCCTACGGCGGTGAAGTGGGTTGGGAACTGGCTAAGGGACAGGACTCAGAGGGTGGTGGTAAATGGCATAAAATCTGAAAAGAGGGAGGTGACTAGCGGGGTGACACAGGGATCGGTGCTGGGGCCAGTCCTATTCAATGTCTTCATTAGTGACAGTGCAGAGCGTCTGGAGGGAAAGGCATGCCTCTTTGCATATGACACCAAGATCTGCAACAGAGTGGACACACCGGAGGGAGTGGAAAAAATGAGAAAGGACCTATGCCTATTAGAAGAGTGACTGGGTGTCTGGCAGTTGAGTTTCAATGCTAAAAAATGCAAGATCATGCACTTGGGTCACAGGAATCCAAGGGATGAGTACAGGATGGGTGGGGAAATTCTGGCCACCACAAATCAGAAGAGAGATCTGGAGGTTATCATATCTAACAACCTGAAGGTGACCAAACAGTGCGAAAAGGTGGTGGGGAGAGCAAACAGAATTTTGGGGTGCATAGGGGGGGCATAACAAGCAGAAGGAAAGAGGTGATGGTGCCACTGTACAGATCACTGATGAGGCCTCAGATGGAGTACTATGTCATGTAAAAAAATCCTTCAGGTACATCAAATACTCTGAATAGTACACATATAATAAACACAGCATTAAATCTGAGATGTTAAATATCATACACGGCATGTCCGTTTCTCATACTTCCCAAGGTTTTAACATTGTTAGGGGAAAATAACCTAATCTGAACATTAAAAATAAACTCAAAACAAAGGTAAACGTGGATGCAGCAAGAGAATCAAGACATCATCATTCTTATACTGTGTCACAGATCTTTCATTTCCAACTACTGAGCAGAGGAGAGGAGGGTATAAAACAGACATTTCAGTGTGGGAGTGTATGGAGAAAGGCTTACCCCCAAAGGGGAGAAACCACGAGGACAGTCATATTCTCTTCACAGGAGGCTTATTTACATAGAAAGATAGACAATGATGGCAGAAAAAGATCAGTGGTCCATCCAGTCTGTCTGAGATCCCTATTTAGCCCTAGGATGTACTGTCCCTCCAGTGTCCTAGTCCTCTATCCTTTCTCACATTCTCCTCCCAGTTTCTGCTGCCACGACCAATCATTATATCCTTTATTCTGTCCCAACCGTGTTCGAAGCCACCAACGGTTTTAGCACCCACCTCTTCATGTGGTAGACTGTTCCACGACTCTGTCACCCTTTTTGTAAAATAATACTTCCCCATGTCCCTCTTGAGCCTCCCCTCCCCTTCCTCCTGTCAGTTTCCACTCATGCCCACATGACTGCAAACTAGTATTCAAGCTAAATAGTTCTCCTGCAGTTCAGATTGTTAATTCCTTTTAGGAACACGAAGATCTCTATCATAGCTCCCCTTTCCCTTCTGGTCTGCAGTGAGTACATGTTCAGTGCCTTGAGGTGCTCCTCATGGGACTTGCCCTGTTGGCCCTGAATCATATTTGTTACCCTGTGCTGCACCATCTCCAGCCTATCCTTAACTCCGCCTACTTGGGCTGTGTGGCTGGGTGTTTGTGTTGTCTCTGTCAATAGTTTAGTTTTGTGGATTTTCATGTGTTTTGGCTTGGAGGAACTAGACCATTCTTGGACATGTGATCTATGAAAGTTTCCTGGACTAAGAAACTGGAGGGCATCACCAACAGATATTGGGATTCTCATGATAAATCAACTTTTTTGGAAGCCATCACAATCAAAGTAAGTACAGCTAAGAAATTCTACAAGCTCTGACCTGGGGAATGCAAACTGAATCCACATTTCCGTCTACCTTGTTGCTAAAGGGAACTGCATGTCTTTGAGAACCATTCACAACTATTTAAACAAAGGAAAGACACTGACAAGGGGTTTTAACTTCTTGCATATGCCCCAGGCCAGTGTTCCAGGAATTTAACACATCCTTTGTCTTGTTACCATAGATCAAACAGTTTACTGGTTATTTTCCTGTGGATTTGATTATTTTACATCATTTGGCAATGGGGCAAATCTTCCCCCTGGAGGCACACCACCGAAATTGATCTGTCCCTGCTCATGTGTGAGCCTTGGGCATAAACGAAGTTTCTCTGTCAGTGCGCTCCGAGACTCTCAGAACCCCTCCCTCAGCCACTGATTTCAGTTTCTCCAACCTCATGATTGCAGACCTTAGACCGAAACCCTCCTGGGAACACCTGCTCCTCCACAAAGGCTGCACTTATCGAGCTCTGTCCTCCTCAGAATTAAATGGAGGAGATGCAAGAATGCTCCAGACCTCCTTAGCACACGCTTGTACCTAGCATCACTCCTTATAATACTTTCTGGGGCTATTGAACTGAATCCAGGCCCGCCCAACAGTGGGGCTCCCGAAAGGATCTCTCAGCAAAACTAAAGGATTTCTCATATCGCATATGAACATCAGAAGTCTCTTTAAATCACCTGCCTGAAGTAGAAGCGTGGCTCAGTGTACACGATCCCGACATACTGTGCCTGTCGGAGACCTGGCTGAAACCTGGAACCCTGATACCTTGTGCACCATGCCTGGCTACTCACTTATTCGGAGGGACAGACCGGGTCAAAAGGGGTGGAGGAGTTGCCTCTACCACAAATCTTACCTGGATGTTAGTATCATCAATGACTCAAACCCCCAAACCACGAAGCGAATCAATGCAGCGCTCCTGTCTCTTGGCTCTAAAAACTTCACATAATCTGTATTTATAACCCTCCTCTGGGGAATGAACGGCTCCAGGAAGCACTCCAGCTCACCCTAAAGCATCAACAAAAATAAAGCTATTATCCTTGGTGATGTCAACCTGAACTGGCTAGGTCCTTCTCACAATTCCCTGGCTTCACTAGTGCAAGGCCTAAATTTTCATCAACAAATCACGGAAAACACTAGACTGTCTGGGTCACAGTCTGGTACGCTTATTGACTGGATCCTGACAAACAGACCTGAACATATGACTTGCTCTGGGATCTTGGCAGATACCATCACTGATCACGCCCCTATCTACTGCCAGTGGCGCGCAGGGTAGCCACCCCACCCCCACCTCGGCAGGTCACCTTTACGAATTTTGCAAACATGGACACAGACTCCTTCCTCTGGGACATCTCAAGCATTGACTGGTCTGATATATACCATGTGGGGAATGTAGAGGCTGCCCTGAACACATTTCTACAGCATTTTCTCCTGTACAAAACAAGCATGCTCCAAAACCATCGTGAGAGTCAGGAAAACAAAACTAGATGGCTACATAAAGATCTTCTAAAACAACTAAGATACAGGGACAAGCTCTGGAAAACCTACAAAAGCTCTCAATTGACTAGGGACTACACCGCAAACTACAGGCAAGAAAGAAATTCTTGCAGGAAGAACATAAGGCTGGCAAAAGTCGCATTACTATCAGAACCTGCTAAAGAACTCAGCCCATGACCCCGTAAATTTGGGGCCACATAAAAACATTCCTGGGTACACCTCAATCAGTTACACCATCTGACATGGAAATAGGTGGCTCCCATTGCAATAACCCCATCACCATAGCAAATGCTTTCAATAGCATGTTCTCTGACCTCTCCCCCTATACCAGCGCTCTGCCACCAGCTGCCTCCACTGCTGACACTGTGCCTCTTACTGACTCTGCCACCTTCGCAAGTGACTCAAAACCTATAGCACACCTCCTCTATTTCAAAGCTATTACCAGCTCTCAGGTTCTGAACCATCTAAAAAAATTATCGGAATACACCAGTCTTGGCTCTGACCAACTTGAACCTTGTCTTTAAAACTAGCTGCGACTTTATCTCTAAACCACTAGCAAGAATTTTCACCTTGTCCCTCACCAGTGTGCAGTCCCAGAACTATGGAAAATGGCCAGGATCTCCTATCTTCAAAAAGGGAACAAAAAGATATCTCTAATTACAGGCCTATTGCAATACTATCCCCACTCAGCAAAATCCTTGAAAAACTGGTTGCCATACAGATCCAGGAATTCCTCGAAACTACCAAGCAGCTCAATGATGCACAACATGGGTTCAGAAAAACCACAGTACTGCAGCGGCTCTAGCGAAATCACCACCGACATCCTCACTGGTATGGATCAAGGAAAGCTCACAGGGCTGTCTTTATAGACCTAACCAAGGCATTTGACCTAGTTGACCACCCCTGCTCCTATCCTCCCTAAGGAAAATAGGCTGCTCCTCCCCTGTACTTGAATGGTTCAGGAGCTACCTGACCAGCAGGTCCCAGGCTGTTAAATTCAACTCAGCCATCTCCTCCACTGTGGTAACGAACATTGGAGTGCCCCAAGGCTCCATTCTGGGTCCTCTTCTATTCACTCTGTTCATCAATAACCTCCCAGATGAAATACCTGCCTGTTCCTCGCTCCTCTAAGCAGACAACTTAGTTATCTATGCCAGCTCACCCAATGTAGAGCAAATTAACACCTCGCTTAATAGAGCCAACTCCAGTGTCCAGAATTGGTTAAACTCCCAACGCCTCATTCTGAATTCCTCCAAAACCAATGCCATGCTACTCGGCACCACTCAAAAGATCCGAAGGTGTTCCATCCCTGAGCATCCTTGATTTAAATGGAAATCCTCTGCAGATAGTTGCCTCCTTTCATTACTTGGGCATCCTACTAGATCAATAAGCTTGACTTAAACCTTCATATCAAGCCACTTGCAAAACGTAAACTGCAAGTTAGGGGCAGCCTACAGAACTAGCTATATGCTTACCTCCTCCGCTAAACTTGCCATAGCCAGGATCCTGCTAGCAGCTTACCTACTGTGCGCCTATACTACCTCTGCCCACAAATCTCGCTGCACAAATGGGATGTTACATACAATAACATATGCCGATACGCCTCACAATCCCCACGACTTCTTCATCACTGCCAGCTATATGAGGACCTTGGGTGGCTCTCCCCCTCGGCCATCAGGAGCTACTTCCTGGCCTGCCTAAATGATTCTATACTGAGACAAAGTCAGTCTGCTGCACTGGCGAAGCTCCTTCTTCCTGTGATTCCAAACCGCATGCTCAGATCTGCTGATAAAGACCTGCTGGAAATTCCTCGCTGCCGCACCAATAAAGGAACGGGCTCCTTCCAACACGCAGCCCCTATGTTATGGAACCAGCTCCCTCTGGACCTCAGGCAAGCACCCTCGCATCCCTCTTTTCAAATGTGGGCTGAGACTACACCTGACCATTTCAGATTCATGCACCTGCTTTGATCCTACCTGATCCCTGAATCTTCCCTGCCCCTACTCCCCGCCCTGCTACTGGTTTCCATACTACCCTCCTTTTGTTCTCTCTCTCCCTAAATCCAACCTCTCCTCAAACTCACCTATCGTTATCTTAAATTATAATTATATATAGGTTTTATGAATGTATGCACTTACTTACTACTACCTACATTACTGTTGTATCTTGTACTGTTTTTATCCTCTGAGCTACCTAGGCACTGCCCAAACTTACCACAGGTGGATGTTGGTACTGTAAGGTCTCACCTCCTCCCTCCCCTTCACTTGTCCTCCATTACCGCAAGATGTCCATGGCCAGCGACTGCCACCGGCCCTTATGCCCAGCCTCGGAACCACGAGCCCGGCTGCACCTACCCGCCTCCTACCGCTAAAGCCGTATTTCAAGCCGCCTTTACTCCCCACCCACCCCTTCCATTTTCTTCTTCCCTGACAGTGGTACCATGAACCTGGCGTCCCTCTAGCTTGCCGCCGGGATGTCTCTGACATCCTCTCTTACTTCCTGGGCACCCTGCTGCTGCTCTGGCTGGCTGCTGACGGCCGACAGATTCTGGCTCCTTCCACCCTTCCTCCCGTCTCTTATCCTCTGCGTCTACCTGGGCACTGCCCAAACTTGCCACAGGTGGATGTTGGTTAAATAAGGCCTCACCTCCTCCCTCCCCTTCTCTTGTCTACCATTTGCCGCAGGATGTCCAAGGCCAGAGACTGCCACCAGCCCTCATGCCCAGCCTCAGAACCACGACCCCGGCTGCACCTATTTGCCTCCTACCGCCAAAGCCGTATTTCATGCCGCCCTTTCCTCCCGTCCACCCCTCCCATATTCTTCATCCCTGACTGTGGGGCCATGAACCTGGCATCCCTCTAGCCTACTGCTGGGATGTCTCTGGCATCCTCCCTTACTTCCCCTGGGTCCCCCTGCTGCTGCTCAGGCTGGCTGTTGCCGGCCGCCAGGTTACGGCTCCTTCTACCCCTCCTCCTGACTTTTCTCGCTGCTGGGTGCTCTATATGTTTCCCATATATGGCCCCCCCCCCGATATGCACTGGCCAACTACTTCTCCCGCTATTCCTGTTGCCTGCACCCTTCCCTGTCACTCCACATCATCCTGCCTGGCTGGGGAACCACAAACCTGGCAGTCTCCATACGCATTCCCCGGTAAAGCCGTAAGCAGTCCTTTTGGCCCTATACTCCCTTCCCTACCCCTTACCTGTACCAACACTCCCCTGTAAACACCTCCTTGCTCTTGGCCTGCTGGTCACTGCTTAGTATAGCCTAAATCATGTTAGACTAGCTGGAACTGCCTCTATATGTCTGGAATGTACTTGTATGGTTGTTGCCTCAATTGTATTGTTGCTTCCATGTGTTATGATGTATTGCACTCTCCCGGGTCGTGCCTGAAAATAGTCACCTGCTGGCTAGCGCACCTACCCGGTAAACAAAAACAAAATAAATAAATAAATCCCTGTTCTTCATGAGGTGGGGACACCAGAACTGGGGGCAGTACTCCAGGTGTGGCCTCACTAAGGATCTATATAGGGGAAGTATTGCCTCTTCCCATCTGCTATCAGTACTCCTCCTGATACAACCCAGCATCCTACTGGCTTTGCTGAATGCCTTGTTGCACTGACTCGACTGTTTGAGCGAGTCACTGGTGATAACTCCAAGATCCCTTTTTTCAGCAGTAGTGCTGTTCTTCATGTAATTTTGGAAATTTTTGTGGGATAAGGCCCGAGGCAGATCCAAACGCCTGTGGTAAACCTTAGTATTCTGACCTATTGTTCCGACAAACCCACCCAGTCCTCTACCTTGCACTTTTTTGGGCTTGAATTTCAATTGCCAAACCTTTGACCACCTCTTTAGCTTTTGTAAGTTACTCTGCATTTCCCTGCTTCCCTTGTCACTATCCACCCTCCCATGGAGCTTAGTGTCATCCGTGAGGAGACACAGTCTGCCTTGGATTCCCTTGCCAATGTCGCTGATGAGCATTTTGAAGAGAACAGGACACAGCACAGACCTTGTGGTACCCTGCTTGTGACCTCCATCTCTTCTGATTTGACCCCGTTAACCACAACCCTCTGCTATCACCCCTTTAGTCAGTTACCTTCCTAGTTTACTATGCCCATAGCCATGCCAAGATCCTCCATCTTCTTCAGCAAGCATCTGTTAGGCACCGGGTCGAAAGCCATGCTGAAGTTGAAGTACAGCAAATCCAGAGTGTGGCCCTTATCCAATTCCCTCATCACCCAGTGAAAGAAAACTGTCAGGTTAGTATGACAAGACCTCCCTACCATGAATCTGTGTTGCTTACTATCTCAGAGACCACTGCTCTCCAAGCAGTCCATGAGGTCCTCTTTGACCAGTGATTCCGTTAGTTTCCCTACAGCAAAGGCAACAATAAGAGGTCTGTAGAGCTTCACTTGTTCCTTGCCCCCCCCCAACCATGGAGCAGAACTATGTCCACCACCCTCCAATTGTTCAGAACTACCCCTGTTCTTAATGAGCTGTTGACTAGACCTATCAGGGGTTCAGCCAGTACCAGTGCCAGCTCTCTGACTAACCATGGATGCAACCAGTCTGGTCCTATGCCTTTATCTATCGTTAGGGCTGCCAGCCTTTTCTGGACCCTTTGGCTTGTAAATATTGACTGCCTCATCTCTGGGACCCCCTTACGAACATACAAAATTTGCCAGCAGATAAAGGCCTAGAGATCTATCAAGTCTGCTTGAATGTGCAGCTAGCACCCCTTATTCTGCAGCTGCCCCTCCCTTCCACCCTTCCCCTTCATTAACCCTCACCCTTATTTAGTCACTCATGGGATAAAGTCTGTAGAGTCCTCCATAACATGATGTATCCTACTGACCAAAGAGAAAAAAATAGCTGATCCCAGTGATTCTTATAATACATGATTTTCTCCATTCTACAGTTGATTAACTACATTTTTCCAGTTTTCAATTGTTGATTCTGTTGGGGTAAGCCAGTTCCAGGTTATGTTTTTTTTTTTTTTTGTAGCAGCAGCTAAGAGAATTGCCAACAACTTTCTCTTCTGTCTGGCTGTCAGTTCCTGTGGCATAGCCCTTAGAACAACATGCCTTGGCTCATACAGGCATTTCATGCAAATCACCTCATCTGTTTCCATTAAACATGTGCTCCAAAAGTTGCACAACAAAGGGTATGTCCACATCTCTTGGGTGTGTGTCTCTTTCATCTCACCAGAATATCACCGGCCTTTGCCTGAGATGGATGGCATATATTTTATCTGTTTCACTGGGGTGCAGAGGAAACAAAACCCATGCTTCCACATATTCTCCCACCACGTGGGAGAACATCTTCCTGCCACTTTAGTAAACTTGTGGTTTTATGACAGGTCACATATCTATGTTTACATTTTCCTTGTTATTTGTAACCCCAGTTCTGTTTCCCATTTTTGTCGGACATAATCTGTATCCATATTCTCCAGAAATCTGAGTTTTATAAAATCTTGAAATCAACTGTAATTCTAGATTACCACTGCGGACATCTATAAACATTCTCATTAGTGGATTTGGTACCTCATGCACGTTACCAGTTTGTCAGTGTTTGCATGTTGTGCCAAATCTGCAGAAACTGGCAGAAATCAGACCTCGGGAGTCTATATTCCTGTCTCAAAGTGTGCCCCCTACTCAACATGTGCATGAGTAAGTGGAGGCCTTGTCATTCCCATCTGTACTAATCATGAGCCAGTCTAGCAGGCAAAAACAGGGATCTGTGCAGTAGCTACAGGGGAGGATGAACAGAACTCTGTGTTCCCTTCAGAAGAACATCTCTTGGACCATGCTTGTTTGCATACAGGGGCCCCCCCTCTGGCTGAATGAGCTCCCAGTTGTAATAAATAATGCCATGAACCTTCCTACCCTCAAGCTTGAACTGAAGCAACACCTAGCCAATACCAGCCCATGTGAATGTAGGAAAAACTTGATACCGACTTGTGTAATACCTGTTATCAATTACATGTACCCTGTACCCAATTGTATTTGTCTGACCACTATGTGACGTGGCACCTCTGGTGAATGCCTATTGATTTTTTGCAAATCTTTGCTATGTAACCGGAACGCAATGTATGTCTTTATGTGACGAAGTACCTTTGGAAACGAGCCTCTGGCTCAAAGGTTGTAAACTGATTCTTAAATAAATAAATAAATAAAAAACAACCTGACCTCCCACTTTCTGCACAGTCACTCACCCACATTTTATTAATAAGTGGCGAATGAAAGGAAACTTCTAAACCTTTATATCCCTTTGATTTACATCTTCCTCTGGGTTATGCACTTATTCCTTGCAACATTCTCCCCCAATAGCCCTTTACTCCATGCCCTCACTCCCACCCCTTTTCAACAACTGGCTCTTACCTCTTCTCATCCCTTACTTCTCCTGCTCTTTTCCACTAACCTACTCCCCTTCCCTGACAGCCCTTCACCTTATCAAGGTACTCCTTCAACCCCCATTAGCTATACTAAGGTCCCCCCCCCTACATAGAAACACAGACCTTGACAGCAGATAAGGACCACTTGGCCCACCTGGTCTGCCCAATTCCCTTCCTGCAGGATAAGATGCAGATCTTATTTAACCAACAGCCTATTTCTTCCTACCCCCACAAAAATTTTATGTCTGTCCCATGCATTCTTGAATTCTCCCACAGTTTTACACCCACTACCTCCTCAGGAAGGCTGTTCCACGCGTCCACCACCCTCTCTGTGGAAAAAATACTTCCTCACATTGCCCCTGAGCCGTCCCCTCTCTATCTTCAAATTGTGTCCTCTTGTTCTTGCACATCTTGTTTTCTGAAAGATGCTACCCTATTCTCTCTCCTCCTCCTCCTTATACTAAACTAGAACCTTAACAATCCACAATGTGTACTTACTAGGCTGGCACATTGAAGAGGTTTTGGAATATCCTTCAGGCAGATTCTGACCTCAAGAATAAAACAGGGGAAGCACCAAGAGTGGTTTACAAAAAAGGACACAGTATTGGGGATAGTGTTATTAGTAGTCATTTCTCTATCACTACTACATCACCCCCCACCTTTATTCCTGGACCTCATACTAGCTCCCACAGCTGTGGGAATTGTAATATTTGTCAATATATGCTGCAAGGCAACCGTTTTAATAGTTGTAGCAACAGCTTCCAGTTTGAAGTCCGGGACTTCATTACTTGTATAACTCCCTAAGTAATTTATACTTTGTGGTGTGATTGTCCTACAATTCATGTGGATATGACCACCCGTCCCCTCAAGGATAGGATCTAAGAACACGTGCGGTTCATCCTTAATCAATGTTGTGACACCCCTCTTGGCAGCCACTGGTGTGTCAAACATCATGTTTCCACCAATAACTTTAAGTTTATTGGCACTGCCCACATTAAAACTAACATTTGGGGTGGTAACACACATGACAAACTCAGGAAACTAGAAAGTAGACTCATTCTCACCTTAGGCGCACTATACCCCCATGGACTGAATAATATTTGGGATAGTGTGCCATATCTTTAATTTATTTTTCTTTGCCTTTCTCTGGGGTTACGTACAGTGTGGGGATATTTATTACCTTGCTTAACTTGTTGAATTTGCCCCTCTCTTTTTCACATCGATTCACACTATCTATATTCACTCATTTATTTTTCTTTCTAGGTTTTCAGGCTCTACAACCTCTTCAGCACATCAAGCATTACTGTAGTCCTTTATGCAGTTCTAACATTGCAATTATTTACATTCCTTGTTCTAAATAACTATTTTCTAAAAATTAGTTAATAATATTAATAAAGTGTGAAAATTCCACAACAAATAATGAAAATGTAAAAAAGAGCTGTATCAGCAATTGATCTACTGTATTTTGTGAATAAATCTTAATTACCTGTTATGCTGTAGCCAGCCTGTGTATGATCCAGCTTTAACTATTAAAATGTTTTAATCAGCATACAAATATTGTCTAAGATGTACTGTTGAAAAGTGATTGAAATTTGGATTTTTTCACGTTTTACATCTTGAAGTATAACGTCACATTGTACTACATAAGTAGTGTCTGTGGTCTTATTTGCCCCTCCCCGTGATGAACAGCCTGCATGAGGCTCGAAGCGCTGGGGCTTGTCCTGTTCATTTAGTCCTTTTGTTGCACTCTATTAAACCTTGCACTCAGCATTCACTCACGTGTCACAAGTTGTTAGTTGTGCACCTCTTTGTTTTGGTTTTGTCCATTTTTGTTGGGTGCAGCAGCTATTCCACGGAGCGCCATTTGAAATCTTTTTTTCCATCTCTTCTTGGCCATGTAGGGAGACACAGCGGTGCTGGGAGATCTTCGTCATCAGGTGCAGGGCACTGTGTTTTATTTTTCTCATTTTCTGTCCCTGCCATGCAGGAACTGTGCATGCATCAAGGATGTACACACACAAGCCAGTGTGGCTCCTCCCACCCCTGGTCACACCATTCCCTACCGTCCCCTTCATTCAGGGGCAGTATGGCAGAGGCGAATGGGACGCTCCCTTCCTGGGGAAGGAGGGTGCCCTCTGGGATGCTCGTCTTCCCCTGGCAAACCCCCAATGACCTGGGCTCATTCTGAAGCTGGGTCACTGGCGTTGTGAGCAGTAGTGCTACCACTGTGCCGACAGGCCAGCGATGTGTTTCTTTTTTACTTTCATCCCTAAGCCCGGGCAGCATTACAATTAGTGAACAAAGTACAAAGGAACTAGGAGAAAAAATATGAGTAGCTGGAGGGGGAAGCTGTCCCCTTATGGTGCTACAAGGCTGGAAGGAGAAAGCTGTTACATTAGCAAACCAGTACAAAGGGTTGTGCAAACCCTGTATACTGGATTCCTAAATTAGTTTGGCTGCTGCTGGGCACACACACACTTGAAAATCTCATGGCATGAGAATGTTTATCTAATTGGGCTTGACTGGTTGGGTTTGGTTAGGGGGGCACAAAAGCCCCAACATGCCTGCTGGTTGGCTAAGACACTGAGGAATGAACGGGGCATTGAGGAGGTGGCGATGCAATGAAACTAATTACCTGGGAGGTGGTTAGTTTAATTGAAGAACTGTTAGCATGCTGTGTGCATGTGCTTGTTTGATGCATATAAAATGGTTAAAGAAATCCCTGTGTCCTGATTGGCTAAGACTTGGTTTTAGCCATTGCAGCAAGAGAATGCCACCACTGGCTAAAACAAGTCCCTGCCAACCAGGGTAACTCACAGAATTCATATGCCACCTATTTCCTAGTTTCCATCACAAACATGGCTGGAGCCTTTACTGATATATACAAAATTTTTAATAGGCCCTAAAAATAAAAGTCCATTAAATTAAATAAAGTAAGTAAACAATTTAATATTATTTACACTCATGAGCACCCCTTACAGACATACACAAATTAAAACAATCAAGTACTATTCAGAATTTTTATTGCTGGTGTTTCTCTGATGACCATTACCCCCCACCCCCACCACCACCCCCACCACTCTGACAGAGAACTCCCTGCTCCTTATCTGGCAACAGATAAAAATGAGGTTCTGGCTCCACTTCAGGCCTGTGTGTGTGTCTTTGTTTGTATGCCAGCTGAGCGCTGAAGAATGTTAAATTCATGTATTCCATGTTACCATTCTGTGTGTGTGTGTGGGGGGGGGGGCATTCTACTGCTGGTATAATGCAGAGCTTTGAATTCTTCTATTCCATGGTAAACAATCACACAATGTACTGAGTATGAAAAAAGACACACGACTGACAGGTGAAAAACATCTATGGAAGGACTATTTTACATTATTTATCTACAGGCACCTCTCTGGGCTGAGGGAAGAGGTTGCTTGCCTCAATGCAGAGTTGGCCAGGTTACAGACAGCATCCACCCCCACCCAGAGACCACTGAGTCCACAACATGAACCTCATAGGATGCCCAGAAAGAAGTGCGACTGGACCACAGTGGACTCAAGGAGGGTGGGGGGTGGGGGAGTCAGAAGCACATTCTCCAACTGGTCCAGCTGAATAACTCCTACACGTTTTGGAAGAAAGAGACTGCCCCACACAGGCACCCGCAGCTGGGACCAGGGAGGATGGTCAGGACCTCCAAGCTGGAGCTCCAGGAAAGGGGGACAGGGGACCACAGAGGAGGGGGAAGCTTCTCCTAGTGGGAGACTCTATTGCACAGGGTGTGAAGTTAGGGACATCTAGCAGGGGGGAGAGGGAGGCCAAGTGCATCCCAGGACACGCTGCATGGAGGGATGGGAAGTGAATCTAAAGGACTGCTATGACGATAGCCAGGGAGGAGCTGGATATCATCATCCACCTGGGGACCAGTGACCTGTCAGGGAGAAGGGTGGAGTTAGCCAGAGTCCATGAGTATTTCAGGAAGCTGGGGGGGACCTAAGACAGGTAGCATGTTCCATCTCGTTCTCAGAGGTGCTACCTGTCCAAGGCACAGGGAAGGCTAGGGCACACCACATCCAAGCCTTCAACACCTGGCTGAAGGATTGGTGTGGAAGGGAAGGATTTGGCTTCATAGGGGACTGTGGCTCCACCTGGGTAGACGTGAGCTTATATCAGGAGGATGGTCTGCATCTATTCGGGAAGGGGACCTCACGTCTTGGTGAGAAGTTGGAATACTTCAGCAGAAAGCATTTGAACTGGCCAAGGGGGGAGAGTCAGGAGGTACAGGTGGCTTAGGATCACTCCCCCATAATAGCATGCAAAAACACAAGTTGACAACAGGAACAACTGAAGCGAGCAGGGAGGAGCAGGCAGGCGAAACGTGTAAAAGGGGGGATGGGGGCAGGAGCACATGAACAAGAAAAATGGGGGGGGGGGGGAACAGGCAAGGAAGAGAGAGAACAAGAGCAGAGGGAGGGCAGGGTGTAAAACATGCAAGGTCATGCTCACAAATGCCCCCAGTCTGGGAAATAAGGTTCCAGACCTGGAAGCTTTGATGAAGGATGCAAACCTTAACATAGCAGCAATAACAGAGACATGGTACTCTGCTAATCACAGCTGGGACATCAATGTACCAGGCTATACACTGTTCAGAAGGGACAGGGAAGGTAAAAAGTGAGTTGGGGGTAGCCCTGTACATCAGAGAAGGCATAAAAGCTACAGAAGTACAAGGAAGACAGGGGGAGGGCGAGGCAATGTGGGTCACCCTTGAACTAGGGAATGGCACAGTAATACGTACTGGGGTGATCTACAGACTTACGACACACAGGGAGGAAGTGGACAGGGTACTAATGGAGGAAATTCATGACATGACAGCTAAAGGTGAAATCTTGCTGATGGGGGATTTCAATATGCTGGATGTAGAGTGGACCATCCAGGCAGCTGCTTCAGCCAGAAGCACGGCCATCCTGGAATCCCTTCAGGGGGTTGGACTCAGACAGCTGGTGTATGAGCCAACCAGAGAGAAATCTATTCTGGACCTGGTATGGACCAATGGAAACAAAGTCGAAGGAGTCCAGGTGAAAGGGCAGCCGGGATCCACCAACCACCACATGGTGTGGTTTGGAATGGAGACAGGGACTCAATTAAGCCATTCAAGGGCAAAAGTATTATATTTCAGTGAAATGGGTAGATGTTTAAGAGCAGCCCTGGAGAAGGGAGAGGTAATGAAGGGAGTGGAAGAACAGTGGGGGAAACTAAAAGGAGCTATAGTGGAGGTACTAACCAATGCCTTAGGATAGTGGCCAAAGGGAAAAGAAGAAGAAAACCACTATAGTTCTCTAAAGCGGTAGCAGACAAAGTAAGGGCTAAAAGAACAAATTTCAGGAAGTATAAGGGAATGCAAAGGAAGAAGGACAAGGAGGTGTAGACTGAATGTCTAAGGGAAGCAGGGAAGGCTGTTAGGAGAGCCAGGGCACAGACAGAGGAGGGTTTAGCATGGCCTGTGAAAAAAGGGAACAAGATATTCTATAGGTATATCAGTGATAGAAGAAAAAACAGATGGGGGATTGTGAGGCTCAAAGGGGAGGAGGGAGAGTGTAAGGAGGGGATCTAGACAAAGCAGAAATACTGAACAAACACTTCTGTTCGGTATTCACCAAGGAGGGAGAGTGTCAAGGGCCACAGTTGGGGAGAACAGGCAATGGGAGGAGGGGGGAGAAGTGGACACCAGTCCATTCAAAGTGGAGAGAGTTCTGGAGGAGCTCACAAAGCTGAAGGTGGATAAAGTCATGGGGCCAGACCACATACACCTGAGGATATTAAGGGAGCTGAGAAGGGAACTAGCAGCCCCTCTGGCCGCCCTGTTCACAGAGTCACTCAACACAGTCATGGTTCCAGAGGACTGGAGGAGGGCATATGTAGTCCCACTGCACAAAAGTGGCAGTAGGGAGGAAGCGGGGAACTACAGGCCAGTCAGCCTCACCTCAGTGGTGGGGGAGATCATGTAGACACTGCTGAAAGAAAGGATAGTGGCACACCTGGAATCCAGTGGTGCTCAGGATCTGAAGCAACACGGATTCACAGCAGGAAGGTCCTGTCAAAACAAATCTGATAGATTTCTTTGATTGGGTGACTAGGGAAGTGAATCAGAGAGGGGCGGTAGACATCACCTACTTAGATTTCAGCAAAGCCTTTAATACCGTCCCACACAGAAGGTTGGTTAACAAGATGAGTAGTCTGAGCATGGGGCATAAGGTGATACATTGGGTTAGAAACTGGCTGATGGACAGAAGACAGAGGGTGGTGATAAATGGGATCCAATCCAAGGACAGAGGTGACCAGCGGAGTACCACAGGGATCAGTACTGGGACCAGTCCTGTTCAATGTCTTCATTAGTGACATTGCAGAGGGGCTGGAAGGAAAGGTCTGCCTATTTGCAGATGACACCAAGATCTGCAACAGAGTGGATACTTCAGAAGGGGTGCAGAAAATGAAGAGGGACCTGGAGAAGCTCGAAAGATGGTCAGAGGTGTGGCAACTGAGGTTCAATTTAAAAAAGTGCAAGATAATGCACCTGGGTAGGGGGAACCCTGGGGAGAGCTACAGAATGTTGGGGGGGGGGTGCTGACTGTCACCAAAGAGGAAAGAAACCTAGGGGTTATCATATCTGATGACCTTAAGGTATCAAAGCAGTACGCAAAGGCTGCAGGGAAGGCCAGTGGCATGTTGGGGTGCATAGGCTGAGGCATTACTAGCAGGAGAGAGGAGGTGTTGATGCCGTTGTATAATAACCGGCTTCCCCTTTTTCCCATGAGGAAACCGTGGCGTAATTTGCCATTATAAAGGAGTGTTTATAACGGCAAACACACGCACGATTTCCCTTGCTATCATGGTAAGCTCACGCAGCAGCGCCACCAGTCAAGACCGCTTCCATCTTTCCCGAGACAGCACCGCCAGAAGAACTCAGTGGTAAGTTCTTTTATGTTTTCCCCCCATATGCAGTGAAAACCTCACAAACCAGGTCAAAACAAAGAAAGCTTTAAAATATGCAGATTCAAATCGGACCGGAAAAAAATGAAGCCACACCGCAGATGCACTGGAAGCTCTTTATTTTATATAATTGTTGAGGCCTGCGGTCTCGTGCCTAACTACACCTCTGGGTCTGCGGGTATCTCAGTACTAATACCAACACCCAGGGCCTTAGCATTCTGCTACCATAGCAGTATGTGGAACTGCTCCACATCATGCTAACAGCAAGCAAAACGAGCCATGCCATGCATACCTCTCAACCTTCTGTACCCCAAATGTGGAACACTGCCTATCAAAATGTGGAACAAATTGGCAAAATGTGGAACACTTAATCAAATCTTTACCTAAGAAGCTCAAAACACTGTTAAATTTTGCTTTTATGTTCAGAAAGTTAGTTACTAATTGAATAATATATATTTGCATTATTTACAATGGATTTTTGCTTTAAAATGTTGACTTTGAACGTGGAACAAGTCCTCACAACGTGGAACAGGGAGCTTTTGTGAAGTAAAATGAGGAACGTTCCTCGCAATGTGGTACAGTTGAGAGGTATGATGCCATGTTTTGCTTTAAACTTTTTATAACATGTTTCTTTTCGAAAAATGTTCGCATATGATTTTTATCATTAATCATATAATATAAACATTGATTTGTGTAAGCCTCAGTATTCTGCCTCTAAAGTGCTTCACGGCCTGCTGAAAGCCACCAAAACGCACCGTTTGGCTTCAGTTTGTCAACAATTTCGGGGGAAGGGGGCATGCCCCCGTACCCTCTAATAACCACCAAAATGCAACGTCTGGCTTCCATTTTTCAAAATGTTTCCTGGGTGGGGGCCATGCCCCAGGACCCACCTAGAACGGTTTGGATTTTTGCACCTCCTCTAAAAATTATCTTTGTATGACGCGGCGCCCGTCACCTTACCTGGATAAATAAATCTTAACTTTGTAGCTCGGCTTCTTAGAGGAATGCGGAGGCTTGCGCCACCTGCAGGCAATTCGTTCCCCATTCACTAGTCTAAAGCCGTGTGCAATATGGCGAGCTTCATCCGCATAGCAACAGTTTCTAACTGAAGGGTCCTACCAGCTGTATAAAATATTTCGAGTATTAATAAAAGCAGGTTAAACAACACGCCAACACAAGGCAACGCTATCGTAAATCAATTAAAAGAACGCAAAGGACCGAATTCTAATTTTTATATGATGCCAATTAAGTTTGCTTGAACTCTTGTTGTGTAGGCGCGCAGGACCTGCGACTGACTGTACCTTCTCCGGCCGCCGCCGCTGCGAGCGGGAACGGCAGGCACGGGGAGTAGTGTCGTGGAAAGGGACTTCTGCGTTGCTGTAGGGGGTATAACGGAGCATACATTATGGAGGAATGGCTGGAGAGGCATGTTAGATGTATATAAATAAGAGAGTAGAGGTGCTTGCGCAGCTGTAGAACGGAGACACAGAGTTCTGAAGATTGGTGTGGACTTTGAGTAGGGGAGCTCGCGTTGTTTCTGCTTGTAAGGGAACAGAGAGGAGGGAGACTAGGGGGTCTTGCTCTGCTTCTGACGTTGAGGGGATGCTGCCCTCACCTTCATCCACGCACAGGTAAGCGACAGGATACACTGCCTCTCAAAGTGTGACGAAATGAAATGAAGTACAGAATGGCATTGAGAACGCCGGACGTCTGCAGTCCGGGGTAAGGATGATTAGAAGGAAGCAGGAATGACATTTAAAAGTCTGATTCCGTTCCAGATGCAAAATGGGGGAAAGATTGCTTCTGTGTAAAATATGCACCATAACATTGAATAAATAATCTATAGTTAGAAGTGTGTTACCAAGTTTGATAATGTGATCTTGTATCAAAGTTGATTGTTCATGGGTCCCCTCCCCACGTTTAATTTTTTTTCTATTTCTGGTTCCACCACTGCCTGGAAATCACGCAGATGGTCAAATCCAGAACTGCAGGAATGTGGGCTAAATTTGTACTGGTTTTCCACATTCTTGCAGTTCTGGGTGTTCTGAAGTTTACCAAGTGCACATTAGGGGATGGAGCAGCCTCCTGCCTGATGGGACACCCCCTGCTCCGCTGCCAGCGTGGCCTCCTACTGTAAATGGAACACCTACCCTGCCCACTGAACGGCCTCCCTCCCCACCCATGGAATGCTAACCCTGCCCAGTAAGTGACCTTCCTCCCCAGTAGAACACTCAGTCTGCCCCAGAACATCCTCCATGGAATGCCTACCCCTCCCCCAGAATATCTCCTTCCTCTAAGGAAATGCCCATTCTGCACTCGGACGCCCCCTGTGGAACGTCCATCCTGATGCCGAAACAGCCTGCCTCCCCCTGTGGAACATCCGCTGTGCTGCTGAAGTGTCGTCCTGCCCCCCACAGAGTGTCCACCTTGCTGCCAGAATGGTCTGCCCCAAAAGGAACTCCCATCCTGCACCTGAAACGGCCTCCCTCCATCAATGGAATGTCCCTCTCCCATTGACTACTGTTCCACCCACCCAGAGTTGCCTCCCCAGACTTGACTCCCCCCAATGCCCTGCTATGCAGTCATCTGCTCCCATGGGAGGGTGCCGTTCCGATGGCAGGGTGGATTTTCTGTTGGGAGAAGAATGCTGTTTTGGCTGCAGGGTGGGTATTCATGGTGGGAGGGAGGCTATTCCAGATGCAGGGTAGGCATACCTAATGTGCACTTGGTAAAATCTGGGCTGCAGGAACCCATGTAGATTTTGCTTGTATTACAGTGGTTCTGGATTTTACCATTTGTGCAGGTTGTGGTGTTCTGGCATGCTGGGTTTTGCCAACCTCCCCCCACACACACGCTGGGGGGGGCACACTGTTAAATCTTAAGAGCTTGGAACAATGTAGAACACCACTTTCAAATGTCATAACTGACTTTCTCCATAATACACCTGTAAAAACCATTTATTGTGACATTTGAAGGTAGTGGCAACGCAGACATTAAAACCCTAACAGTAATAAAACTATCCATGTGGCTGGCAGCTATGCTTCTTCCTGGTGGCATGGTGGTCACTGTTTTCTGCAGCTTGACTGCTGCCTGGCTGATGTTGGGTGTCAGTGCTGCAGGAGACACTCGAGTCGTGGGGAGAGCCAACGTCGAATGCAGCGTGCATCATGCTTGTTGCCGTCTCTGGGAGAAGACACCCCAGCTGAGCAGGATGGTGCTAGAGCTCCTGCAGGCCCTGCACCACTGACTTTGGTGCTGCACTTCTGCAGCCAAGGATTTGGACCCTGCGGGCTCTGGCTCCGATACAAGTTCCAACCAGTGGGGAGTACAACACTTCAGTGAGGCTGGAGATAAGTTTGAGAAGAATGTGGATGACAGGGCTGGGGAGGTCAGTCCGAGTGGGACAGGCTAAAGGGGGGGGAGCTGTCCATGCACAGTCAGGTGCCAAATCTCATTTCCATGCCCCCTCCCTTCGAAAAAAAACACTAACATATATCACTACACACCAAAATGAAAACAGAAAAACCAACAGCTGTTGTCTCAGAACAGTAAGTGGCTATGACCCGCTCCATTTTATAACTGTTCTAGATCTAGGTTCTAAATCAAGATTTTTTTTTTTTTTTTTTTTTTTTTGTGATCCTAAACCTGGACATAGCTACATTTAAACTCTGCTTGATGTAATGGGCTTATCATTGGAATGCTGTTTTATTTTGTAGAATATTGTGGTAATGGAATAATGTAGTTACACATCCTGTGTACTTACTGTATAATTATTACTTTTAGGCTGGTTTCCTGGCTGCATCAGGCCATCACAGAGTGTGCTGTTCAGGAACAGAAGCTTGAGGAAGACCTTGCGCTGTGCAGAAAGCTCCTCGGACCATGGTGAGCTTGGGCTGCTGGGGTGTTAATGGGCTTGTTGGTCTGCAGATGTCAAGATGTCAGGGTCATGGTAGCAGTGGCTTGTGAATGAGCTCACCTCACATAATGTTCTGCAGTGCTTCAGCAATGAGTTGCTGTGGGGGGGGAAGGGGCAGCTGACATAACACTCTGGCAGTGATCCTTGTGATTGGGTCCAGAGGTTGGTGCCACTGGCATGGGTGAGGTGAGGTGAGGTGGGGTGGGATGCGTTGGAATCACTGCTTGTATTGACAGATCAAGCTGGTGGGGTGTATGGGTGCATGTATGCAAGTGAAAAGGTGCAAACACCCTGGAAAAGGGTTCTAACCCTAATACAGATATTTAGGTGTGCACTGCACCATGCTCAGGCTACCTCTGTCACTGGCTTCACTACTGTCTGGTCATGGATTGCCCATGCTGTGGGTGCAAGCCCAGTAGTTCTGACCCCTGTTGGGGAGGCTTGGGAGATGCAAAGTGTGTTGTGAGGCACACTCACTAGCTGCCTTACTCGGTAGAAACCCTTGCTGGGAGAATTAGGCTGGAATATCTGTGTACTCTCTCCCACCACAGTATCCTCTACTGGGGAAAATCCCGGTATTAGTAGGTGTGAGTTCCTTCTCCACATTGCCCCCTCCCTGGGAGAGTCTGCTTGGAAATGGTGTGAGCCCCCTCACTCCCCAGTGACCCTATTGGACGATTCAGGCTGGTGTATTGGTGAGCTTCCTCACTCCAGAACATCCAGTGGTTGAGTCAGGCTACAGCATATGTTACCTGCCTCACTCCACAACTACCTCTATTGGGAGAATTGGCAGAAGTAGTTGTGACCTTCCCCACACCCCAGCTCGTCTCTGTCAGTAGTGGTCATTGGAGAGTAAGGAAACTGATGGCTACTGCAATCTGTCTCTCCCAGTAGGGGGCCGTTGTGGAGGGAAAAAGCTGACAGATACTCTAGTCTTACTCTGTTGTTAAGGAGTTCTGTCCAGTGAGGTACCTCCATGGCATGTCTTTTCTGGATTTGGCAGAACCAGTTACCCCTATGTATCTCGGTATTATCCAGATCATGTGCCTCTGGTCTCCTTCTCGCATATGTTCCCATTCCAGTTAGCTAAAGGGAGAAACGTTAAAGCTCCTGCCCTGGAGAATACTCTGCCTTGACAGGATAAGACAAATGAGCCTCTACAGATTTTTAAATCATGTCTAAAACGTATTTTTATTCTTCTTTTCCCGTGGGTCCCCTTGTCTCTGTTCAAGGATGGGATTGGCATGGTTGCACCCTTCCTACAGCTGGAAAGACAGGTGATTCCCTCAGTCAGCCTCAGTGTGAAATTTGCAGACTCTCACACGAATGCTGGCTTTTCAATGCTGTCGCCACCCCACTGGGCCAGCCCTGGAAGCTTTTTTAAGAAATCCTCTGAAGTCTTTAAATTATATGCAACTTTACTTATCTTAGAAAGCAATCTGTGATGCAGCGCATGGGAAATGCTACAGGAACAGATTTCGGTGCTGCATAATGAGGGACCGTTTTTGTCCCTTCAGGCTAAGAAATGCATGTGACGCATCCCATATGATCACGTATGCCATTTTCCAGAGTGATGGTGCTGGGTGACTTCAGCGCCTGGGTCAATGACAAACTCGCGCATTTTGGACAGGACTTCCTCCAGCTGATGAATTTGGTGGGCTTCACACAGATTATTACTGCTGCGACTCATAATTCAGGTCACTCACTGGATCTGGTCTTCCTGCTGGGTTTGGAGAGTGCCGACTTGGTGGTGGAACCAGTTGGATGGCCTGACCATTGCACTATAAGGTTCAACCTCCAGGCACCCACTTTTAGGCCTGCCCCTTTGGAGATGGTCCAGTATCGCCCTTTAAGGGATGTGATCCTAGATGGCCTTATGGTGGTGCTGGACCTATCGGGACTTCTGAGTGCAAGCATGGGTCCAGGGAACCTATTACTGGCCTACAATAGGGCCGTGATGGCAGCTCTGGACTCTGTTGCTCCTGTCTGGGTTTGCCCCTTCTCCCTTCGTCCCCGGTCCCCATGGTTTGATGGGACTTTGAGGGAGATGAGGAGAGTGGGGCGAAGGCTTCAGTGGCACAGGAGGAAATCCGTCCTTGATGCCGACAGGCTTAGATTGATGGCGCATTATGTGGACTATCAATCCGTGATCTCCCGTAAGAAGACAGAGTTCCTGTCCGGGGAGATTACAGCTGCATGGACTCATTGGCTCAGCTCTTCTGTACTGTAGACAGGCTGTACAATCCAGCCTGTCTGCAGTCGAGGAGAGCCTTATCACAAGAGAAGTGTGATGAGTTTGCTTGCTTCTTTGCAGATAAGATTGCTGACATCAGGTTGGAGATCTGTTCAGCCTGCTTCAGTGGGTGTGGCAGTGTTCGGTGGGAGGTTACAGTGCCTCAGTCTGGTTGGTCAGTGTTTGACCATGTGGCGATGTTAGATGTCATTAGGATCATCCAGAGTATGCGGTCGACCTACTGTAGTTTGGACCCAGGCCCAACTCGCCTTCTTGTAGGGTGTGTTGAGGTCATCGATCTGATCCTGATTGAGATTGTCCGGTGCTCGTTATAGACCAGGGAGTTTCCAGACTTCTTGAAGGAGGCGGCGGTGACACCCTTCCTTAAGAAATCTTCACTCGACTCAGACTGTCTCGCCAACTACAGACCCAGCTCTAACCTTCACTTTGTGGGTAAGGTTATTGAGAAGGTGGTTGTGCTGCAACTGGATGACCATCTCGCCATCCATGACATTTATGATCTCTTCCAGCTGGGATTTAGGAAAAGGCCCTGTACTGAGACTGCCCTTGTTCGGGTGCTCAGTGACTTCCTTATAGCAAGAAATCGGAGGAGCCACACTATTCTGATCCTCCTTGATCTCTCTGCGGCATTTGACACTGTAGACCATGGGGTACTGCTAGAACACCTGCGGGTGATCTGTGGTCCGTCAGGGACAGTCCTCAGATGATTCCATTCTTTCCTCACTGGCAGGTTTCAGAGGGTAGTGTCCGGGAGTTATTCCATAGAACATGTGGGGTCCCGCAGGACTCTGTGTTGTCACCCATGTTGTTCGCGGTGTACATGCTACCCCCTCTACCACAGGGGGACATTGTAAGGTGGTACGGTTTGAGTTTTCGCTGCTATGCAGATGATACTCAACTGTACATGTCTATTGCACCGGATCAGGATGTAGCAGTCTCTGTATTTAACAACTGCCTGCCTGAGATCCAGGACTGGATGAGTGACAACTGGCTAAAGCTGAATCCAGACAAGACTGAGGTTTTGGGTGTGGACCCGGGTCGTCTGTACAGGGGCCTTCGGCTGGGCGGGCTTCTGCTCTCATGCTTGGGGACTGCAAGATGAGGACCTCTGAACAAGTGCGGAGTCTGGGTGTTAGTTTTGACAAGGGGTTGACCCTGAAGTCTCAGGTGTCCTCCGTCATCAAGACCTCTTTTTACCATCTGAAGACTACCGCCCGGATTAAGCACCTGGTTCCCCCGATGATCTCCTGACTTTGGTCCACACCTTTGTGACCTCCCATCTGGATCACTGTAATTCCCTGTACGTAGGGCTGGGGGGTTGATATCTGCCATTTGTAGCTGGTGCAGAATGTGGCAGCCAGGTTACTAACCGGGCTTCCTTGAACTAGCCATATAACACCTGTGTTGCGCGAGCTGCACTGGCTGCCTGTTCAGTGGCGGATCACCTTCAGGGTCAGTCTGCTGACCTCTAAAGCCCTACACAGACAGGGACTGGGTTACCTACAAGAGCTTCTTTGCTCCTATTGCCCTTCCTGACTGTTCTCTCTGCCTACGAGGGATTGTTGCAGATTCCCAGGGTTCGGTTACCTGGGGCACATGCATTTTCATTTGTAGCGCCCTTCCTGTGGAATTCTTTACCTCGTTGGCTACATGAGTGTCAGTCTGTGGTGAGCTGTAAAACTGCTTTGAAAACATATTTATTTAATCTTGCTTTCTCCATCAACTGATTGGTACGGATTCTACTGTTTTATTGAATTTTTAACTTACTTGATTTTAATGTTTATTGGTTTATTATTGTTAAAGCGCTTTAATTTTATAAATTGTGCTGTACAAATAGTTATTATGTTGGCTTGTGCGCACGCGCAAGCAAAATCTTGTGGTAGTAGTAAATTTCATAGGTGTGTCAGTGTTGTGGCTAATGCTGGGGACGCTTTAGTGGGTGTGTCCCTCAGCCGCCAATCATTGAGCATGTTGGCGATGACAGCAGCTTCAAAGAGAGCCAAGGAGTTGAAACGAATCTGCCACTGCAGTCACAGATAGTTTTGTCATTGCAACAGAACCTCCCCTTCCCCACCCCACAACCTCGTCGGCTCCTGCCATACGCCGAGCACACTGTTCCTGGTCCTTGCTCTACGAGAGCAACTTGTTTGTTCACTATGCCTTTCCTGGTGAAACATTTCAATAAATAAATCGGCCCCTGTGCCCCTTTCCACATTGGTGGCTCCTGCCACACACTCCCTGGAAAGCTGACATTGGGGTGCCCAATCCCCGAGTCGGCATGTAATCCCTCCCCTACATTGTGGCACACTGGGAGCCCACCCCAGTGTTCCCAGATAATTTTTTATATATTTATTTTTCAGACATTGGGATGCCCCCAAGCTCACTGTCTTTGCTGATGGGGTGCAAAATCCCTGTCAGCATCATATTTCTCTCTCCTCCCCAGACTCACTTTTTGCCGATGGGGTGCCCAATCCCTGTTGGCATCATGTCCCCCAAAATTCATATGGCACACTGGGAACCCACCCCAGTGTGCCCAAAAGTTTTTTTTTTTTTTTTTCACTCTGCAAAAGAAAACAGTCCCTCCCTCCCCCACCCCCAATGAGCACCCACCTCCCGCACCCCCATTACCCCATACTTACCTCTGGAAGTCGAGAACAGTGATCTTCTGGGGAACGGGACACGTCTGCATTTTTCAGAGCCGACCAGCAAACTGAAGAATCAAAGGTAGTGGCTGTCAATGGGAGTTTCAACTTATGTTGATATCTCGTCCATTTTTAGCCCACAATTTTCAACATGGGGTGCTTGGATCCCCACCTCGTGAACATGTCACTGACATTTCATTACTCTGTCCCAAAAGGTGATTTTGCGGTTGCTGCGCGGAATCACCTTTCGGGACTGATTAACAAAATGACAGTGCTACTGTTCATGAGTTGGGCTCCCAAACAGCCCATGTTGCAAATTTGGTGAAAATAAATTCCAAAAAAATGACTGTTACGAGCGTGTGTTGGGCAGTTTCTAAGCACGTTTGTAACTTTGCCAATTTTTAGTATTTTCACTCCAGATATTCAACATTGCCATTTTTTCACACCTCCTTATGAACTGTGCAGCTGTCATTGTTCACATCCTGCCTGAAATGTGTTTTTGCACCTGTTGCGCAGAATGGCACAGTTGCTGTGGGAAGTCAACTTTCGGGACAGGTTAACAAAATCACAGTGCCAGTGTTCACAAGGGGAGGTCCCAAAATGCCTATGTTGAAGTTTTGATGAAAAAATCCCAACAGTTGATTGCATCATTGTGTGTTGCGCAGTTTCTACACATGCTTGTAACTTTGCCCAATGTTCACATTTTCACGCCAGATTTTCAGCATTGCCATTTTTTCACACCTCTTCACGAATAGTACACCTGTTATTTTTCACATCCTACCCAAAAAGTGTTTGCACACCTCTGGCGCCGAATCATGCGGTTGCTGTGTGAAATCACCTTTTGGGATTGAGTAACAAAATGATAGTGCTGCTGTTCATGAGGTGGGATCCCAAAACGCCCATGTTGAAAATTTGGAGTGAAAATACCAACAAACGCCAGGGGTGTTAGGGTTTTCAACTGTAACACCCCACCCTGTAGAGACTGACTGGCGTTGGGGTGTGTGACTTGGGTTTGTCTGCCATAATGCTCACGGCATGTCACCCCCCACCCTGCAGCCATTGACAAGCATCTAGGTGTGCCTTGAGGTCTTTGGCCATAACGTTCACCCCATTCTCCTATACCGCACCCATCTCAGCTTATTTCCTTATGAAATGGGGTGAGTCTAAGGCACACCACAGCACCTGTTGCTGTCTGAAGGGTGGGGTGAGGTGGAATGGCTTAAGTGTTATGGCTGACGACCGAAAGGCACACCCACAATGCTTTTCAGTCTCTGCGGGGGGAGGGTGGTGTTTGTTCAATACCTCACTGCCATTCCTATTATGCATCTCTCTAACTCCTGCACTACCAGTGCCAATGCCAGCAAGCCAACATTCGGCATTAACAAATAGCTGTTGTTGTTTATGTTATTACTACTATTATTATTATTATTATTATTATTATTATTATCATCAGGAGGGTGGTATTCTTCCTCTGTATACCTCAGCTGAACCGCATTCCTCAGAGGAGCAGGCTCCACTGTGGGAGAGAACAAATCCGCAAACTTGGGAGGTTGAGGGTGCAACAGCCTGTTGGCATCCTCCAGGGGGATATCCTGTGTCCTCCTTTTTTGACTGCTGCTTGCGAGGAGGTAATGGGGGCAAAGCACTACCAGGCGTCTTCAAACCAGTGCTGTTTTCTTACCCTGACTCATTATGTCCTTTGCTGTTGCTCCTGGGAGTCACCAACAGTCCATGGCTTGTATCCAATCCGCTCCTTTTAATGCCTTCGAAATGATCGGAGGAGCCGCCTGACTGTGTGTGAGCTGGCTGAGTAGCAGGAGATTCACACTTCAAACTATATCCAGGCATGTTTTTGGAGTCCTGGGCCAACTCACTAGAACACGCAGGACTTGACAGAGGATTTTGCTCATTGGACCCTGTCGGAAACATTGTCTGATCCACCATAACATCTGGGGCGGCACCAGCGGCTGCAAGTGCCATATCTTCCTCTGCTAACAGCTGTGGGAGCAGTGCCCTTCATTCTGCAGTGCCAGCTATTAGCAACTCATTTGCTTCTTGCTGAACCACATCTCCCTCGGAATACTCCTTTGCTTCAGTTTTGTTCTTGGACGGACCTGGTAACAGTACTTTTACATTCATAACAGCATCTTGCTCAGCGGCTATTAGTATATCACCATGAACAGTTTTGTAATATATGGATAATCCTAAATATTACTATCCTGACCTATCAGAAAATTTCTCTGTAATACACGAGTCCCATCCTCATAATACTACTGTCCTATGAGTGATAATAGACGGTTTCCCATTTGTAGGGTAGTATTATCAACACAGTACCAAGGCACAAGACAGCGAGTGGCGCACGCTGAGTGCAGGCGGCTTTCCACTAAACCTGGTTGCAAAGCTCCCAACTTAAGACCCAGGACAAACAACCTGACATTTGTTAAAGCACGCCTTGTGAATGGCCAGTTTCTGTCTGTGGGCTGGAAGAACAGTTTTGAAAACGTGGTGGCGGCCGTCTCTTGCTCACCGAGAGCACATCATCCCCTCCGCTCTTTCAACTGTATTTTCCCCAGTAATTGAAAACAATGTCTGATTGATCCTCCATTTTGCTCAAGCTGAAAACAACTCACAGGTAGGGCTACTGCATGCGTTAATGATCAGTGCTACTCTAACAAGTCACTTTAGTAGAAGTTTGTAGGTGTGAAACAGAACGAAGGAGTGCTCAGTGCGTCTGTTGGCCGGCCTCGCAGCATGTGTAAGAAGAAAAATCAGAGCCGCGGGGAAAGGCTTATTGATATATTACAAAAAATAGCAAGTACTCAAGTGTGTATTTCAAGATAGTAATACAATCGAGAGGTTTTGGGGACTTTGGGACCCTCTTGAGCTTCCAAGTCCCCAAAACCTCTCGATGGTATTATTGTCTTGTAATACACACTTATCTATCTATCTATCTATCTATCTATCTATCTATCTATGTACTGTATTTGCAATACTCCATGTCAGTTGAGTCTCCCAACTCCAGTGCAGGTTCACCTCCACATCCTTCCTCTCTACCACCTGGGTCAGCCATCTTGCTTGACAGCAAGGTAGCCACATACTCCACCCACTCGAAGAGTAAGGGAATTTTATTAAACCATTGAAATCATACAGAGTATAACAAAACAGACGCACATTTATGCAACAGGTGTTAGGATAAAAACTGACACATAACTTCAGTTGTCTGAGTCGCTGTGTGGATAAGTGGGTGGTGATGTAATCACAATGTGGAATAACTTCAAGTCATCAAGTTATCCACATAGAGGACAGTGGATGAGCAGCAGTGAACAACAGTGTTGTTCACTTCGAGAAGTTGTCATGACAACCAAGTAAACCTCGAGAACGAAGCTCAAGAGGTTTTCAGTTGTCATGAAACCTTGAGAAGTTACAACACTGTTGTTGTTTACTGTTGCCCATCCACTGTCTTTTATAGTGTATGGGCAAAAGTAAATCTAAAACAGCTTGTGCCTTCCTCCTTGGTCGCGCCGTGATGTTGGAGACCCGCCCCCGTTCCCGCCCCACCATGTCCAAACACTCCACTCATTCCTAGTCCACAGCAGTATTTATTTGTTACCTTAATCTGGTGTACTAGTAGGTGCCGGTAAAGATTATAAAAACAAAAACAAAAAAGGCATTTACTATCTCTTCCTGTGCCTTCGTTTAACTGCCGTCCTTTGTATGACCGCCTACAAAGTGCGTGGCGCATGTGCAATGTAATCCGTGCTGTTGTGCCATCGATGTGACATACGATGGTACAACATCGTGACGTCACATCAGTGGTACAACAAAACTAGGGAAAGCTAGATTTACAACAAATACAACGTTCTAATATACACTGTATAGTGATTACATCATCACCCATTTATCCACACAGTGACTACATTACTAGCCACTACCATCTGTGCTGTCTGCTCAGCAGTACTGCCTGCCAGTTTCATGTTCACCTTCTCACGGTGCTCTTTACAACCCAAGCCATCTCAGAGACTCACAAAATACACACCATAACCAAATCCACCCCCTTAAAAAAAACAAAAAAAAAAAAACAGAACCACATTTTAAATGAAAACACTCTTAAGAGAAAAAAAGCAGTTTTTCCTCTTTCTCAGCACAGCAACCAGGCACATAGAAAAAACATGTAAAGGAACTTAAGAAAAAAATAAAATATAACAAAACTGAACCCCAAAAATCCTGTTGTATAAATCAGATATGTGTGGGGCGCCTGTGGGATAACAAAGTTGGAGAAATAGCTTATTCGCCACTAGTGAGGTTACTCGAGGTCACAGGCAACTGTACAGTTAACTTTATCCCACAAGCGCCACCTGCATGTCCCATATACAATTATACAACATAATCAACACAAACAAGTGGAACAGACAGAAAAACAACACATATCATTAATCATCAGATTCTCCAAGACATTACAAAACATTCACAATCTATTTATATTCACAAACTTAAGATAATAGCAGTCACATCCGTGAGCAAGAGTACCGGTACGATTGAAACACAGTTTTTACAGCTTTTTTCCTTCAGTGTGATACATTTTTTGAATTGCTTTAAATATCATCGCTAGCACAGCCTCAAGTGAACAGTATTTCTGCTGAATTTGCAGAGAATATCAAGTCTGCCATAAATAATATCTACAGCATATAAAAATCCGTTCTAAAGTAGATGGATGAGATTTTCTCCACTGACTCGAGAAAAGGCCTGCACCATCATTGTGTAATTCACTTTCCAAAATAGTGGCGCTCTCCATGTTGTACTTAATGCCTCCCAGAAAGAGCAGGCAAAGGGGCATTCTAATAGTAGATGGCTTTGGGTCTCTGTAATATCCCTGCATGACTCCGGGGGGGGGCAGTTTCTCTCAGCAGTGGGTTTATGCTTAAAGGAGTCCTTAACTGGCATGCTGCCCTGTCTGCTTAACCATGCTACATCTCACATTTGTCTCCGGATTCTTTTATAGTTTAGCTTCTGCAGTGCTTCAGACTCCTTCCCATTTGGACAGAATTTTAAACTGACGTGAACGTTTATACCTGGTGTTTGAAATTTAGACATATAGATGCATCCTTGTTTCTGCTGCAAATTGAGAATAAGATAATTTCCAAATCTTATTTTTTTGAAAGCATTACACATGTATTTGGGAATCACATGCCTGTAATCTGCAGTCCTGCTTGTCCAGCTATCACTTTGCTGCTGTGTCAGAAGAGGGGTCGGCCAGTCTACAATCCAAGTACCCCACACTTTTCTGCTCCTCTTCGTGCCAGTGAGAAATTATAGTAAAATAAATTGAATAAATAAATGCAATGGGATTAATATTGTTTGCTCCTCCTCCTTTATATCGCTTATAAATTCCCCTTTTTATGGGGTTTAGGCTGCTCCCCCATAGTCCTTGAAAGAAAAAACTTAACGATTTTACCTCTAAACATTTGGGTTGTAAAGAGACTGAACTGGTGTATTAAAAAAAAAAAAAGGTAATAATGTTTTTATCAAAAACGCTGTTCTTCAATGGGGATTTATTTTTTCAAGTTGCTAAACTTTTTTCTGCTTTTGTTATACAGTCAGTCCAGTTCTCCAGATCCATATCCCCTTTTCCAAATTTGACCCCTAAAATTTTCCCAGGATCCTTACTTATTTGGACTCCAGCAATAGCATGGCTATCTAGATTATGTGTATTACCTACAGCAATTCCGACACATTTGCTGTAATTTATCTTTGCTCCAGCTGCCTGTGAAAATGTATTTTATGTCTTTTGCACAGCGTTACTTGCATCATTCTTATCTAGAATGATACACAAATCATCAGAGTATGCTAGAGGCCTAATTGCAGGTGTGTTCTCTGTAAGTTGTATCCCATTGATAGCAGCGTTTTGCTGTATAATCCTTAATAAGGGATCTAAAGTAAACATAATAATGGGCTTAATGGAAAACCTTGTCTAACCCCTCTCTTTACCAATATCTTATTCCCATAATGTTAGTTAATGGAAGGTATTAAACTTGCTCTGTTATACAGGGCTATAATCCACTTTATAAATTGTGCTGGAATCGCATAGTTTAACAAAACGCACCTCAGATATTCATGAGGGACCTTATCAAAGACCTTCTGTTCAGTTCTATTAGCAGTGTCTTTCCAATCCGATAATTCTGTCTTCTCTGTCTCGGGTTGTCCCCCATTTACCTCCTCAGGGGTTCTTGCCTGCCTGCCTGTCCCCCCCCCCCCCGTGGCTTCTGCTCATCAACCCCCTCCTTTGAGGAGCAGGAGGAGGCCAGCTCTGACCTCCTGGATGATAAGGTTTGGAGGAGGATGAGCCTGATCGTCTCCAGCTACTGAGGCTAGAGAATTTGGCTATATCTACTGTACTATATCGTAGGGCAGTGAAGAAACAGTCCTGGACAGCCAAGTGCCCTCCCCCCCCCCAAGGAATCTGTCTTCCTGGCAAATCCAGGAGACTTGAAATTGCTCCCTGGAGGAGGAAGAGTCTTCCAAACTACGGTATATAGATTTTTCTGGAGATCAGAAGTGCTACCTCAGTGGTTGTCCCTCCCTCCTCCCTTCCCTTCAGCCCCGTTTACTTTTCTGAGGTAAATGTTTCACAGTTTGTGTGAGGGGGCTGGGCAGGAAAACTGAAATATTTATTTATTTTTTCCTACTGGAGGCACATGTTTGAGTATTATGCACAGCTTTACAAGTATGACTTAGAATCACAGTGGGGAAATAATACATGACCAGTTGTAATGCAAAATGACAACACGATTATATGTATTTTTAAAATGCTTACTGGTAATTGTAAATTATTCGGTGTTATTGGTGCCTATTCACTAAAGCAGGTGGGGTTACGCGTGAAAGGCACGTAACCCCCTGCGCAGCTCCGCACCCTGGGGAATTCCGCACGTTGGCCATATTCTCGAACATCGGCCAACATGCTACCCTGTCCATGTGGCCCCGCCCCGGTGCACAGGTTCGGGGTGGTCTGTGCGGAGCTGGGCAGCTAGCCAATCAGCTGTCTGTCTCAGGTCCCTTGTTGGATCCCCTGTGCCCATGGGGCACCATGTTGGCAGAAGGTGCGAATTCGCCTACAGTACGGGTGGTGGGGTCTCCCAGTCCTCCTAGTGTGCCCTGAGATCTAGGGTGGCCTCACTGTGGGGTCTGTTGAGCCCCTCCATCCCCACCACGACCAACGGTGGCATCTCGGGGAGGACCCATAACACTTATGGCTGCCTTCAGAAGGTGTAGCCATCGCGCCCCTTCCCATGCACTGAACCCACACTATTGTGTGTGGACATGCTCCCAGCCTGCCCCCTACTCAGAGCTGTGCATTCGGTTGGGGTTTTGGCTGCATGGGGTGGCATATTGGGGTCGTGCATAGCGCACAGGGGATGCAGTGTGCGCGGCCAGGGTGCTTATTCACTAATGCAAGTCCAGGTGGGCTATACATCGAGGTTACGCGATGCGTAGCCTGTCTGCACCTTTCATGAATAGAGCCCATTACAATGAAAAACTAAGGATTTAATGTCTGAAGTGTCAGGCATACTTCACTAGTTCCCGTGGTCCCTACCAGGTCTAAAAGTCAGAAAGAGAAGAGGGTTGATCTCAAAATTACGATCAATACCATGCAACCTTATTTCACTGATTATCCCTGATTACCTGTGTAAGTGCTTTCAACAGAGAGCAGTGTCCAGGCAGCTAACTACACACTGTGACTCTTTGGTTTGTGCCTCACATACAAACGAGTAGAATGCTGACCTCTTGACCCAACAACATACTGGAATGACAGTTTGAAGGAGACAGATCCCTACATGCTGAAAACAGACCTGTTACAGCTGCACAACCTCTATTCCTTGTTAATCCAGTTACATAACTGATAACCATAAATGTTATATAATTACTGGCCACAATTTTTTCCAATGCAAAAACCGAGTTATAATTTGCCGTTATAACTACCTCAGCCAGTTATAACGGCAAACACGTGCCACGCTTCTCTAGACAAGCGTGAGACACAAACAGCTGCAGAGCGAAGAAAACAACTCACTCACTCACGCTCTCGCAGCTCCGGATGTCCTGTCAGATCCAGCGTTGAAGCAAATGAAAATGAGCGCCAAGACCTCCTGGAGCCAGACTACATAACAAAATTAACAGTGTTAATTCTTAGTTTAAAAGTTGGAAGTGTTTTTTATTGTTAAGACTTTACAAGCTTTCACGGTTCCTCCACATTAATGAAGCCATCTAAAACGAATGTAATTTCATTCACGAACTGTAAGTTCAAACATTTAAAGATGCTGACAAATGTATCAATGTTAAAAACTGTTGATGTTTCATTTCCAAACATAAAAAAGACGTTTTAAAAACACAAACCATTAAAAACTGCAGTGTAATACAACACCACAAATACATTTTTCATTATAGCACAACTGTCTTACTCATTTCATTGCAAATAGAATAGATTACTGCTGGAAAAATTGTGACCAGCAATTATAAAAAATAAAGTAATGGACAGGTGGTTATTCATGAGAATTTTACACACACCCTCGGTGTGGGATGCCTAAATAAACCCCGAGGGCGAAGGGGCATCCCACACCTTGGGTATGTGTAAAATTCTCATAATAACCACCTCCCCATACATTATTCTCTATGTTGTAAATAACAGATGTTCCTTATAAGGCTACAGACTTTGGAAACCTGCTGGAATTACAAGTTTGATGCAGGCAGCTTGCTATATGTTGAAAATAAACCTGTCTGATTACACAATCTCTGTTCATTTTTAATCAGGAGTTACATAATTGATTACTACAAATGTTATGATCTAAATAGCAGATGTTTATTATAAGGCTGTAAACGTTGGTTCATTTATCATTTTTGAAATAAGTAAACATACTTTTGGGTGATAGCTGTAAGATTTATAAACATATCTGTAAGATTTATAAACGTATTCTTTGTCTGTTTCTCAGCTGACCAAACAAGCTAGTTGTCATTTGACAACAAATACAAACATGTTGTGAGCTGGAATACTATGGCACAAGCACCTAAACTGGTACAATCTCAAATCCTAACATGAATTTGATAATTCTGGTGCTCGTGTTTGTGTGTTGACGGGTGTAGTTTATTATAAACTGAAAATAATGTGTTAAGAATTGTTTTTCCATAATACTAGTAAGTGTTATCTTATGCAAGTATATTGTGTTACATGAATGGGAAACACATTAAACTCATTGCCCTAAAGTGGTAAATGAAGTGAATGACACCTGCAGAGCATTTAGACTTTTGCTGAAATATAAAATGGGTGAATGTTATGGGTAAGTTCAAATTCTATTGGCTTGTAGTCCAGTGCCTTTTTAAATTCTAGTCAGGACAAATTAAAAAAAACAAGCATTATCAATGCCAAATGTTGTCTCGCTGGCATTGGCAGTGCAGGAGTAAGAGATGCATAATAGTAATGGCAGTGAAGTATTGAACTGACGCTAACCCCAACCCCAACCCCACACCCACCCTGCAGAGACTGACAGGCATTGGGGTGTGCCTTTGGGTCGTCAGTTATAACGCTTATGCCATTCTACCTCACCCTTCCCTGTAGACACTGACAAGTGTCGTGGTGTGCTTTAGGGTCTTTGGGCCTTATGCTTGTACCATTCTATAAGGAAGTACACTGAGATGGGTGCAGTATGGGAGAATGGGGTGAACTTTAGGGTCGAACACTCCAAGGCACACCTCGATGCCTGTCACTGGCTGCAGGGTGGGGGTGGAATGACGTGAACATTACAGCCAATGATCCCAAATCACACCCCTGTTGTCTGTCAGTCTCTGCAGGGTGGGGTGTTACAGTTGGAAACTATAATGCCCTGGGCGTTTGTTGGTATTTTCACTCCAATTTTTTAACATGAGCTTTTTGTGACCCCACCTCATGAAGAGCGGCAGTATCGGTTTGTTAGCCAAAAGGTGGTTTTGCACAGCGACTATGCCATTTGGCGACACAGGCATGAAAACACATTTTGGGCAGGATGTGAAAAGTGACGACAACTGTATTGTTCATGAGGAGGTGTTTATTTAAAAAAAAAAAAAAAAAAATGGCAATGTTGAAAATTTGGAGTGAAAATATTAAAAAATAGAGGAAGTCATGAATATGCATAGAATCTGCGCAACACATGTCCGTAACACAATTATTTTTGGTATTTTTTTAACCACATTTTCAACATAGGCATTTTGGGACCTCCCCTCATGATTTTGTTACTGTCCCAAAAGTTGATTTCCCACAGTGACCATGCCATTGTGCGCCACAGGTGCTGAAAACACGTTTGGGCAGGATGTGAAAATGACAGCTGTACTACTCATAAGGAGGTGTGTTTTTAAAAAAAAAAAAATGAAAATATTGCGAATTTGGCAAGTTACAAGGGTGCATGGAAACTGCGCAACACATGCCTATAACACAGTCATTTTATGGACTTTCGTCACCAAAGTTTCAACATAGGCATTTTAGGACCTCTGCTCATGAACAGCGTCACTGTCATTTTCTTACTCTGTCCCTAAAACTGATCTCCCACAGTAGCCATGCTGTTGTGCGCCAGAAGTATGAAAACACATTTCGGCTAGGGTATGTAAAATGACAGTTGTACTGTTCATAAGGATGTGTGGAAAAATGCCAATTTTGAAAATCTGGAGTGAAAATATTACAAATTCACGAAGTTACGAGCGTGCGTGGAAACTGCGCAACGCATGCTCGTAAAACAGTAATTTTTTGAATTTTTTCACCAAATTTACAACATAGGCTTTTTGAGAGTCCACCTCATGAACAGTGGCACTGTTGTTTCATTAATTGGTCCCGAAAAGGTGATTCTGTGTAGTCACTGCGAAATCACCTTTCGGGACCGAATAATACCATGACAGTGATTGAATTCATCTGAATTCATGAAGAGGGGCCCCAGTAACCCATGTTGAAAATTCGGTGCTAAAATACCCAAAAATGCCCGAGATATGCACCAAAGTTGAAAAAAAACCCTTTTTATGCTATTATACAGCTTGCCGACATATCTTCAGTTCGCAGTTGGCTTTGAAGAGTGCAGACGTGTTCCCGGTCCACTGAAGATCATCGCGCTGGGCTCCACAGGTAAGTATGGGGTGAGGGGGTTGTGGAGAGACAGAGTACGCAGAGGGTGGGCGTGGGTTGGTGGAGGAGGCAGGAGAGACCGTTTTCTTCTATTTTACAGGTGGGGGGAATAGACAATGAGGGTCGGTTTTCTTTTTTTGCAGGTGTTTGTTTGGTACACTGGGGTGGGCTCCCAGTGTACCACCTGCATTATGGGGAGGAGGACCGCAGCCGACAGGGATTGGGCCCCACGTCGGCACAGAAATGGGTAGGGGGGGCACGCATGATGCCAAGGGGGATTGGGCACCGCCTCGGCACACAGCACAAATTGAGGGTTGGGGACATTATGCCGACGGGGAGTGGGCTCCCCCATCGGCAAATGAAGTGGGTTGGGGCATGCCGATAGGGGGGATTGGGCACCCCTTAAGTCGGCACTCTGCACGGCAGCAGTCAATGCCGCCGTGTTTATTGAACTGCTTCACCAGAAAAGGCACATGGGGAGGCGTGTTATTGTGCCGCTGCGTGATGAGCTTGACTCTCATTGCAGTGGCACTTTTCTTAGATCTGGTGGCCACTTTATGTACTGCTGGTGTCAGCGCCTGCATCCCTCATTCCCCTTTAAGCCAGCATGCAGGCGCTGATGCGTGCCCTGCATTTGCCCACAGTGGCCGCACCTCCAAATCTGCTACAGTGTTGACTGGCGCACAAGCACGAGCCAACATAAAAAGTTAATTTTAAAAAATTACTTTCTGAAGGTACAAAATCCCATTTTTCATGAAATCTTGCCTCCACACAGCTTTGCAGCCCGAAAGTTCAGTGCACAGGGAGCTGAAATGACGTGGTCAAAGTCACAAAATGAACAAGTGGCTGCTGCTGTTTCTTAATCTTGAAGTCCTAATCTTCTGCTTGTGGCATTATAAATTGTTCTGTAACTATACTTTCAGTTGGGGAATATGCAGCTGTGGGTTATTAACATTAAGAAAGGAAAATCCTGTATTCATAAATGTGCCATAAATAATAAACACTGGACCTCACTTTTGAACATTTAGTGCTGTGCAGAAAGGATCCGTTAGCATGGTAGGTCCCATATTCATTGGCACAGTTAGCATGGCCAAAAACTAGCATGAGTGCTAACACCAGGTGAGCATGGCAGCACTTACCGGCTGAATGTGTAGCACTGGTTAAAGCTTCCTAAAAACTACTTTTAACATTGTGCACAGTGCATGTTTCCCCTTCCCCTGGTAATTTATCCCTGATGTCCAGTGGACACTGATCCCTCTGTTGGCCTTGGTAATGCTCCAAATCATGTGTCTACAGTCCCCCTTCCCCACCATCTAAAATGAGCTTCGGCTCAGTGATTTGTTACATGCGTAATCCATTTTCCAATAAATATGATTGGTGGTGGTGGTGGTGGTGATGATGGTGTGTCCGTAGTCCCCCTCCTGGTCACAGTAAAGCTTTCACATGACTGTGTAGGCCCATCCCTCAGTTTTGATGCCAGTATGTGTCATACAGCAAATTGCCCTTTCTTTTTTTTTTTTTTACTTTTTATGTATATAGTTTATGCATATACATTACATGGTTAAAAGCAGTACAGCGTTATACTCCTTAAGGCAAGCATCATTAAAATGACATTCGATTTTGTGAACCACTGTAACATTTGGTACGAGATCGGAGGGAATTCCGTGTAGCTAATAAATAGCTAATTTAACATTCTTTATATTTCAGATGGCCATAAGCTATCAATGCTACTAACATCGAAATAACACTTATCTTATTAATAGGAGAGAAACACAGGCCAGGCAGTTATGCCTTTAAATGGCAATTGCTCTTAATTTTTTTTAAAAAAGCTCCAATATAACCTCCCAGTATGCTCCTGTAGCACTTTACAATTCAAAGCAAGTATTTATATTAGTAACATTAGAAATCTTTCGAGCTCTTTCCGAGTTAACGCTATAGGATTGAATATAATTCTATCAGGGCACCTCCAACAGTTCAGCTTTTGGAGGAAAAAGAAAAATAATAAAATAAGGCAAAGTCCTCTGTGAATCAAAATCAGTCAGGTTTCTTAAGTTGTTATGCCCCTTAAATAAAATTTGTCTTCCTCCTCACAGTAAAACTACCTAATTCCTTTACATTTATTTAAACAAAATTTAGATAGACTTATCCAGTTCTGCAGTAATTCAAGTGTCCTCCACATCAGAGTCTGAGGAAAAATTGCCGTCCTGAACAGCCCTCTCGGCTTGAAGTTTTTCGAGCAGTTTCGTGGCTTCTTTTGGGTCAGCGTATATGTAGGCCTTCTTCCCCACCGTAACGTGGAGTCGAGCCGGCATCAACAAATTATTTGGAACCTCCAAGTCCCTAAGGCGCCTCCTAATCCCATCGAAGGCTTTCCTCTTCATACGCGTAGAATAAGATAAATCGGGGAAAAAATAATACTCTCGATCCATCCACTTCAATCTTTCATTGAAATTGCCCTTTCTGGTGTCAGTTGCTCTCATTCCTCAAATTCCATTACACTGCCCCCCAGCCTCATGCTGGTATCTCCCACTGCCGAAGCTTTATTTCCATGCCCTACACTGGCCAGATGAGCGTTATAGGCGATGACCCAAAGGCACACCCCAATGCCCGTCAGTCTCTGCACGGTGGGGTTGGCCGTCACTTCAGTACTTCGCTGTCATTCCTAGTATGCATCTCTCTAACTCCTGCACTACCAGTGCCAGTGCCAGCAAGACAACATTGACATTGACAAATGCTTGTTTTTATTACGTAGGTTAATGTTTGATGAAATGTCAGAAGATCATTTATCCGTACAGGTCTATGGTTTTTAATAAACCACCAAAGACCCCACCAGGGCTTCAGTGGTCTTCTGTCTGCCAGAAGCCTAATTGTTCGGAATTGCCCTGTGACTGAGCAAGGTAGAGGAATTTTGCATAGCGAACTTGATGGATCTCAATGCTGAACTAATGAGTTGGTTGGGGGGAGAGAGTATGAAGTTGAGTGCAGGGTTGATTAGCTAGAGAACTGGATAGTGTATTCTGTCTGTTCCTGTTTTTTAACTCATTACCTTCAGTAGCTTCTTCAGAAGTCCGAACTCTGCATTGTTTACCTGACACAAAATGGCTGCCCAGGATATAATGAGTTAACTTCATCAAGTATTAAAAAAATTAAAAATTATTCCCACCGTAGTACACCATAATTACATGTAGGTGGCATAATGTACTGTCAAAATTACATACTGTGACGTGGCTATCCCCCATACTGCGCCTAAAGCAGATACTTGTACTTGTAGAGTACTGACTGCCAAACTTCTGTCTGTGCCTGGCTGTGGAAATTCTAGATTGTGCACCGGCAAAGCTTTTCTCTGCTGAAGTCCCGACCTCCACACCCATTCTTTAAGGTTTGCCCAAAATATTTTTTATAGGCTGTGGAAGAAGTCCGTTTCCCTGAAAACATGAGGGGAGGTCTACCATCTTTGTGGAATTGCCTAATTAGAAAAGTATCCTCCTTTCAGGTGTCAAGGAGTCGCCTGACATTAAGTTGGATATGTGTGAAGCATAGGTCCTTGAGAAAGAAGGTCCCTCTGTGTCTGGACATAGAGTGGTTCCTGCACTAGGAGACTGACTAGTTCAGAAAACCAAGGTGGTCTTGGCCATTCTTCGAATACCAGGAGGAAAGTTCAGCACGATACACAAATCTGCCTGAGAATCACCAGGAGGAGCGGTATCTTCGGAAAGACATATACTCTTTGAACATTCCACAGTCGAGATTGCATGCAGAGCCTCTGCTCCTAGGCATCCGTATCCGCTAAAGCATTTCGGGGCTTGAGCATTCTCGCTGTGAAGAGTTTGATGTTTGGTTGTCCAAATCGGTGAGAAAGATGCTGCTCAGTGACCATTTTCATGGGTGCACATATTGGCAGGTGAGCCAGTCAGCTGGAGAGTTCGGTTCTCCTGCTAGAGGAATCACTGCGCGGGATTTTAAAATTGTTTTCTGCCTACTTTAGCACCTCGTATGCCACAGTCAGCATCATTTTGCTTCTTGTGCTGCCTTAAGTGCTGTAGGTGATTATCACGTTGTCTGAGCAAACCTTCACTGGTTGACATCTGATCTGAGTTTCGAGGTGGATTAGGGTTGGACAAATGGCTCTCCCATGTAGGATGTGTATCGAAATGCTCAATTCCTTTGGGGATCAGGATTCCTGCACTGGAATCTGGTCCAGTATCACACCCCAGCCTGACAGGCTTGCTTTGGCTTTCAGGAATGTAGCTGAATAAGGAGGTAGAGTGGGAGATGGACTTATTTTGGTTTTAGGAGTATATCTGAATGGGAGTCTCTAGAGAGGTTCTGAGTTGTTTCTAACCACTGCAAGGATTGGACAACTGAGCTTTGGATCTAAACTGCGAGATGGTGGTGGTGCTATGAAACAAGAGACAAGTAAGAGAGGAGATGAAACTTGAAGGGGTCTCCTATATAACCTGACCCAAGGGACCAACTCTGTTGTGGCTGTCATCGAGCCTAAAATCTAAAGGCACTTGTGGGCTTCAACTATTCTGTCTTTTGAACCAGCAAATCTGTGATATAAAATTTTCTAGCCTCCCTGGACAAGGGATACTGTCATTAAGTTTGTGCAAAAATGTGCCCCCCAAGTGCTCCAGACGCTGGGAAGGATGGAGTGAACTCTTCTCTGAGTTCAGTACCCAGCTGTGGTTCCAAAGAACCCGGGTCCTGTGGACCATCCTGTGAGCTAGCGATACTGACAGTGCTTTGATCAGATGATTATCCAGATAGGGATACACATGGTGCCTGTTCTGGAGATGTGCCTTGATCACTAGTAAGACTTTTATGAAAACTCTTGGGGCCTAGACAGGGCTCAAAATTAGCATGGCCCACCAGCCCAGTATTGGTAGATTTCATATTGGGCTACTACAGTTTTCCTTTAACTAGCTCATGTGGCTAGTATTGGAGGAGGTTGCCTTTCATTTAGTACACCACTAAGGTCACTGGAATATCTGTGAGGCTAGTGAATGTTCTCAGCCAGTAGCCTTGGTGGCTAGTGGCAGCAAGACTTAATCATGACCCTTGCTAGACCAGCCCAAAAGGGTGAACCTGTTACGGAAAATGATGGTCCTGTATGATGTACCTCTGCAACTGTTGACGGGCAACACAGTATCTGAATGTGCAGGTAGGCATTTCACAGATCAATAGAAGCCTGAACATTTCCTGGTTGGACTGCCTTGATAAATGAGCAGAGACTCCATTTTGAATTTAAATTATGACAAAATATTGAGATTCTTGAAATCTAGAACTGGACAGATCCTGCTCTAATTCTTTGGGACTGCAAAGTAAACTGAGAAGAATCCTGTTATTTTTTTTTTTCTCCTCTCTTTTCTCTGTTGAGGAGGGACCAGTATTATTGTTGTATGTTCGTAGATGGGCCAGAATCCTGCTTACTGCTTGTTGCTTTTTTTGATGAGGGGATTTGATAAAATGCTCCCTTAAAGGCACAGTAGAGAATATATGTATTTTTTTTATGTAGCTGTTTGGCCTCCTGGTCACCACATAGCACCCTTTCATTGGGCGTCTCTGATGTCCGCACCCGTGGAGAGGTACGAGAGCTTCGGGCTGCCGTCATGCATAGCTTGGGTACATATTCTTTCTTCCCCATTTCTTGTTCCTCCGTCCCAGGCCGGCACATGTACCATGGTGCGGGCGTGCACCATTAAGATACAGCATGCACTCGGTGCCTGTGCCCAGGCCAGTTAGGAGGCTGTTGCTGCTGCACCATGTAGTCCTGCTAGGCGGTGGTAAAGCAGCAACTTGGGGGACACCCCTCCACAAAGGAGGAGAGCTGTCTGTGGGCACTCAATCTTCCTTTCTCTGCCCAACCCCTTTCTCTGCCCCGACCCCTGAGTGACTGTGGTCTGTTCCCGAACCTGAGTCGCCGGCATGGTGGTACATGAGATGCCCAGTGCTTCAGCCCTCCGCACCACTGGTCTGGCTTCAGTAGATGATTCTTATAGCCTTGCAAATGATCTCCAGTACCCAGGTATCTTATATAATTTGGGGCCATCCATTGCAGAGACAACCCTTCAGAAGGCTGGGACAAGGATGGGCCCGTGGACCTTCATGTGGTGTAACTGAAACATCTGCAAGGGAAGGATCTTTAGGCTTTCTAAAACTTGAATCCAAAGAGGTCTCTGTATCCTCAAGGTATTGGTATCAGGAGTGTTAGCATGGAAATGTGCTACAAAACCTAATTAAAACTTAAGACATATGCTTGCACATTAATGACCACTGCAGCACAACCTGATATTTGCATCAACAGAGACTAAGCTGTGAGGGTCCCTTGGAGCTGTCATTGTGGGTGGGGGTTTACAGGATCATCCAGATAAAATCATCTGTTGCAGCAAAGGTAAGTGACAAAAATGATTTTCTGTTGCAAATTGCTCTAGGTCCCAGTGCATTAGTTTAGGGCAGTTGAACATTTTTCTTTCAAAGACATAAATATAAGTCTCATTATTTTGGGTGTACTTCAAGGGTCAATATTAGGGGTGGGTGGATCCAGATTTATTTATCACTGTATCTGTCCAGGTTAGGATATTTATTGGGTTGGATAAAGTGAACAAGTGATACAGTAACATAGTTAGAATCACAGCTAGACAACCACACTTTGCGAATTTGAAATTTTTTTTATTTAAAAAAAATTGTTTCATTTGTATAAAAAAATTATTTAAAATAATAGTGCAGTCTTAGAAGTTGTGCATATTATGTTTTATAAACAACATGTTCGCGTTCTCAGGTGTGAGCCGGGACCTCCTCTTCGATACTGTGTCACCGGCAACACTAAAAATACACTCGCTGGGCACGCTGGTAGGAGGAGCCGCTAAGTAGCATTTAGCAATGTTATTCAGGGCTGGGAAGCAATGTCCTTGTGTTTTCCAAAACATTAGTTCTTCTGGTATGCTTTTCTTGGGGATTAAGCTCTCAGCTAGGTAAATGTCCAATTCCTTGTTGCGCTGTGATACATCATCAACAGCCAAAGCTGAAAGATAAAATAAAAGCTGTCAGCTTGCTATGCAATATTACCAAATAACATCAGTGTAAAAAGTTACTTACTGTCTTCAGGTAGGGAATTAGTTTGAGAGAATATATCCCATGGGTCATCAGTGTCTGGGTCACCCTCTAGAAAGGTTTGCTGGAGTGGTTGTTTTGATTTCTTTTGCGGTTCATCGGACTGCTCCTCCACAAGCTATTTCAGTACTGCTCTGGCAAAAGATTTCCCACATTCAGTGCGAAACAAATGAAGCTTGTATCTGGTGTTTGGTACTGTTGCCACTACAACCTCCTTTATGGACTCATATTGTAGCAGTCGTTTGTCCATTGACTGAATCATGGCATTTTTGATGGCTTGCAGCCCGGCACCTTAATGCTCTCAATCGAATGATACAGCACAGTGGAGGTGGGAATAATGTCAGAGACACAAGCACTATCTGTGCTCAGGTGCCTGGTTTCAATTTCAAAGGGTCGTAGTAATGTACACACATTCTCTGCTAGGGACCATTGTGTCGAGCTGAAAGTGTGTGTATCACACTCTGCGGCATACACCGTTAACACATGACATTGCTCTAAAAGCCTCTTGGCTTTTGTGATATTGGGCCCATTATCTCTTATTACAAGGTGCCTCTGATTAGCCTTAATCCTCCAGGTGTCCAGGACATTGAGAAAATCATTGAAATGTTCTGCCCTGTGTGTTTGTCTGTGAGATGCTTAAAAAACAGTAGGGCTGATCCTCTGGTTAGGGCATCATCTACCCAATGTGCTGTTACAGGTAGGTACAAGTCCGTTGAGCATTCTGCAGTCTAGGTATCTGTCGTGAAAGCAAAGTACTGCACTCTTGCCAACTTGTCCTGCATCTTTGCCCTTTAATTTATTGTACAGTGCGGGGATGATAACCTTAGAAAAATGATCCCTAGATGGCAAAGTATACCTGTTCCAGGAATGCAAGGAGCCGTTTAAAACCGCTGTTCTCCACTATAGAGACTGGCAGCTCATCTGCAGCAATCACTTCAGCAACAGCGTTCGTGATTTCAGTAGCTCTGGGGTGATCGCTTGGATAAGGATTGGTGCAAACAAAGCATGATTCTAGAGTTTGGAACTCTTCTTTTTTTTTTTTTTATTTTGCTGGAGGTTCCTGTAAAGCATCAGCTTGCCTAGCTAGTTCAGTCTTTACTTTTTTTGTTTGCATTTTTTGCGTACTCAGCATGATTCTTGTTTCGAAAGTGATTTAGCAACCCAGAAACTTCTTACCAATGACCCCCTACTAATAACGGTTGGAGTGTGGCACAGACAACATTTTGCCCTCGAACTAGTGTCACTATCGATTGTGAAGTAAGTCCATACAAGGCTTTTGTGTGACATGTTTGCTGATAATCTTGGACTGTCACTTCAGGACGGTTAAGTGAAGCAGTGGCAGCAGTCTGCAATGGACTTCTGAAAGCTCGATCTGAACGCAGGTCTGAGAAGAACCGCAAAGCACAGTTCTGGCTAACTGCTTTCAAGTTATTTGCGCTAGCAAAATGTTTCTCCTCCTTGGGCGCCTCCAAATGAAGAATCACATGGGGGTATATCCCCTTTCACTGCAATCTTGTCTGGGGGTGGGTAAACAATGGCTCCCCGACAGCCAGCAACAACTGGCCGGGAGGCACTGGAGAGCCTAAGTGAGTAACTGGTGAGCTCATGAGACAGGAGCAGAAAGGAGGCTTAAAGAAATAACACAGAAAAACCCCACCAGAACTAACTTTTTTTTTGTGTGTTGCTTGCACGCATGTGCAAGAAACACATTGCGTCTGCAGTTAGGGAGCATGCCACAATGCGTCAAGAAATTTGGATACATCACCACGCAGTGAGCTGTTTTGGTGCATTACAAGCTACCAAAACAGCTGATTGCGTGGTGTTCCCATGGCGACTGCTTCTCAGTCGGCCTCTCACAGTCCCCAGGAAGCCGACAGAAAGCCACCGCCTGCCGTTCAGTGTGCCTTCCTGGTGAAACATTTCAATTAAAAAAAAAAAAAAAAAAAAGGTGATCAATCCCCCTGTTGGCATGACCCCCTCCCAGTTCAGTTGTCGACGGGGTAGCCCAATCCCATCGGCATAATGCATCCCCCCATGGCTCATGCGTCCCTCCCCCCGCCAGCACACTGTATGGCCGACGGGGTGCCCAATCCCCTGTTTGCTCCACTGCTCCCCCCAAACAAACTTCCATCTGCCACGCTGGGAGCCCACCCAAGTGTGGCAAAAGTCTCCTTGGCCAACGGGGTGCCCAATCCCCGTCAGCTCCACTGCCCCACCCCCAACAACTGTCTTGGTGCCATGCTGGAGCCCACCCCAGCATGGCAAAAGTCCTGTCATTCATATATATATATATATATATATATATATATATATATATATGACCTATAAGAAAAAAAAAAAGTCCTCGTTGATTTTCTTGCCCCCAACCTGCATCCACCCTCTGTGTATCCCACCTCCCCACACCCCACTTCACCCCCATACTTACCTCTGGAGCCCAGCACGACAATCTTTGGTGGACCGAGAACACGCCTGCACTCTTCAAAGCCGACCGTGAACTGAAGAAATGCCGGTAAGCTGTATAATGGAATCAATTTTTTTTTTTCTTCTGTGGTGCATATCTCGGACATTTTTGGGAATATTTTCACCAAATTTTCAACATGGGGTTCTTGGGACCTCATCTCATGAACTCAGTCACTGTCATTTTGTTATTCAGTCCCGAGAAGTGATTTCACGGTCACTGCATGGAACCACCTTTCGGGACCGAGTAACGAAACCATAGTGTCACAGTTCATGAGGTAGGTCCCAAAAACCCTATGTTGAAAATTTGGTGAAAACATTCCCCAAAATGACTGTTTTACGACTGTGCGTTGTGCAGTTCCTATGCACGCTTGTAACTCCGAGCATTTTTAATCTTTTCTCTCCAGATTTTCAGCATTGCCATTTTACCACACTTCCTTATGAACAACTGTCATTTTTCACATCTCACCCGAAATGTGTTTTCGCACATGTAGCGCACAGTGGCGTGGTCGGTGTACGAAATCAATGTTCGGGACAGATTAAGAAAATCACAGTGAAACTGTTCATGAGCAGAGGTCTTAAACTGGCTGTGTTGAAAATTTGGTGACAAAAGTCCATAAAATGACTGTGTTACGAGCGTGCATTGTGCAATTTCCACGCACCCTCGTAAGTGCACGAATTCGTAATCTTTTCAGTCCAGATTTTCAGCATTGGCATTTTTTCCACACCTCCTTATGAACAGTACAGCTGTCATTTTTCACACCCTGGCCGAAATGCGTTTTTGCACTTGTGGCGAAGAATAACACAGTCGCTGTGGGAAATCAGTGTTTGGGATAGATTAAGAAAATCACAGTGACACTGTTCCTGAGCGGAGGTCCCAAAATGCCTATGTTGAAAATCTGCTGTTTATTTTATTTTTTTTAATCTCCAAACTAATTACATTATGGGTGTGAGTTGCGCAGTTTCTACGCACACTCGTAGCTTCACCAGTTTTTTTTTTTTTTATATTTTCACTCCAGATTTTCAGCATTGCCATTTTTTTACACCTCCTCATGAACAGTACAGTTGTCATTTTTCACATCCTGTTCGAAATGTGTTTTCGCACCTGTGGCACCAAATGGCACAGTCACTGTGCAAAAACACCTTTCAGCTAACGAACTGATAGTGTCACTGTTCATGTGGTGGGATCACAAAAAGCCCATGTTGAAAACGTGGGGTAAAGATACCAAGAAATGCTCAGGGTGTTAGGGTTTTCGACCATAATGCCCTACCCTGTAGGGACTGACAGGCATCGGGGTGTGACTTGGGATTGTCGACAGTAATGCTCATGCCATTCCACCCCCACCCTGCAGCCAGTGGCAGGCATCGAGGTGCGCCTTGGACCCTTTGGCCCCAGAGTTCACCCCATTCTCCTATACTGCACCCATTTCAGTGTATTTCCTTATGGAATGAGGTGAGTGTAAAGCCCGAACAATTCAAAGCACACCTTGACACTTGTAGGTGTCTTCAGGGTAGGGTGAGGTGAAATGTTGTGACCATTATGGGCGATGACCCGAAGGCACACCCCAATGCCTGTCCAGCCCTGCAGGGTGGGGGTGGAGTTGGCATCAGTTCAGTACTTCACTGCCATTCCTATACTGCATCTGTCTAACTCCTGCACTTCCACTGCTAATGACAGCAAGCAACACTTGGCATTGACAAATGCTTGTAGTCTTTAATACTAGAAAAAATCCAGCACTCACCATCAAATATAACAAAGGACGCTGCTCTCTGAAGATATGATTAATGCCCAAATTTATTTAAAGTGCCACAGTGCCTTGTAGTCTTTATTCATTTAAAAATAAACATACAGTCTGTCATACAGGGAACAGCAAATATAACATTGCATGCAGAGTGATAATTGATACCAAGAATCCAGCATTATCCCTCATAATTAAATATATGTATACTGTATATGTATATATGTGTGTGTATGTGTGTGTATGTATGTGTGTGTGTGTATGTATGTGTATGTGTGTATATATATATATATATATATATGTATGAGAAATCGATATTTAATCATTACCAAAACAGAACTGCACACATACTGTGTAGTTCAGCCCAAAACCCATGGCAAAATGGCAAGAATTAATAACCAGAATATGTTGTATTGTGCTTCCTCCCCTGTGGGTGTCATGGCATACCTGAATCACTTTTATTCCACAATGTAAGCTTCGGTCACAAACATTTCCAGAACCCCCATATACATTGAAATGATATGTTTTATAAGTTTTGCCTTGAACATTTGCTGTTAAACAGCGTACAAAAGCAACCTAAATGTCATAGGTATACAGAAAATAGGTGAGGAGACTTGTCCTTTAAAGTCAGTCGTCTGCCTCTGATGATTTGACTTCAGTTTTTCAACTTTTCTTTGGGCCTGCAACCTTCTGTGCCCATTTGTTGGCATCTCCAGGGTCCGAAAAGACAAATATTTTCCTCAAGTAAATGAAGGAAAGTTTTGCACCAAAGATAGTTGTATTCTGCACCCATGCTTTCCAGAGCGTGGTACAGACCGCCTCAAATTTCTTCTGTCTTTGTTGGATTAAATAACTAATGTTAACGAAGAGGAGACAGTCTTGCCTTCCCACAGTACTGGTCTTTTTTGCCACGCTAGAACCAGAATTCTGTCTTGTTCTCAGATTCCTGCTGTTACAAGTGGAATCGCTCTTTGTAGTTCGCCATCTTGGTGTTTCCCTCATGGGGTAACCCTGTAAGCTTTTTGCATTGTGAAGTGGGGTTTGTTTTCATCAATTCCAGGGTTTCTGTTAACAAGTCTTTCGGAAGGAGTCCTGTGTGGTCTCCCTCTGCCCCTCAGTGATGTCCAGAATTCTTATGCTAGCCGATCTGACTTGGTTCTCTAATATCTCAAGTTGGGACCGGTGAAACTGTCTCCTTCATCACTGCTGATCTAGCATGCAAGGTGGACTCTGCCTGTCTAAACGTGTGCCTCTGTTTGCAGCCCTATAACTGCCCCATCCACCATTTTCAATCAGCCTGTCAGATTGTCCAGATACTGAGTTTGAGAAGCTGAAGTTTGCATCCTAGCGATTGCAAAGTTCCGCTTTTTTTGAGGCACTCGATGCATGGTCAGGCGTAACTATGGCCTGTTTGGAGCTGGAGGTATAAAGTTCCTTACTTCCTGAACCAGAAGCTTAATTTTGTTGTGGTTTACATATATTTCTGTTGGAGCCTTTATACACCAAGTTATATGAAAATAACACAGCAACGTTTACAAAAAAATAATATTTTTTTTATAAAGCATTATACCCCAGTGTACAGAGTTCTGGGGTATGAAGCCATCTTGGCTGGGCTCCACAGCACCCTCCCCCAAAGAAACTAACACTTTCGCTTGACTGAACTCAGAAATTAACAGAAGTAAAAGGCAAATTTAAAGTGAAAACTTGTTTTAACCAAATCCTAATGGAAGTTGATTCTTTCAGCTGCCTAGGTACAGTATGTGATGTGGACATCTAGTTCTGAGTGCTGTATCTTTTTTTTTTTTTTTAATGTAAAAATGCATTACTGCTTGTCTCTGCTGAGAAATCTGGTGCTCTTGCAATGACCTCACTCGCCCCCCAGGTCTCTGCCAAAATATGAAAGCCATGAGCTAATTACAGACCAGGTCTTAATCAAGGATCTGCTGTTTGTCTGAGTTAAAGCTGTAGTTGTTAAGAGGGAAATCATAAAAAAGTTTATGACGTTAGAGGGGGAAACCAGGTTTAGCAAACTGGTGTGAAGTTGTAAATGTTCCTCTGATGCCTATGTGAGAGAGGATACTGATTAAGATCAAATAAATGTCATTTGAAGGACATGAGTCACGCTGAGGATTGCAGAATTCAATACTTGGAAAAGACATTCTTTTTTTTTGGTTTTTATAAATATATATTTTTTTTATATATTCTGACAGGGAGGAGCTAGATGATCTCATGTAAAATAGGTGGGGAAAACCAGCTTTTAAACATTAATTCTGTTTTCCTTCAGACAGAGACACTTTTATCTAGACTCTGACAAAGAAACATCTATGAGCACTTTAAACAGGTATTTAGAAAGAAAGACAAATCTAAGTACTGTAAGTAGAAATTGCACTGTTTAAAACCTTGTTTAAAAGATTTGTATGTCTTGTGATATAATAGTTCTGTATTTTGTGTTTTTTACATATTTTTATCTATTTTAGTAAGACTCTTCTTAGAGCATACTTGGTCTGTCTTTGATTTCTTTCATTTGCAAGAAAAGTATGTATGGTTATCGCTGACACTAGGCGTAAGCTTGAATGGTGATACCAAACTGGAAATAGAAGCATTTTAAATCGGAGGTCTTTATTACGTTTGTAAGGGTTCATCTCTGTACACCTGGTTAGGTGCCTGTAGGCAAAGATATCTGGCCCCCCGAAGACAGAAATATCGGAGTCGGTGCATTGGGTATGCTAGCAAGAGTTTCACAGTTTGAATCCCTCCAAGACTTGAGACCAAAGGTTGATCCGAACTCTCAAAACAGACAAGAGGGTTACCTTGTTCTGTTAAACTGTTCACAAGACTGCGCTCGGAGGTTGGCACTTTGGAAGTAGAGGGCTGACCTGCTGAGTGGGTTTGTGACACAATATATAGTTAGACTGTGGCATAAATCATGAAAAACACATTGGCAGTCTAATTCAAACAATTCACCATTTGTTAGGGGAACTGTGTATCTATTTTTGCTTCCTGGAGCCTGGCAGGTGGACAGGCCCTCCCTTGGAGGGACTCATCCTTTGGCCCATACGCCCCCGCTTAGGCCGCCTCCAGTAGTTCCCCATCGCTTACCATCCTCAGGGGCCAGGGAGGAGAACGCAGTCTTCCTTCCTCCTCCCCAGAGCATTATCCAGAAGCCGGGGGCCGCCAAGGAAGTGACTGGCCATCATGGAGTCTGCCAGCTCCCTGTTTACATTTTCTCCCATCCCCCCCACCGATGTGAGAATGCCAGTACGTGCCTCCCAACCCGTACTGCCCTCCAGTCACCGCCAGAGGTCGGTCAACGAGTGGGGTGACAAGACCTCCCTCCCCGAGAGAGGAGAGGAGAGCAGTCCTCTGGACACTCAATCCTCTCTTGCCCCTGCAGACCCCTGGCATCTGGGCTCGTTCCCGAACCCGGGTTGCCGGTACGAAATGAGGTGTAGCGAGAAATAAACATTTCTTAGGTTTTCAGACCAGGAAAATCGTAATAAAACATCATCTACAGGCATGGCAATAAATCTCAAAATATGTTCCACAGTTTATTATATAATAAAGTGATGTGCTTTCTCTAGAACGGGGGTTTTCAACCTTTTTTGTGTGCATGGACCCTCAGAGCGAAAGTCAGTAATAGCAGGGACCCCCTACCTGCAACGGTGGACAGGGGGCGTGGGGACAGTGTCCCTGGAACACTGCTGCAGTTTTAATTTCTCAAACCAAAGGTTTTTTTTTTTTTTTAGAAAGAAATAGGTGATTTAAAAGTAAAACTGACTCCGCGCATGCGTAAAAGGAAAAATTACTCACCTTGGTAATTGTTTCTTTTAATGGAGTCTTTAGACCCTGTCTGTGGTGCATCAGAGTGTAATCATCCGATTCTTACGAGCAAACTAACTACACTTCCAGTGTGGAAATTGTAAAACATATAAGCCAACAGGCAACAGCTTGGGTCCAAATGACTCAAGTCGAGAACCCAAGAGAAAAAACAGGTAGTGAACAAGATATATAAATCTAAGTTAAAACATAACAACCCCACCATGAAGGGGAGGGGTGCAAAGTACACCCTTGAGGTGCAACACTGTACCTGCCAGCCCACATCCCAAAACTAGGTTCTGAGAGGGGAGGCGGGGAGGTCAGGATACAGCAAGACTCCATTAGAAGAAACACAGTTACTAAGGTGAGTAATTTTTTTCTTCAAACAACATGAAGTCTTGCTGTATTCTTACATATGCAGCCTACCAAGCAGTACCTCCATGGAGGAGGGTACCGAACCTATTTTGGGAATAGGCTCTGCAGTACTGCTGTACCAAACCTAGCATCACTCCTAACCTGGATATCTAGAGAGTAATGCTTGGTGAAAGTATGGACTGTTTTCCATGTGGCTGCTTTGCAGATCTCTAATGGTATATTTCTGGCAGCAACCAGAGAAGCAGCTGTACCCCTAGTCGAGTGAGCCGTCGGACCTGAGGGAGGTGTTTTACCTAGCTTGGCATGGCAGAATTGTATACAAGAGACAATCCACCTGGTAATAGTTCTCTTAGTAGCAGGCCTACCTTTCCCCACTTCACCATAAGTGAGAAACAATTGAAGACAGTCATTCCTGTGTGCCTTAGTATGCTCCATAGGTTCGTAGGTGAAATACATGATCGAAGGACAAGCCCATTTAGATCACGCCAGCTAAGCAAGGTGGATTACGTATTTTAGATCATTTATATAAGAATCAAGTTTCAATTTAAATAGAGACAAATTATCACAATGGACCACATCATTTGGAAGTGAGTTCCATATCGGAACTATTCTTTGAGTGAAAAAATGATTTCTCTTTGTAGTTTTGTTTGTAGTTGCAGTTAATTTCAAATTATGTGTTCGAGTATGCACAGATGTTGGATTCAAAGTCAAATATAATGTATTGAACAAATATTCATCCTTAGTTTCCTTATAAAGCAAACAAAGGTCATCTCTCAATGATCTATAGTCCATACTATACAGTTGTAATTTTTCTAATCTTTCTTCATAAGTCAAAGGACCCATGCTAGTAATATTTTTGGTAAATCTTCTTTGAATTTTCTCTTGAGATAATCTATCTCCTATTAATGTTGGAGCACTGAATGATGAACAATAGTCAAAATTGGATCTTATAATACTAGTAAATAATGGAAGTAATACGGCTGGTTCTCTGCTTTCTATATTTTTAAATATATAATTGGATAATCGAGTACATTTTTTAATGGTAGTATTCAAATGTTCTGTAAATTTTAAGTTATTAGTAATAATAACACCCAAATCCTTTTTGGGAAGTAATTACACTTAACACATGGCTGTTAATATAATAATCAGCACATATGTTATTAAGGCCAAAATGCACAACTTTACATTTATTAATATTAAAGTTTAATTTATGATTGGTAACCCAATCTGAAATTAAATTCAAGTTATCCTGTAAATTAGATATGGATTTTAGATTAACAATCTCATCTAATTTAGCATCGTCAGCATATTTTGTTAACTGTGTACCATTCTAGTGTTTATACTAGCTATAAGAATATTAAACAATATAGGGCCCAAAACAGAGCCCTGAGGCACCCCACTAGTAACTTCAGTCCATATAGAAAGTATAACCTCTTAGTGATACCTGTTGTCTTCTATCAGTTAGCCATTGTATAATCCAAGCAGTTACAAATTTATTAAGCTCTATTTCTAATAAACATTCATATAGTATACTATACAAGACAGAGTCAAAGGCCTTTTCAAAATCTAAATAAATAACATCTACTGGAAGACCTATGTCCAATGTATTACTCACTGGCTCAAAAAAGTTAATCAAATTAGTATGACATGATTTACCAGGTTGAAAACCGTGTTGTAATATATCATGTAGTAGCTAAGTGCCCTCTTAACATCCAAACTATGTAATCTTCTTTCTCCTGAAGAAGAATGCTCAGTGAAACACACAGGAAGAGACTTGGACTGGTTCAGATGGAAATCTGGTACCACTTTGGGTAAGAACCTCCTATTGGTTCTGAGGACCACCTTATCTCTATGGAATGAAATAAAATCAGGTTCAACTGACAGGGCCTATAATTCACTGATTTTACTGGCAGAAGTGATAGCTACCAGAAACACAGTTTTCCAGGTCAGGTACTTAAGCTCGGCCGAAGCTAGAGGTTCAAAGGCTGGCTGCATAAGCTGAGCAATGCAGATACTGAGATCCCAAGCCGGAGTAGGCTCTCTAAAAGGAGGGTTGATATGAACCAGACCTTTTAAAGAACTTACCAAAATCAGGGTGAGACGCCAGGGAAGAGCCCTTCCCTGCTGAAAGGAATGCAGACATGGCTGCTAAATGAACCTTTAAAGTGGCTGGCCTAAGGCCTAAGCCATTAGGGTGAACCAGGTAATCCAAAAGTGTAGCAATGCCAGCAGCATCTGGTAGAATATCCTTATGGGAACCCCAAATGCTGAATCTTTTCCATTTAGAATTATGTGTTTTCCTGGTAGAGGGTTTCCGAGAAACCTTAAGGATGTCCAAAACTCCCTGAGAAAGATGCAGGCCTGCATATTTTAACTCTTCAAGAGCCAGGCCTTGAGATTGAGAGACTGGAGATTGGGGTACCAGATCCACCCCTGAGAGGAGGTTAGGAGATTGTGTATTTTGGGAAGAGACAGTGGGAGTAAGACTGCTAGGGACGACAACAGAGGATATCAAGGCTGTCTGGCCCAGTCTGGAGCCAGTAGAATCACTGTGCAGGGTTGTGACCTGATCTTAAGTAGAACCCTGAACAACAGGGGAAAGGGAAGAAAGGCATAAAGGAACTTGCCTTCCCAGTCCAATATCAGGGCATCCAGGGGAACAGTCCCTAGGGCTGGGGTTCTGCAGAGGAAGAAGGGAAGTTGGTGATTGCCTGGGGCTGCAAAGAGATCTATCTCTGGAGTGCCCCACCTAGTGAAGATTACTTTTAGTATGAGAGGATCCAAGGTCCATTTGTGATGGCCCTGGGAGATTCTGCTCTGAGCATCTACTAACACATTGTCCTTCCCTGGCAGGTGGACTGCTATTAGGGAAGTTTGCATGGAGTAGGTCAGAGACCATACCTTCATGGCCTCTGTGCACAAGGCCATAGACAGAGTGCCCCCTTGCTTGTTGATGTACCACATGGTGGTGGTGTCTGTCCTGACCTGAACCACCTTGTCTCTTACTGAGCCAGAGAAAGCTTGAAGGGCTAGGAATACTGTCCTGAGTTCCAGAAGATTTGATATGAAGGAGAGACTCTTGTGGAGACCAAACACCCTATGCTGTGAGGGCTCCTAGGTGGGTTCCCCAGCCCAGGAGAGAAGCATCTGTGGTTAGTACCACTGAATGAGATTGACTGAGGAATGGGGCATCTTGTCTGAGATTGTCCTGATCCAGCCACCACTGGAGAGCTTGGACCAGAGTCTGAGTCACTGGATCCAATTTGGTGGGAGAATTTTTTTTCTGAGACCAAAAAGACCTTAGGTGAAACTGAATGTCCCTCATTTGAAACCTGGCTCCTTGTACCACTGCAGTGGAAGCTGCCATGCGGCCTAGGTGCTGAAGAAAATGCCTTGTTGGGCGAGAAACCAGGGGATGAAATGAGGAAGCAAGATCTGTAAGGGCCTTTACCTTTACTAGTGGGAGGAAGGCCTTTGCTTGAACAGTATCTAACTCTATCCCTATGAAAGAGAGGAGTTGTACTGGTTCGAGAACCGACTTTGGCAGATTGAGAAGGAATCCCAGAAAACCGAGCAAATCGTGAGTGACTTGAAGAGCTGACCTGACCTGGTCGGGAGACTGTCCTACAATGAGCCAGTCGTCCAGGTATGGGAATAGAGAGATACCCTGCCTGCTGAGGAAGGCCACTACTACTGCAAGGCACATTGTAAACACTCTTGGAGCTGATGTTAGGCCAAAATGCATGGCTCTGAACTGATAATGGCCTGAAGGCAGCTCAAACCTGATGTACTTTCTGTGGGAGCACCTGATAGGAATGTGGAAATAGGCATCTTTGAGGTCCAGGGATATTAACCAATCTCCTGGCCTCAGAGAGGGAAGAATTACTCCCAGAGTCACCATTTTGAACTTTGGTTTTAAGATGTGTTTGTTCAAATACCTTAAGTCTAGGATGCGTCGCCACTCCACTGTCTTTTTTGGGGTAAGAAAATATCTGGAGTACAGACCCTTGCCCCTTTGTAGAGTAGGAACTCTCTCATGGTACTGAGAGCCAGCAGAGAGGAAACCTCTGCTGCTAGAGCAATGGTTTTGGAGATGTTTGCAGGTGGAAAAGACCTGACCCTCATTTTTGGAAACTTTTTGAAGCTGAGGGCCAGTCCCTGGCTTACTACCTCCAGGACCCACTTGTCTGAGGTAACAGACTTTCAGGCCTGGAAGTAGTAAGCCAGCCTGCTTCCTGCTGGAACTGGGGAGTCGACCCGGGCTGACACATCATGGTGTCTGCTTGGCAGGAGCCTTGGACTGGGAAGAGGATGCAGCCCTGCTCATCCCCTCCTGCCTCTCCCTCAAAAGAACCCCCTCTGTGGGAAGGGAGAGGAGGACTGGGCTTGGTAGGCCTGTGAAGGGGCCTGCCCCTGCCCCTAGACTGCTGCTTTTGAGGAGTGGCTTGCCGTGCCTTTGTCTATGCACTCCTGTACTAACATACTAAAATGCCAGCAGAATAGGCCTAACGGTCTTTCGTGTCTGCTCGTTTGGTCAGTCCCCAACCTGGGTGCTAACCTTGCTGTCCCCCTCACCTTCTCTGGCTTCTCCCTTCCCAGTTCCGGATATTATTGCTGCATTGGATTTTGCTTCCAGAACCCTTCCCTGTACCTGTCCCACCCTCTTGAACCCTCCACTGTCTCTGCCTCCACCAGCCCCTTGGCAGTGCATTCCATGGCTCCACCACCCTCTCAGTGAAGTAGCACCTCCTCCTTCCCTGAATCTTCCTCCAGCTTCCAGCCATGCCCTCTAGTGGCCCCTTCCTCCTTCCTTCAAGCACCCCACTGTTCCTCCCCATTTACCCTCTTCATGTACCTAAAGACCGCTATCATGTCCCCCGTCCCTTCTCTCTTCCAATGTGTACATATTAGCTCTTCGAGCCTCTCCTCATAGATCCTGTCCCCCAAGCCCCAAATCCTTTTGGTTGCCCTCCTCTGGACCTCTCCAGGAGGTTAATGTCCCGCTTAAGGTGGCCTCCAAACTGCACGCAGTACTCAAGGTGCGGCCTCACCAAGCAGTTATACAGAGGAGTATCACTTCCTCCTTCTGGAGGTGATCCCCTAGCGATGCATCCCAGCATCCTGTTGGCCTTGGCTGCTGCCCTCCTACAAGTCTCCGAGTTGTTCATCTTGACATCACACCACCACCCCAGGTCCCTCTCAGCCATCGAGACTTGTAGCATTTCCCCAGGGTGTACGCTTGACCTGGGTTTCTGGCCCCAGGTGGAGTACCTTGCATTTCCCTGCATTGAACCTCAGCTTCCACTTTCTAGACCATCTTTCCAGAGCCTCCAGGTCCCCTGTAGGCCACCCTCCCTCCTCCCCATCCACCACCGCCCCAGTTTCGAAGTCATCTGCAAAGAGACTCATCTCACCCTGATTCCTGTCCTTATGTCAGATACGTAGGCGTTGAACAGAAGGGGCCCAGGACTGATCCCTGTGGGACCCCACTAATGACCCTCCTTGGGGATGAGACTATCCCACCAATCCACACCTCTGGGTCCGGTCCTGGAGCCAATTGCTCATCCATCTGATCATCTGGTTCCCCACCCCATTTCTCCCAGCTTATCCAACAGGCCCACGTGAGGAACAGAGTCAAATGCCTTGCTGAAGTCCAGAAAGAGGACATTCACTGGTCTACCCAGGTCCAAGGCACTTGTCACCCAGTCATAGAACTCCACCAGGTTTGTCTGACTCGATTTCCCTGGGATGAATCCATGCTGTCTATCGTCCAGGCACCCTGACTTATCCAGGTCCCCCCCTAGCCTCTCCTTGACAATGCCCTCCATCACCTTGCCCACCACTGAGGTCAGGCTGACAGGCCTGCAGTTCCCTGCCACCTCCCTTGATCCCCTTGTGGATAGGCACTATATCGCTACCTTCCAGTCTTGGGGCACCCACCCTGTCCTCAGAGAGATGGTGAAAAGCTCTGCCAGGGTTTTGCCAGGACATCTGCAAGTTCCGCCAGCACTCTGGGATGTAATTTATCCGGCCCCGGTGCTTTCTCCGTCTTAAGGGAGCTGAGGGCTTCCCCACCTCTCAGCTGTGATTTCCACTTCCGTACCCCTCTCTCCTGCTTAGCCTCCCCCCACCTGCCAGTGATGCCTCCCCTCTCCCAGACCTGCCGATCGATAAGGGTCCCCCCAGTATCTCTGTCTCCTCCCATGTATGATGCAGCACCCCATATTCCTGGTGAAACTGAGGTGAAGTACTCATTTAGTACCTCAGCCTGCTCCCCGGTCTTGTGCCCATCCCTCCCTGATTTAATCCTGCTAATCTGCCCTTCACCCTTCGTTTTCCCTAGTGTATCTAAAGAACCCTTGTTCCCTCTCCTAATTTCCCTGGCCAGGTTCTGCTCCTTCCTTGCCTTAGCCGCCCTCACCACTCTAGTGGCCCTTCTAGTAATCAGCTCGTACTCCCCTCGATCCCTTTCACTCCTTGAGCACTTGAATTGCTTATAGGCTGCTTTCTTTCCCTTTCCAACTCCTGGACCTTCCTGGTCCACCAACAGGGTTTTTGGGCCCTACCGCATTTTCGTCTTACTCTTGCACAGGTGCTGGTAGCATCCTGCACCCCTCTCCTGATGATTTCCCACCTACTATCAGCGTCCATGTTTGACCCAATCCCATCCAAATGCTCCTTAAGGATCCTTCCCATTTCCTTAAAATCCGCCCCCCTGAAGTCGGTTACTTCCGTCTTTGTGCAGCCTTCTACCCCTCCTAGGTCCAGGCAGAACCAGACCGTGGCATGGTCACTCCCCGCCAATGGGTCCCTTACCTCCAGGCCCCCAATCTGGTCACTGTCTGCCAGGACCACATCCAGTACCCATGCCTCCTGGTCGGTTCCCTCACCTGCCTGAGTTAGGAGCGTCTTGAAAGACATCCAACAGCCTCTGTTCCCTGGTCACAGAGGATGTCATAGTCTCCCAGTCTGTTCCTGCATGTTTAAGTCCCCAACACCACCACTGCTCCTCTGCCCAGTCTGCAGTGTCTCCCAACATCTGCCACCAGACTGTCCTCCAGCTCCTCGCCAGGGCAGGGTCTATACACCACTCCTATTTTACTTTCTTGCCCCCTTTGTTATCAAAGGTGCCAAATGCCTCCATGGTTCCCTCCGCCTCCTCTACTCCCCTATGCCAATGCAGTTTTGACTATCATGCTACCCCTCCTCCCTTCCCTCCCCCTGTCCTTCCTGAACATAGTGTATCCCTCCAGGTTCAGGTCCCAGTCATGTCTTGCAGTGGCCCAGGTCTCAGTGACCACTGCCACATCCACTGCTCCCTCAGTTATCACCTCTGGAGCTCAGGCATGTATTGCCCAAGCTCCTGGCATTTAGCAGGACTACCTTCTACCCTTTCCCTATAGTTCCATTTCCCCTGCTCATGTTCCCATGGGGATTCTGTTTTCCCCTGGTCTACACTTTGCCAGTTGGCCTTTTCCTGCAATCCTCCTGGTCCCCAGGGGGGTGGAGACAGAGTCCCTCCTTTATCGGCACCCCCTTGACAGCCTTTTCTCCCTTTACTCATCCATCTTCATGTAAGCCTCTTTCTGCTCCCCAAATGGAGAGTTACCCACCACAGGGAAATCCATGGCCTTAGCCTGGATGTCCTGAGAAAGGCTAGTGCATCTGAGCCAAGCAAATCTCCTGAGAGACACAGATGTAGCCATGACTCAGTGCCACATCGTTAGTCTACAGCAGCTTGGAATTGCACTTTGTATGCCTCAGTCCCATCAGCAGCCACCTCCTCCAGCTCTTTGGCTAGCTGGGGGGAAGCCTGTTTAGCCAGTTCCAGAACCGTATCCCACCTGGACTTCTGGTATCTGGCTGTGTAGGCCATATAATTAGCCTGCCTTGAGTCCCAAGGAGGATGCCAAGTATTTTTCTTGGCCACGTAATCCACCTTCCTGGAGTCTTTATCTGGGGGGGTGTGAAGTCAAAGGTATATTAGCCCTGTCACAGGCTGCAGCCTGCACTACCCCAACATGGCTGCAGCGATTGAACAAAAACTCCGTACCTGAGCCTGATAGCATATACCTCCTGTCCATTCTCTTATCCACAGGAGGTAAAGAATTTCGTGTCTGTAAAATCTTTTGTGTCGGTTTCCCCGGGGATGTATACGAACATACGAAATTTGCCAGCAGGTAAAGGCCTAGAGGTCTATCAAGTCTGCTCGAATGTGCAGCTAGCATCCCTTATTCTGCAGCTGCCCCTCCCTTCCACCCTTCCCCTTCATTAACCCTCCCCTTGTCCTGTCCCATCCTCGTTTGAAGCAGTCCACTGTTCTACTGCATACCACTTCAGCAGGTAACGCATTCCACCCAGCCACCACCCTCTCTGTAAAAAAAAGTGTCTCCTCATCTCCCTCCTGAACCTTCCTCGCTCCAGTCTCATATCATGGCCCCTGGTGTCCCTCCCATCCCTTACTTTGAACAGCCCCTCTGTACCTGTCTTGTTTATTCCTTTCATGTATTTAAAGGTTTCAATCATGTCACCCCTGTCTCTCCTCTCCTCCAGTGAGTACATGTTCAACTCCTTCAACCTCCTCTTGTATGATACGTCCCCCAGCCCCTTGATCATCTTTGTCGCTCTGCGCTGCACCTCCTCCAGTAACTTAATGTCCCTCTTCAGATACGGATGCCAGTACTGCACGCAGTACTCCAGGTGTGGTCTAACTAATGACCTATACAGTGGCAGAATCATCTCCTCCCTCCTCGAGGATATACCCCTTGCAATACAACCCAGCATTTTGTTGGCCTTTGCAGCTGCCTTCCTACATTGTGCCGAGTTGTTCATTGACCCTGTAATGAGCACACCCAGATCCTTCTCCTCCTCTGTCTGGGCTAGCTGCGCTCCCCCTAGCTGGTAGCTCCTCTTTGGGTTCTTCATCCCAAAATGCAGCAGCTTGCACTTTTTGGCATTAAAGCCCAGTTGCCAGGTGTCTGACCAGGTTTCAAGCTTTGCCAGATCATCCTGCAACCCCTGCCATCCCCCTAGGTCATCCACCACCGCTGCCTACCTTGGTATCGTCAGCAAACAGACTGATCTTTGCTCTTGATGTCCCATGATATGTCTGCAATGAATATCCCAAACAACACTGGTCCCAACACCGAGCCCTGTGGAACACCGCCTGTCACTGCCCTTGGGTGTGAGAGCTCCCCACCCACCACCACCTCTCTGTTGCCTTCCTGCAGCCAGTTTCCTACCCATCTCACCAGCTTTGCACCCGCCCCTGTTCCTACTAACTTCCTTCCCAGCCTTCCATGTGGAGGGGAGTAGACAACCTCTTGGACTCTGGGATGTCCATCATCTCCACAAAATCAGGCTCTTCTTCCTTCTCAGCAGCTTCAACCGTAGGGAGCTGGAGGGTTTCAGCCACTGTTTTGCAAAACAAAAAGTAAGATGGGGACTCGGAAAGCCTTGGAGGGGGAGACATTGGAGGGTCTCTCTGGGGAGATGTTCGGTTCAATGGACACATCCAGACAATCATTGTCGTCGTCGTCGTCGACGTCATCATGTAACTCTTCGTCCCCCTTCCACTCCAATTCGTAATAAGCATCCGGATCATAATCCGATGGAGTTGGATCCGACCGAACCGAGCGCCTAACTGATGGCACCGGTTTGGACGGAACCTGATGAAGCGATTGCACAATACTGATTGCTTTGGCTATTTCTTAAGCGGTTGCAGTAAGGGATGCTGGATCCAAACCAGCTGACTTTTCATCTTTTTGATGGAACCAACTCCTCGGGGTTAGCTCTCCTTTTGCCCGAGGACGTCTCGCCCAGTCAGTGGGCACCTCCCTGGGTTCGGTCGGATCCAAACCGGGCTGGCCATCCGGGTCAGCAGACTTCTCTGCTTCCTTTTCCTTTAGCCTACCCAGTCTTTTTTCCAGAGTGGCCTTAGGAACATTTTTGCAGATTTGACAGTCTGTTTTGTGGTGGTCAAACCCCAGACAATAAACACAGACGAGGTGGGGGGGTCGGCCTTAGCAAAGGCCTCCCCACACTCTGTACAGTGTTGAAACCCAGTGGGACTGTTTTTTTTCCTTGGGTTTCTCAGACATGGCCAGACTAGAACAAATTACCCTTTACAGCTTTTTGCCAGGTAATATACCCCTATCGGTTACCAACCATGTCACAGGTTGTGTAAAGCAACCAAAAAAGTTTGGGTTTTTTGAAACAGATAGGAACCGGCACACCACTACTAAAATCCTAGAAAATAAATTTAAACATAAAAGGTCGGTTGCCAACCGGACTGACCAAGAAGGAACCGAAGTTTACAATTTCCACAGAAGAAAAACACAAAATTACAGTTCACTACCTATCTACACTACTTATTGTACCATAGACAGAGGCTCGAAACTGAAAATAAACAAATCGGTTGAAAAACTGACGTGTTTTGAAACTTTACTGAAGCGAAGGAGCAATCTCCAGAGCGACTTCACAGTTAGGTGGAGTAAATAATCTGACGGTTACACTCTGAGGCACCACAGACAGAGGTTTGAAAACTGAGCCAGAGCTCAACGTTCTGTGCTTGGCATAGAAATTAACTCTTTCCTCTCCGGGGCAGTTCAAGTGCTGGGGCTAACTACATATGTCAGAATACAGCAAGGCTTTGTCGTTTAAGGAGCCGGCACTAGTACACATGTACTCGGTTTCAGTTTTACTTTTAAATCACCAGTTTCTTTCTGAAAGACCCCTCTGCTCGAGAAAATAAGTGTTGCCAAAAACAGCACTGTTCAAGGAATACTGCCAGCTGTTCTGTTGATTTTGCCTCGGTTTTCTCATTTTCTGCTGATTGTTTCCTAGTAACCGAGCACTGCAGGCATCAGAACATCTTCATATTCAATACCCACTGGTAAAAAAACCACAGAGAGAGGATTTCTAATACAGATACAAAAATCATGCAACTGGCTCCTTTGCAAACATCATGTTATTTAGAAAATTTAAAAAAAAGTAAATGTGGGACTCATCGCATGCTCAAAAGTGCCGGCGCTAAGTGTACATGCACTCAGTCCTGGTTTAACTTTTAAATCACTGATTTCTTTCTGAAAGACCCCTCGGTCTTAAGTCTTATCTGTTGATTTGCCTCAAAGAACGCTAAACTCATTCATGCACGAGTTCGGCATGATTCAATGACGGCTCACAATCCTTACAAGGCGAGAGTGAGGCCTCAGTTTGTACACGCTGGAACAAAGGCGAGAGAGAGGTGACATGATAGAAACATTCAGGTGCCTTAAGGGCATTAACAAGGTGGAAGGGAACAACATATCAGATTAATAGTAGTGTCCGGAGAAGAGGACACGGCATGAGACTGAGGGTTGGCCGCATAAGGGGGAATGTCAGGAAGTTCTTTTTTACAGAAAAGGTGGTGGGCGCATGGAATAGCCTGCCCCAGGAGGTGGTGGCAGCCCGTACAGTGGCATCCTTCAAACATGCATGGAACAGAAACAAAGGAATAATAGAGATGGGAAGAAAAAGCTAAAGCCAGTGACCAGATAGGGTCACTGGACACTTAGGCAACTTAAACGGGCAGACCAGATGGGTCTAGCGGTCCTTATCTGCCGACAGCAGAGTATCTATGTAGCTGTCTATCAGGGATGCGTGGGAAGGAGAGCTCATATAAGGTAGGGACGACTGAAATGCTTTGTTTAAAATATCGAGTACAAAACTTTAAGAAAAGAAAGCTGCCAATGTCTTTAGTTCTGCTGTAAACATTGTGACATACAAAAGAACTCTGCTAAGTACCACCAATACCGAGAGACCTTCTTGAAAATGAGTATGTAGTATCTGGCACCACGTTTTTCCTGCTTGTTTCATGGACCTCTTCTAAGCATTGTTTGGGGACCCTCAGGGGGCCACAGACCCCAGCTGAAAAACACTACTCTAGAAAATAGAAGGCAGATTCCTTAGTTACTGTTTATACGTAAAGCACTTGACAATTAATTACCAAATATTATATTTGTGATAAGCTTCGCTATCAGACCCATAATTTCAACTCTCTGATGAGACCACAAGATTTACAGACAGGAGGGAGCAAAAAGTCCATCAAGCCTTTCTGCCGCTTGCGTAGCCAATGGTGCCAATGAAGCCTTCCTTATTTAGATAGGAATCCAGACTGCTTTTAAATATCTTACATTTTTCAGTACTAACTATATTCTCTGGTAATGGGTTCCAGTACTGGACTACCCTCTGAGTAAATCAGTGTTTCCTTTTAGTTGTTTTAAGATGCTTGCTGTTTAATTGAAACTTGTGCCCTCTGCTGTCCATGCTATTTTGTTTAAATTCCATGCTTAAAACAGTCACCATGTTTATCTGTCAGGAAATAATCGAATATCTGAAGAAATCTGATAACTTGAAAACCTGATTGAGTTTTCTGCAGTGCTGTTTATATGCAATCTCTCCTAATAATCTGATTTGGTGCACCTGTTTACATATCTGACAGAAATCTGGTTTGATTTACATGTGTTCCAATTGTAACATGACTATTTTGTTTACAGTATACTGTATACTTAGGATTCAGAAAAAAGGCATTTTGTCCACAAAAAAGTATGAGTACAGTATTTACCTTCAACTACCTCACACTGCAACCTCTGCCCCACAGGTATTCCTACTCTTGTAATGCCCTACAGCTAGCACCCATTATTCTGATGTGGAACTGCTCTACCCCAGTATCTGTCTCACAAGTACCCCCACTCTAGCATCCCTCTCATAACTACCTAATATTCTGCCCTGTAACTACCCCACCTAAATATCTACCCACAGACCCCCTAACTCTAGTGACATTCTCACAGCTTCCAAATAGTCTGTCCTGCCGCTACCCCACACCCTGTTATCTGACCCAGAACTACCCTCACTCTTCCAGCACTAATGTATCCGCACAGTAATCTGCCCTGCGTCTCACATGCCACAGTATCTGCCCCTCAACTACCCCAGTGTAGTAAGATTGTCACAGCTACCCAATATTCTGCCCCGCAATTACCCCAGACCACATTATCTGCACACAGCTACCAACACCCTAGTAACATTACAGAAGCCAACTAATATTTTGTCCTGTAACTACCCATTCCCCAATACCTATCCTACAACTACCACAACTCTAGTAAGACACTCTTAGTGACCCAGTATTTGCTGTGCAATTACCCTACACCACAATATCTGCCCCATAAGTACCCCACTGTAGTAACACTCACATCTACTCACTATTTGCCTCCCACTACAATGTTGGATGCACAGCTACCCCCACTGTAGTCACTTTTTTTTTTTTACTACCCCATATTTTTTCCTGAAAGTTCCCCACATCCTAATATTTGACCCAAAACAACCCCTACTATAGTAACATTTTTACAGTTGCCCAGTATTCTGCCCTGCAAATACCCACCACCCAACATCTGTTCCAAAACTACGACAACTCTAGTTATTACACATTCTCAGTAACCCAATATTCTGCCCTGCAACTATCTTACAATACAATATCTGCCCCACAACCCCACAGTAGTAACACCCTTAAAACTACCCAATATAATGCCCTGAAACTACACCCACTACATTGTCTGCCCCACAGTTACCATCACTCTATTCACACCATTGCAGCTACCCAATATTCTGCCCTGCAACTACCACACACCCCAATATTTGCCCCACAACTACCCCACCCTAGTAACTCTTGCAGTTACCCAGTATTCTCCCTTGCAAATACCACACTACCCAATATCAATCCCACAACTACCCAGCCTCTAGTAACACACTCACAGTAACCTAGTATTCTTTCCTGAAACTACCCCAAACCCAAATATTTGCGCCATCTTCCCCACTCTAGTAACACTCACAACTAGCTAGTATTCTTCCCTGCTACTACCGCACACAATAATATCTGCCCCACTTGTACCCTCACTTCAGTAACACTTCTGCAGCTACCAAATATTCTGTCCTGCAACTACCCCACACCTTACTATCTTCCCCATCTGGGTTCAGCCTGCTGGTGCAGTGGTAACATTACTGCTAGTGATGCCAGTCACGCTGGTTCGGGAACGTGCCCAGGAAGTTGGAAGGCCAGCTAGGGGAGGAAGCTTGAGCATCCTTGATCCTTATATCTGCCATACAACTACACCACATCCAGTTATCTGTGTAAACCATCTCATATATATCTTAGCCACAGTATGAGTGTGCACTGGGAAATGGTGCACAGAAACACAAAATATACTCAAGCAAAAAGTTTCTGGCACACACAACCTCGGAAGAGGGACACCCAAAAAGCTTGACAAACGAGTATTTCGCTACTACATATTTGTTTAAACCCACGACAACTTCATCCGGCCTGACATGTCTTGGATTAGTATAAATCCTTTTTCAAAGGTTAAGGACAGTGAAACAGACCAGACCTACATAGGTCTGAGGTCCACATGTGACTCATCAAAAACCCACTCCCTCCATAGGAGGGCGAAACTCAAACCACATCTAATTAAACCTGTGAAGTGTCAATTCTAAAAACTCTTAAGAGCATCTAGATTTAATTTATAATTCCTTAACAGTGCCTAATATCAAAAGTGAAGATTCATGATACATTCATTTGAAAAGCCATAACACAGCATATAAAAATACCTAAAAATATATACAGAAAACAGAAGTGGCCACAAAACAGAGATCAAACAGTACACATAACAAGTTGATAGACTTCTGAAGTTTTAAATATGAAAAATACATAGTTACAGATCTCAAATTACTGATTTCTAAATAAGGCAAACAACTTTCTGGACAGTAAGCATCGGAAAAAATTGCTTGCTAGGTAAATAGAAACATTCCAAAAACAAACTGTCGGCATTTTTTAAGATATGGACATAATTCCAAATGGGCATTCAGATCAGGACTTTTAGTAGCCCGGAGGGTCAGGATCCAAAAATTCTCTGAGTAAAACCAGATTTTCATAGTCGCCACCCCGTGGGTTCTGGCAAACTTTATCTGTCACCATGAATCCAAAGGAATGAGGGTCTCCATCTGTGGCTTCCATAATGTGGACTGCCGTAGCATAAGTAGGGTCCCTTCTGTGGATAGCCCTAATATGCTCTCCAAATCTAGTCTTAAAACTCCGGATGGTCTTGCCCACATAAAACTCATTACAGCTACAAGTAGCCAAATAAATGACCCCTTCAGTACTATATGTGATACATTGTCTGATTTCATAGGTTCTCTCAGTATTACAGCTTGAGAAAACCCTGCTCTGTAGTACATAGTCACCATTAACACACTTCCTGCATTTAAAGCACTCCTTGATCTTGTTGAGCCACATTTCTGATTGTACATTCTTAAAATGGTTATGCGTCAATAGATCCCTAAGGATAAGTGCTTTTTTATAACACATCCATACAGGTTGCTGTGCAATTTCTCTCAAACCTGATTCTGCCTCAATCACATGCCAGTTCCTCTTGATAATTGATTCCAGGTCCCTGGCCTGGGCAGAATCTTCTGTGACAAAACTGAACCTAGCATCGGTGGCTTCCTCATTATTTCTGTCCACTAATAGGGAATCCCTATCTGTCAGTTTAGCTCTCTCATAAGCATCCAAAATCAACCCTTTATTATACACCCTCTGGGTTAATCTTTCTGTCAAAGCAGTAGCCCCCTTCCTCAAAACTCTCTAAAGTGGAGCAGTTATGTCTGATCCTTAAGAACTGTCTCACTGGGATGTTTTTGGCTACGTGTGGTGGATGGCAGCCATTGGCCAGAAGTATTGTGTTGTCATCCACTTCCTTTTGAAAAACACTATTTATTTATTTATTTATTTATTTGGATTTTGGTAACCGGGTAAGCCCACTGAGACCAGAGGTCCCTTTTTCAGGGGCGACCCCGGAATTAGTTACATAAAGAGACATTTATAGGTACTATATACAGTAATTACATATTGTACATACATAAACCCTACGACAGCATACAGGGATAGTACAGTTAGGCACCAAACTAGACTTCAGTCATGATTTACAGTTACGACATTAATTTTATAGATAGACATTAGTAAACAGCATACAGTAGTAGGCATCAGTTTCACGTTCAGACACCTGGCTCCTATCAGTTAGTGTGTGTTAGCCAGTCCAGATGAGGCTAGGTAGAAAGACAGGATGTAGAGAGGTTCAGAGCAGTTCGGCGGGCATGAGACCAGGGCTTGGAGGCTAACGGTTGCAGCCACAGAGGCTGAGATTGAGTAGGTAAAGTTTGAGTCAGACTTGAACTGGTTGAGGGTGGGAGTGAGTTAGACTGGTGGGAAGGGAGTTCCATGGTGGGAGGCAGCAAACTTGAAAGAGCGCTTGCCTTGGTTGGAGCGCACCCGAGGGATGTCCAGTAGGTGTTTGCGGATGATCGCAAGGTTCTGGTTTGTTCTTTAGGGGAAAAGTGAAAGATGGGGAGGGGGACCCAGGGTAGAGAACTTGAAGGTAAGGCAAGCGATGGGGTACGCAAGGTTGTGTCACAGAGTGGGCCAATTAAGTTCCCTAAGTGCCTCGCAGTGATGCCTTCTAGGAGAGGAGCTGGTGGCGAACCGAGCCACTCGATTATAGAGTACAGATAGTTTGTTGAATTCTGACTCGGAGGAACTGCAGTATTGGAGCACCATATAGAATGGTGGGGAGAAGATTGCAGCTAGCAATGGCCCGTCTTGCAGCCTGGGAGAGGGAGTCCCCCAGTCGGTAGAGGAGACCAAGTTTTTGGTGGATGGTCCGGGTGACGGAGTCGGTGTGGGACTTGTAGGTCATCTCCTGGTCAAGATGTACTCCAAGGTATTTAAAGCTGCTCAATATCTCAACTCTTTTTCCTTGGTTGGTGCTGATCTGGAGCATCTGACTTCTGTCAAGACCTAAGTGTCTAGACCCAAACAGCACCGCTTTGGTTTTATCTTCGTTGAGTGAGAGGGAATTCGCTGAGAACCAGGCCTCAAGCTTTGAGAGACTGTCCTGCAGCTCCGCGGAGATGACACTAGGTTGGGGTCACTGCAATATAAGACAGTGTCATCCGCATACAAGATGAGCTTACTGAGTGAGCAGTTTCCCTCAATATCATTGAGGAACAGTGAGAAAAGCAGGGGGCCCAGGATTGAGCCCTGAGGCACCCCAGTAGTGACGGGTCTGAGTCCCGATTGAGTGCCCTTCCAGCTGACTTTTTGGGAGCGGTCACTCGGGTAGCTCACGAACCAGGAGAGTGAGTGGTGATCCAGTCCTAGGAGTCGGAGTTTGGTGAGTAGGAGATCATGCTTGACGAAGTCAAATTCCTTGGATGGTGATTATCCTAGTGATTAGTGATTATGTTGCCTCCCAGACCCTTTTTAAGTATCAGGTCTAGATAAGCAATCACCTCCTTACTGCTAGTGGAGGTGAATCTAAGGTTTTGATTAGTGCTATGTAAAAAAGTTATAAACTCATTCAAACTGGACACATTTCCAGCTTCCTTGATTTTTGTATCTGTCGCACAACTGCACCACATCCTATTATCTGTGTAAACCATCTCGTATATCTGTATCTGCCCACAACTACCACCACACCTCAGTATTTGCTCCGTAATCACCTCATACCCATCATTCATCCCAGAACAAATCCTCACTTCACTGAAGAGTAGTACAACGTCAGCTACTTGGGTGTGAGTTTATTGTATATAGATTCTGGGGGTGTAATAGCTGTAAGTTGGAGTGTAGGTTAAGAAAATTTGTAGAGCAAACACTGAAGAATGATAGTGGTTGAGGACAGTGTATTGGGTCTGTCGTGCTCTGGTCAAATATTGGGATGTGAGGTAGTTGTGTGGTAGATACTTGAGTTGGGGGCTACCTTATACATATACCCAACATCCACCTATTTGCCCCACACTTGTCCCACTTCTTGGTGGATGGCCACAAACTTTCAGATGTAGAATAAGGACTCCAGAGGCTTGGAGCCTTGAGGATCAGAGACTGGCAGAGGTCACAAGGGCTTGCTTCCTTATGTACTGGGTTACTGAGGTATTTATTTCAGAATTATACAATGTCCGTAAATTGTATGTGACTTAAACAGACAGAAGTGAAAAGAAATTAAAGGCCATAACTGGAATTTGAATCCAGGTCCCTCTGCATTCCATTCTGCTGCTCTACCAGTTATTCCACCCTAGCAGCTAGAAACCTAGGGCCCAATTTTAAAATGATCAGTACTGTCACAAGGGGCTTGTGTCAAGGAGACATGGCGCAGAGGGCTCCTTGAGCCACACCTTGTGCCAGTTCTGATTTTTATAAGGCACCACTGGGAAGACCGCCTGTGCCAAGCAGGCTTGCACCATCCTTGCAATGGCCACACCAGTACACCAAGGCAGAAGGGGGTTTGCACTGGGGCAGCACTGCAGTATCCTCTAAAGTGTGATTTTTTGCAAGTCTTCCCATGGGCACATGGAGTCTGAGTCTGATCTAACCTGCTGTGCACCACTCCCAGAGACATCGCTGGGTAGGGGGTGATCCTGTGCCCCCTTCCCGGAGAAGGTGCCGACAAGAGACCCCGACACCTGCCAGACCACTGCTGGAAGGGTTGGTGGCCATGGCAGGTATGAGCCTTGCCCCCCCAAAGTGGTGCTGCTGCATCTGCAGCCCCACAATGTTTTTATTTTCCCCCAGTTGGGGACAGATGTCATCCCTTCCCCAATCAGGCCTCCTGTCACCCCCCCCAATAAGCCAGAACATGCCCAGGATGACCCACCAGCCACCAAGGAGACTGTCCCCTGCTGCTGCAAGCTAGTCTTGCATGCACTGATTTTTCCGTGCAGCTGTCAGCTTGCAGCAAACCTGGGGACTTTGGCACTTGGACACCACTTTTTGTAAAATCAGGTGCAGGGTCCCTGTCGCACCTGGGTTTGGAACAGCCAGCAATTCACCGCACCATGTGTCGATCTAACGGTACCTTTTAAAAAATAATGTCCCAGCCTGGTGGCACTGAGGGTTGAGGCGCTGGACGCCACACCCCGTGCCACATCGATGACCCGTGCTCGGGAACCAGTGTGGTCCACTGGCGGTTGGCAGGGGAGGAAAAGGATTGAACGTCCCAGGGACTGCTCTCCTTCTCCAGGGAGGTGGGACATCAGTGGTCAGTGAATGCCTGGCACTTAAAGGAGGCTGGGGTCAGCGTGCTGACACTGTCCGACATGGGCAGAGACAGGGCCGATGCCTGGTGGTGCATGCACAGGAGCGTGTGTGTTGTCACCCCTGGCATCATTGTATGCTTTGCCTCTGAGGGGAGTACATCAGGATGAGAAAATAATTGCTACGGTGGATGACGGAGGGCGCCTCGCAGGTCCCGCCCCTGAATAGCCATGGCACTGGTGACTGGATCCGGTCTTTGGTGGCTGTTGGGGAGCCCCACTGGAAGGAAGCCCTGGGGGTATAGGTTGGCACCAGCTGATGGACACTGGGGGATGGGACTGGGGGCTCTCTCCAGAGATAGGGCTGGAGCAACAAGGAGCATAAACTGATAGCTAAAAAAAAGGAAAAAAAAATCATGTCCCTAAGGCCGGCCTGGTGGCTCTGAGGGTTGAGGCAGTGGATGCCACACTTCATGTTACGCCGACGACCTGGGTTTGGGAATAACCTTGGGTCGCTCAGGTGCTGGCAAGGGGAGGAGCAGGATTGAGTGTTGGCTCTCCTCTCCCGGGTAAGCGGTGGGGTCACCCACCTGTAGTCCCGCCATCACCAAAAGGAAGTTTGGTGCTAGCTCAGGCAGTTAATGGCACGACTAGAAGGGAGGGGTGGCCTGAATGGCATGCTTGCGTGTGCCTCCACATGCGCACACTACATTGGGGATGCTTGGGTGTAGGGGCCAGGAGAAAACCTGTAAAAACCCAGAAACTATATGGAAAAAAAAAATCATGTCCCTGGCACTCTAAAAAACACCCCTTCATTCTCAGTTGCACAGCCTGGTGCTACACTAATTTTATTAACCCCCCCCCCCCCGCAGCAGTGTGGCCGTGACATACTACCCTCAATCTATTAGCCACAGAGGAGGAACTTTAATAATAAAAGTGGTGGTTCTGTGGCATCAGTGGTGGATGGATACTGGTACTGCCATACTCACAGGAGTGGTGGTTTTCAGACTCTTTACTCTCCCAACTCCCTGGCCAAAGACTGTGCCCCTTGGCCAAGCACTCTAACTGGTGGGTGTTGGCTAACATCTTGTGGTCACCCGTGACATCAAGGACTTCATCACTTCCCACCATAGGATGCACTCCACTCAAGCATCAGAGTACACATCACCCTCACCGCTTGGATCAGGACATGATGCTTGTGCATTGTGCCTCACACCCCACTGGCCCAGGACAGGGGAGTTGGGCTCAGGATATGAACCTGTGTCTCCCATGGGATGGGTCAGTGCAACACACATCACCCTTCCCATGGATCAGGACATGATGCTTCCACACTGTACTCCACGCTCCACTGGCCAAGGACAGGGAAGTCTGGTTCGGGATGCAAACCCACGTTTCCCATGGGGTTGTGCAGTGGAGCACACACAATCCTCCCTCGGAATCAGAACTTGATGTCTCTGCATTGTAACCTGTAGCAGTTTGACCCAGAGCAAGGAATTTGGGTTCAGGCTACAAGCTTATGTTTCCCATGGGGTAGTGCAGGAGAGCACTCATCACACTTCCCCACTGGATCAGGATATGATGCCTCTGTTTTGTGCCCACACCACACTGGCCTAGGACAGGGGAGTCAGCTCAGGATATGAATCTGTGCATTGGAGCATGTATCATTCTCTCCCTGGGATCAGAACAGGATGCCTCTGCATTGTGCCCCACACCCCACTGACCCACCCAGGAAAGGAGAGTCCAGCTCAGTATACTAACCTGTGTTTCCCTTGGAATGGTGCAGTGCACGACTAACTGGTGTCACCTGGACAGACAATAGCCTCCCTGTTGTGGCCAGCACCTTGCAGCTACCTCTTACATTTGGCTTGGTGTAAATTAAAGAACAAAATCCTGGTGCAGCCTTATTTTCTGTATCTGTGCCCAGTAGTGCAGTCCTCCTGGGTAGTCCTGAATGATTTGTGCTCACACAGTGCTGATCACTTTGCTCTCCTGGCTCCCCCAAGCTGGCTATGTGGGGTCAGGGAGCACAAATGTAAGCTGCTGCTGGTTTCTTTTAAAATCATCTCTGCCGCATGCCTACATTCTGCCAGACATGCAGGGAAAGTAAATCATTTGCTTACCCAGCCCCTGTGAAGTGGCCAAATGGAGCTGAGCAGTGTGACAGTAAAGTATGCCTCTTATTTTTTTAATTCTCTGTGACTGGAGTTGCACTGATATCTTAATGTAACTGGTCTCCCGGCCTACGCAGAGTGGACAAAGTGGGCTGGGAAGCATGAAAAACAAATTGCATTTTTTTTATATTTATCTGCAACCAGAGTCGCACTGGTAATGTAACTTGTTTGTTGCCCTGGCCACTCTAAACTATCCAAATGGGGCTGAGGAGCATGAAAACAAACAAGGAATTTTTATTCTGCCAGCATGTCCACTTTCTGCTTCAGGAGCTGCACTGATAGCCCAGTCTATGAAGCTGTCAGGCCTGAACGAGTAGGTCCTAGTGCTGTGCCTTCTCTTTGGGCCATTCAGTCTCCGTGGCTCCCTGCCACAAGGACCATGCAATAGTGATGGGGGACAAAGCATAGCAAGTTAGGACCATTGTTAAAATTAGAGCAAAAGGCGGGGGGGGGGGATTATTTTAATTGGTTGCACTACTGGACTACTAGGTAAAAGTGTTTAATGGGAAGTGTGTTGGAGGGGATAGTAATACCAGTAGAAGTGGGTACATGGCAGGGGTTGAGCCATAAGGAACTGACACCATTTTGGTGTACTTGTGAGGAAAGCTGAAGGGGGTCATGGTGAGGGGTGATTTAAGCAATACTCCATGACTGTGTGTGTGTGTGTGTGTGTGTATATATATATGGCAGGATTTACTATGCCTGGTGTGAACTGATCATGATGCCACAGGTTGAGCGAGTAAACCACACCAGAAGTGGTAAATTCTGCTATACACCCACACCCTGGAGTGGTATATTGCGATTATACAATGTCCCCCTTCAGTTTTAAAAAAAAAAAAAAAAGAGAGAGAAAATTACATTTGTGTGTCATTTTAAATAATTTTTCTTATTTATTGTTGCGCCGGGAAAAAAATTAGTTCCCCGTTGATAGCCAGAATACAGTAGCTTTAGAGGCAACATCATCTCAGCCCTATCGTGTAAATGATAGCTGGCACTGAATCTGGAGATTTTTTTTTGTTTGTTTTGCTTCAGTAAGGGGCTGCAGTAGGTAAAAGTATTTGAGCCAAGGATTTTTATTTTTTTCTCTCTCTCTAATGATGTGAGACTTTGGGCTGCAGTGTGTAGTGAGGAGCATAGTTCTGCATGTGGGCTTCGTCAAAATGGATGGCTGCTGTACCGAACAGTCTGTTTCTGAGAGATGTTGTTGTTGAAGTGCTATTTTGTTTTATAATTCTAACTAAATTACTTTTTTTTTTTTTTTAAATGGGGACATTAAGAGATTTATTTAGTGAGTAACACTGTTCAGTGAGTTTTCCAACTGTGATGATTTGGGGGGACATTGGAAAGAAGCAGAGGTGACAGTGAAACAGAAAAGTAAAAAAAGGTGAGCTGCGAGGAAGTGGTTGGGGGAAACTAGCTAGAAAAAAATTCAAGGGGGGGGACATAGTTTTGGTCCTAATATGGGTTTTGGTTTCATCTGGTTGATCGCAGCTGTTTAGTGGAGACGCAGTGTGACAAAACGGCTTGCCTTCCATTGCCGTCTTTGTCAGTCTTGGCGTGTTGATGGTCGAAGTGATTTTGGGGATAGCTCTTTATGCGGCAGACAGGCGACTAGCAATTATTGCGTTGGTACACTGAAGGATTTATAACACTGGAAAGGTGCCAGCCAGCCAATCAGAAAGAAGCATTTACGCTGTATTGACTTGGCCATTGTATAAAGTCTGATTTGGTGGGCAATAGTCTGAAAGACTGTTGCCCAGTCTAGTGAACTATTGACCAGTTTTAGTTTGAAACTAGTAAATTGTCCAAAAACCTACTATTATGTGACTGGCTCAGGACTTTTAAGAGACCAGGATTTTTTTTTTTTTTATTTTAAAACATTTTTTGAAATGTGGTCTTCTTTCAGGCAATTTAACCAATATGTAGAATAGTCTCATCTTCATACACTTCCATCTTGTACATGTAATCATCTAACAAACATTTTATCACCACCACCCCCCAACCAACCTCAAATCTTCCTTGTTTTTGCAGGCATTGTCTGTAAAAACCTTAGAAGATGCCAGCGACTGTTGTTCAGGAATGAACCCGAGTTGTTGGGGGTCAGCCAGGGGGAAGGGCAAGGACTGAAATCGAGCCACCACAAGGCAGCTCTCTCCTCCTGGGAGGGACTTGGGGCTCCCAGGCCATTGGCCACCACCTAGTGGAGGACTGATGATGGCGCCGACCGGAGGGAGCTCTGGCGCTAGCCACAGGAGGGGTGGAAGGCTGAGCCAGCATCATGGGACATGCGTGTGCCTCCATGCACGCACAACGCCCATGTGCTGCAGTCCCGGGAATAGTGGAGAAAAAGTGGGGGTATAAAAAAAAAGATAAAGTACTAATTAATAAAAAAAAAAAAAAAAAAAAAAAGCTTGGAAGATAATATTACTGAGAAAATACTGTTTGAAAGGTCTTATAGTTTTGTTAATTATTATGCCCCATTAGTCAGAGTGCTGATTTCTGCACTGCAGACAGAGAGATATTTCATGCAACCAGGCATATGCAAAGATACTAATAATCTGAAAACATCACCACATCTGTTTACATGAGCCAGTTACCAGATTCAGATAAGAAAACTCCAGGCATTTGAATCAGATTTCTAAAAGTTTACATAATCTGATTATAATAAGAATTTTCCTGTTTACATGGATCTGAATAATCTGATTCAATTATCAGATTATTAAATAATCCAGTTCGAATCAGATATCAACCTGCATGTAAACATGGTGACTCTCTCAGATCCAGATTTAATGTCCTCTTGAATTCTGTAATTAAGTCCCCCTCCTCCCTCCTCCTACTCATCTTCAGGGAAGAAAAAAAAAAAAAAAAACAGACCTAACTTTTCTAGTCTTTACCCATATTTATTTTCCATTCAAAGTCTCTCTTTTTTTTTCGTTTAGTTCTCCTTTGAACCGTTTCAAGTTTAGCAGTATCACCTACATTCTGTGGTGGCCAAAACTGAACACAGTACTCCATGTTCAGTCTCACCAGAAATCTATACATGGGCAATATCACCTCCCTACTCCTGCTTGTAATGTTTCTCTTTATACATCCCATGATTCTGTTGCACTTTGTCACTGTCTCATCGCACTGTCGTATTTCAAGTCATTTGATACTATCACCCCAAGATCTTTTTCACTTTCAGTTGTTCTTAGTGTGATGTGTCCTCTTGTGAGAACTTGCGTAACATAGTTTAAAACAAAAAAAAAATTTGTGAGAAATATTTTTTCTATTTAGCTCCCCTTAGTTGGAATAAATTACATTAACTGCAAGAAATAAAACGTCCCTTAATTTTTTTTTTGATTTAGTATTGATCTGACTGCACAGCCAGCACCATCTTCCGACACCCTCCCAGCCCATCAACCACCTTCCCCAGGACTTTCCTCCACCAGTTGCCCCGAACCAGTGATCTGGTGGGTAGGTGCCATGGTTGGTGGTGCAGGCCTAAAAGGGTGCTGGTTCATTCTGCCTGCTCTGTGTGTGTGTGTGTGTGTGTGTGTGTGTGTGTGTGTGTGTGTGTGTGTGTGTGTTTTTTTTTTTTTTTTTCCCCTACCTCTTTTTTTCTTCCCAGTAGGGGCCGGTGACCTCCCTTCCCCCTGTTGCCTGTCTGCTGTGCTGCCAGGTGACAGGCAGGTTGTGGAATGTGGGACACCTCCCCTCTCCGATAGAGGAGAGCTGTCCAGGGCACGCTTGATCTTTCCTCTCCCTAGCTGGTTCTCAAGCGGACAGAGTTAATTCCTGAACCTTGTTGCTGGCATAGAGAGCTGTAGCACTACTACTATGCTACTGGTCTGACAGTTCCACAAATGTATTTATTTATTTATTATTTATGCGCCCTGTGCTGACCAGCCCCCTTTTACTGGTCCTCCCCAGCCCCATCACCCCGACGTTCACCCTGACTCACCTCAGTGGTATGGAGGTACCCAGCTGGCCAGGTGCAGAGCCTGCGGGGGGGTCGGCACTGTTTTCCACCTGTTTTCTCCTGTCCCTGGTTGCGACTGTGCATGCACTTGTGGAGGCATGTGCACGTCGCAGACCTGCAACACCCTCCCACTGCATGCTGCACCCCAACCTTCACCAGACCTCCACCCAGTGGCTGCTGTGCAGTGGGAGTGACAGTGACGCTCCCTGGGAGAGAAGAGCTGCCTCCCGGCTGCTTGATCCAGCTCCGTCCCCCCCCCCCCCATCGACCTTGCTCGTTCCCAAACCCGGGTCGCCGGCGTAGCATGAGGTGTGGCATCCAGTGTCTCAACCCACTGCACCACCGGGCCGGCAAATTTTTAAAAGCAAATAGCAGACTACCTAGTAATAACTAGATAATTATATAATGCTAATTACTGTATATTCATGCTAACAGCTACTGCCGAAGCTCACATTTTTTCATTGTTTAATTGACATTATGTTGCTTTTATCATTCATATATAATGTAGTGTTCTATATTGTTTTATTTATAATTTAGAAAGATGTGTAATGGTATATGTGACTTGTAACAGTATGTATGATTATTTACTTTCCCTGCCTGCTTCCTCTGAAACTCCCATGAAAAATAGATGTCACCTCACTAAGTATTCCTGGTGTGCAAAACTTTTAAACATTTTGCGCTGGCAGAAAGCTCAAACAAAACACATTGGCCCGGATATTCAAACTGCGCCATTCTGAGGCGCAAGCCCTTGCGCTGCTCAAAATAGTTGCGCAGGGGTGTGGCCAGGGTGATATTCAAAGGAGTTCCGCTATTGAGCAACTCCTTTGAATATCACCCCCCAGCCACAGCCACTGTGCATGGCGCAGTGGAACTTGCGCCACTGCAAGTTGTCAGAGTGGAGCATTCAACTTGCGGTGGCGCAAGTACCATTGCGCCATGCGCAAATTTCCGATATTCAAAAGGTGACATGCAAATGGGGCCATAATTCATGCAAGGCGCAGGGGGGGCTATTTGCATCTGATTATGGCCCCATTTGCATGCCATTAGCATGTAGGTGCGCCGATCCCCGAGGACTTGGGCCTGGCCGCCCTGCCAGGCAGCAGCCGTCGCGGACCGACGCACCCTGCAGCCCGATCGCGGGCAGAACGTGAAAAGAACCCCCCCCAAACATCTCCCTAATGCCCGATCGCAGGCAGAATGTATGATGATACCCCCTCCAAATTTCCCTAATGCCGATCGCGGGCAGAATGTATAATTGACAACCCCCGTGCCCGATCGTGGGCAGAATGTAATGAGAACCCCCAACGAATATCTCCCTGGTGGTCCAGTGGACCGTAATGCCCGATTGCGGGCAGAATGTACAGTAACCCCTCCCCAAACATCTCCCTGGTGTCTAGTGTCCCCCACCCCACCCACCGAAGCCCACCACCGCTTCCCCCCGCAGCCGGGCGGGTGGCAGCATCCCACCCGCCTGCCGCTGCCTGCCGATCGACTCTCGGTAGGGCTGCACGCCATTGGTGCAGAGCTAGAGCCAATGGGCGGCAGCCCATACCGCATATGACAGTCCAGATTTGTGGAATGAACCATCAGTCGGAAGTCAGTCGGTGGGCGGCGGGGCGGCAGGCGGTGGATGCTGCTGCCCGCCGCTGCTGGGGGCGGGGTGGGACTTCGTGGGTGGGTGGGTGGGGGGACAATAGACACCAGGGAGATGTTTGAGGGGGGGTTGTCACTGTACATTCTGTCCGCGATCGGGCATTACGGTCCACTGGACCACCAGGGAGATATTCGGGTTGGGGTTCTGTATTACATTCCTGCCCGCGATCGGACACGGGGGTTGTCAATATACATTCCTGCCCGCGATCGGGCATTAGGGAGATGTTTGGGGGTTCTTTTCACGCCTGCCCGCGATCGGGCATTACGGTCCACTGGACCACCAGGGATGTGAACGGGAGGGGGGCACATTGATGCCCGCATCGGGCTGGTGGGGGCACAGGGACTGAGTTGGGGGCCAGCCACGGGTGGCAGCTGCTGTGTTGCGCCTGCAATACAGCAGCTCACCTGTGGGTGGCCCTCAACAAGCCTTTTTTTTGGGCTCAAAGTTGTGCAGGCGCGAGGTTGGGTTGCGCCTGTGACTTTCTGCACAGCCCGACTGAATATCGGGCTGTGCAGTTTATGCATGGTTCCTCCCCCTCCTGTTGAGCATGCATTCATTTGCATTGCGCTGTTGCTCAGCCTGTTTTCAGTGGCGTAACTGCCTCCTGCTGAATATCGCAGAATCGCGCAATGTAGGACTTGAGCATGCGCAACTCTGTTGCGCATGGCGCAACCCTTTTGAATATCCCACCCTTTGTGTCTGCAGAAGATTACGCACTCTGCATTGGCAAAATGCTCATGCAAAGTTTTTTTCATTGGCAAACTAAACTGCGTCATATAAATTGTCTCAATGTGTGAAGCTCGCATACGAATCACAAAAATGGCTGCTATAACAGATGATGGACAAAAACAAGAAATGTGACACAAATTGCCTTCTTTTATTATTCTGAATTAGCCTGGCTCCAGGAGAACTTGGAAAAAGCCAAGTGAGTCTTACAAAAAATATCCGAACCTTGGAAAAAATGAAGCATACGATGCAGAGGGTTGATACGGTCCTTGAGGAGAAAAATTCCCTAAAACATACCTCTGACACCTGGTCTAGAAGGCAAATCGCTATAGAATTGTTTTTATTCTTATGTAGCACCAATTGATTTTTGAATAGGCAAGCAGGTAGAACATATTTAGCTGCTAGGTGCAGGGGTTTTTATAGCAGAAGCCAATTAAAGGGGAACTGTCAACAAGATTTCTTAATGTCTGAAAGCCCATAAAAAGCTAATTTGATTGAGCCATTGTGTTGATCTTTGAGTGTTTGCAGTCCAGAGTTATTCATATTTAAATCACCCTATAATTAAGAGCTGGTGGCAGCCATATGTTTTGGGCTCCTGACAGGAAATGATGTCACCGAGGGTCTAGGTCCTCCTTTGACTGTATTTAATCCAACAGGTTAAATAGGGAAATCAACTGTTTTATTAAGTGTGTTTTAAGGTGTTATTACAATAGATGTATAGAAAGTGTTGTAAATTACAACAGTTTCTACATCTATGATAATTGTTCTGTATGTGCATTGAAACTAGTGAGTTATCACCTTTACATTTCAAACTGTTAGTAAAAATAATCCATCTTCAGATTAAGAATTTCTTTAATCTCTAGGGCCTGGCTATACTGTCAGTGCCATCTGATCATCAAAACCTACACATCTCAAGGCTAAGGCTGGCTCTGTGGTGCCAACAGGTATTGGGGCCCCATATCAGGATTTCTAAACCCTGGCTGTTTTCATGTCAGTGCAGATTTCTGGGACTGCCACAGCACCAACTTCTGTCTTTTTACATTCCCTCTCTTGCAGCCTTTTCTCTTACAATTTCAGGTGTGAACTCAGGTCTATAAGATGCAAATGTGGCTATATACCTAGTGGCCTGGCATCATTGGGCCAGCCTTGAATTGTGTAGTTTTTGATTATCAGCTGGCAGTACAGCTGTGAACAAGCTTCGTTTCTCCAGCAGAGTGGGTTTTGAGCATGTGTTAAGATTCTGAAAATATGCTGTTCTAGGGATGTGGATATATTCTTATCTACACTTGTTGGCATGTCCTTTTCCCCTTTAAATCTTGCTGCAAGGTCTTCAAGCTGGCTCCTCCCACCCACCCAGGTGGTATAACCTCGGCTCCTCCCCATGACGCCAGATCTTCCTTTCCGCTGGAAGATTCAGATTGCCTCCTCTTTGCTCATGCTTTTTGTAGGCCCTGGCTTCAAAACCTTCAGTTCTTCTGAAACTTAGGCTCATTTGAGCTAGCGACTGTGCCCTTTGTTATTTGGTCATGGAAGATAAATCTTCCCCCGAATTTCACCGGTGCCTATGTGGTCAAAAAAATGTCGCGCACCGATCCGAATTCCGCGTGCCTCTACTGCCTAGGTGTCTGCCATGACACCCAGACTTGAGATGTGTCTTGGGTTCCACCTTAATGTCCTCAACGATCATCTTGCATGCCTTAAGTTGGGAAGGCCCGAGAAATGGAATCCTGTGGTGAAATCCAAAGAAGCCCGGTGGGCGTTCTTCGCAGCTTCGGGATCCGCTGAGCAGCTGGAACACATGCGGGCCTTCTAAGAAGAAGCAGCATGGTCCGCACAATCCTCTTCTCGGTCATTTTTTGTTCCCTTCAACCTGGGCTCCAAGTTTTTGGGTTCCTTTCGAGAGCTGTGTCAGTACCTCCCCACTAAAGGCAAGGGACCTGCGAGCTCACATTCCTCTCGGTCCTGTAAAAGGGAAAAGGATCTGAACTCTTCTTCGTCTCGGCGTAGATGCTCTTGGGATCGTGAGCGATCTCAGTCCCAGGAGCCGGCAGTATCGACTTCAGTTGAAATTGCTTCCTTGGACACTGGCTTCTCTGGGGTCTCGATCAACGAAGTTGAGATCGTTCTTAATCCCGTTGACCTGTTGTCGCCCGACGAGGCTGACAACTCTTTGACAAGGACTCCGGTCCTGCCTCTTCCTGATGAGGAGACCCAGCCAGCTGGGAATCCCATCGAGGAACCTGTCCCTGATCCGGGTAAATCACCGGTTCACCCGGTGTTTCCCGAGCGACCGAATCGGCCAGTCTGATCGAGGTTGACATCTAGGACCCCCTCGACTGACAGGCTGAGGAAGGCGCATAAGCGCTGTAAAATGAGGCGACGCCATCGATCATCTTCATCCTCCTCAGATGCGGGGCGACTTCGGCGGAAACTCTGTTGATGCTACGAAGATTTGATGTGGAAGCAGCTGATTCTGTCTGGACAGAAGCCAGCCACGGTTTCTACTCCGGCCATTACTTGGCTTTCGTCTCCTAGGCTGAAGCAGACTCCTTTGGAACCGGTCATATCAGTTCCCCCGCCTGCCGGTTCATCCAAAATTGGTCTCTCCGCCGACTGTGGTGGAGCTGCCGCCTAAACAGCCTTTGGGAGGGGCTCCTACAAAGGATTCTCAGATGGTTCCGGGACTCCATGTAGGTTATCAGTCACCCTTACACCTGATCGCTCACGCGTGTTGAAGGGGACCTTGGTGGCCGACCGATCTATCCGGATTCTTTGGATACGAAGACACCGACTCTCTACTCTCACCGCAGGATTTGCTGAGTCTGTCGGAAGGAGGAGGGCCTTGCCTTTTCAAGGATTTCTACTTTATCTGCAAGTTTAAAGGTCTGTATGCTGTATGGGGGGAATTGCCTAGGTATAGGTACTGGTAGCTTGAGAAACTGTAGAGCCACTGGGTTGGTAATTTGGCCTAGAAAAGACTGCTGTGATGATGGGGAAGGGACCGCATATCACTAGAGCAGGTATCTTTGGGCGGGTGGTTGGGTGTGGTACGGCCATGATACTGGACTGGGCTTGGAAGTTTGGGGGATGCCCAGTGTGCTACCAGCTGGCACAGCTTAAGGAGAAGGTAGAGGGGATCCGAAGGCAGCTTGGGGGGGAGGATTGGAGAGGTAGGAGGCAAGCGGTCACCTACATGGAAGCACTAGGTGCTGGGGCCTCCCAAGCTGGGGGAGGAGTGAGGAGTGGTGCTCATACTAGCAGAGGAGGAAGGGGCATACAGGACCTCTGGGACCCTGGCAGATGGAGCCCAAAAGGTGGAAATTTTCACAGCAGTGGGTGTCAAGGAAACTGAGAGAGGCAGTAGGGATGGGGGCACTGGGGAATGGGCTAAGGCTCACAAATCATTTTAAACCTCTATGCCCATTGGTAGAAGAGGGGTGTGTGGGGGAGGAAGAGGAGGAGGATGATGATGATGCTGCTGCTGATGTAGCTGGGGCAGGGACGGATAGAACAGGTGTAGAGGGCAAGTGTCAAGGGGACAATAGAGGGGGTCCCGGACAGGATGGGGGAAGAGGGGTAGGAGGGGAGAAGAAAAAGAAGGATTAGGGGAACAAGGAGGAGGAGGCTGATGGTATGGAACAGGGGAGCATGACAGACATAAATGGGATGATAGCAAGCAGAAAGCCAAACAGGCAAACGGATAGGACGGATGGATTAGTAAGGATTGGGGAAAGAGATACAGAGAAAGATACTCGGGTGGAGGGGATAAAGAAGGTTAGGACACTGGTAGAGGAGGTGACCAGGGACAATAGTGAAGGGACTACCTTCAACACCCAGATTGTGGGAAGTATGAGGAGCCAGTTGAGGGGACAATCCGGACGAAGGGATGAGGAAGGGCATGGAAGGAAGGGGAACCAGAGGGGTGAACAGGAAGGCAAGGGGGAAGTTAGAATACTGCTATTGGGGGACTCCATGATCAGAGGCATACAGTGGGAGGGGCAGGAGGAGGGTAAAAGCTGTCTGATCAGAACCAAATGCCACCCAGGCCTGACAGTGCACAAGGCCAAGCATGAGTTGTATTCACTGGCAAGGGAATGCTGGAGGACCCCAAACATTCTAGTGCACTTGGGGACATATGACATAAATGGTAATAGTGAACTAGAAATTCAGGCAAGGTTCTGGAAGTTGGCCAGGGTATGCCTTCCCGTAGGCTGTAAGATCTCCTTTTCAGAAATCCTGCTGGTGCCAAGTGCTAGTGGGGAAAACAAGATGAAGATTAGGGAGATAGATCAGTGGCTTAGGGAGTGGTGTGGGGAATTGGGATATGGCCTGGTGGGGGACTTGGGGGAGACCTGGGAGGATAAGGGGCTGTATGCTAGGGACAGGCTCCACCTTAATTTGGAGGGGAAGGAAATCCTAAAGCTCAGACTAGCTGGGTTCATCAGCGAAAGGTGCGGTTTAAACTTGTGAAGGGGGGGTCAAAAAAGGGGCAGCGCCAGCAGATACGATAAATGAGGGACATGGTCTCCACTCCTCTAGGGGGCTAGGGAGATATGGAACTGGGTCAGGAGGTAGGGTGCAGGAGCTGAGAAATGGGAGCTCAAGGGGGAGAAAGGAGAGGAGGAAAAGGGTGAGAGTGGTCCTCATAAATGCCAGGAGCTTAGGAAATAAAATGCCTGAGCTCCAGGCAATGCTAGTTGAGGGGGAGGTAGATGTGGCAGCAGTCACTGAGACCTTGGCCACTCCAAGACACAGAGTGGGACCGAAATCTGGAGGGCTACACTATGTTCAGAAAAGATGGGGGGGAGGGATGGGGTGGTGGTGTAGCATTGTTAGTCAGAAATGACATGGGTTGTAAAGGTCGGAGTGGTATACAGACCACCGGCACTGGCGGAGGTCCTAGAAGAAAGTTTGGTGGCAAATCTTGAGGGACACTGTAGATTAGGAAAGGGAAGGGTAATAGTAATGGGGGACCTCAGCATGCCAGGAACAGACTGGGGGACTATGACATCACCAGCAGCCAGAGAGCAGAGGCTGCTGGATGTCTTTCAGGATACGTTTCTGACACAACAGGTGGGTGAGCCAACTAGGGATGCCCGGACACTGGACATGGTCCTCGCGGACAGTGATCAGATTAGGGGCCTAGAGGTGAGGGACCCATTGGCTGGGAGTGATCACGCCACAGTCTGGTTCTTCCTGGACCTGGGGGGAGGAGGAAAGCCGAACAAGGACGGTAGTAACCGAATTTAGTGGTGCAGACTTCAGGGAGATGGGAAGGATTCTTAAAGATCATCTAGACAAGATAAGGCCAGATATGGATGCTGAAAGCAGGTGGGGGATCATTAGGAGGGGAATACAGGAGGTTACCAGATTTTGCGCAAGGGAAAGGTGTAAGTTCGATAAGGCCAGAAAACCCTGCTGGTGGACCCGGGAGGTACAGGAGGTGGTGAGGGAAAAGAAAGCGGCCTATAGGCGCTTCAAATGGTCAAGGAGTGAAAGGGATCAGGAGGAATATGAGCTGACAGCCGAGAGTCGCTAGGGTGGTGAGAGCAGCTAAGGCAAAAAAGGAGCAGTCCTTGGCCAGTCTGATCTGGAGGGGTAACAAGGGGTTCTTTAGATACATAGGGGGAAAAAAGGAAAGTATGGGGGGCAGATCAGCAAGATAAGGGTAGGGAATGGTTGGGCACAGGCGGTGGGGGAACAGGCAGAAGTCCTAAATGAGTACTTTGCTTCAGTTTATACCGGGGTGGGATGGAGGGGCTATGTCTCTGAGAGGGAGCGGGGCAAAACCAGGCAAAGGTGAGACCGGGAGACCAAGGGCTCCTGATGGGTCTGAGGAAAGGCGTGGCCGCCCAGACAGGCTGGGGCCCAGCAGTGCATGGTGAAAAGGGGAGGACGAGGCTGAAATACCAGTAGAGAGTGTAAGGGAAGATCTCGGGTCCCTTCGGATGGAGATAGCACCTGGGCCAGATGAGATGCATGCCAGGGTGCTGAGGGAACTGGCAGATGTCCTGGCAGTCCCTCTAGCGGAGCTTTTCAACATCTCTCTGAGGACTGGGTGGGTGCCCCAAGACTGGCGGGTGGCCCATGTCACTCCAATCCACAAGGGGGGGGATCAAGAGAGGAGGCTGGAAATTACAGGCCCATTAGCCTGACATTGGTGGTCGGCAGGGTGATGGAGGGTATTGTCAAGGAAAGGCTAGGGAGGTTACTGGAGCAAACTGGGTACTTGGACGATAGGCAGCATGGCTTTGTCACGGGAAGATCATGCCAGACAAATCTTGAGTTCTATGACTGGGTGACGAGGGCCCTGGACCAGGGTAGGCCAGTGGACGTCCTCTTTCTGGATTTTTAGCAAGGCGTTTGATTTGGTACCCCACAGTGGCCTGCTGGCTAAGCTGAAGGAAATGGGGGTAGGGAGACGGTTGCTAAGATGGATAGGAAATTGACTCTCTGAGTGTACTCAGAAGGTGGTTGTTGGAGGGTTAGCCTCATCCCCAAGGTGGGTTACTAGTGGGGTTCCCCAGGGGTCAGTGCTGGGGCCACTCTGTTCAACGCCTATATCTCAAGCATCAGGAGGGGGATCAGGAGTGAAATGAGTCTCTTTGCAGATGACTCAAAGCTAGGTGCAGTGGTGGATGGGGAGGGTGGCCTTGCAGGAGAACCTGGAGGCTCTGGAAAGGTGGTCTGGAAAATGAAAACTAAAATTCACTGTGGGGAAGTGCAAGGTTCTGCAACCGGGAGTTGGACATCCAGGCCAGGGGTATACCCTGGGAGGAGACATGATTCAAGTCACGGAGGGTGAGAGGGACCTAGGGGTAGTGGTAGATGTCAAAATAAACAACTCGGAGACCTGTAGGAGGGCAGCGGCAAGGGCAAATAGGATGCTGGGATACATCGCCTGGGGGATTGCCTCCAGAAAAGCGGACATGATCCTTCTACTGTACAACTGCTTGGTTAGGCCACACCTTGAGTATTGTGTACAGTTTTGGAGACCACATTAAATGAGGGGCATTACACTCCTAGAGAGGGTCCAAAGGAGGGCAACTAAAATGATCTGGGGCCTGGAGGAGAGAACCTATGAGGAGAGGCTCAAGGTGCTCGGCATGAACACCCTGGAGGAGAGGAGGGATGGGGGGACATGATAGAGGTCTTTAAGTACATGAAAGGGATCAATAAAGGAGGCCCAGTCAGGGTGCACCAAAGGAAGGAGGGTGGGGCAACAAGAGGTCACGGGTGTAAGCTGGAAGGGGGCAGGCTCAGAGGGGAGAGGAGGAGATGTTATTTCACTGAAAGGGTGGTGGAGCCATGGAATGCACTGCCCAAGGAGCTGGTAGAGATGGAGACTGTGGATGGGTTTAAAAGGGGATGGGACAGGTACAGGGGGGAGAGTAAATCTGACCATGCACAGTACAGGTGGAACATCTGGGACTGGGGACAGTATAACCCTAGGGGGAGGGGGACACAAAAATTGGCCCTCAGTGCGGGTGCTGAAAATCGAGCAGACTCGAGAGACCGTTAGGCCTATTCTGCTGGCACTTTAGTATGTTAGAAAGTGCTACATCTCCAAATGGAAAAGGTTTTCCGTTTGGTGCCAGGGCAAGGACCTGGACCCTCTGTCCTGTTCTATCCTGTGGTGAGCATTTTAGACTACCTTTGATCTCTGTCTCGAAGGGGTCTTCAACCCCTAAGGTGCACCTGACAGCCATCTCTGCTTACCGGGCACGGGCTGGTCAGCAGACGGTGGCACAGAAGAAGGTGGTCTGATGCTTTTTCAAAGGCCTCGATCACATAGCCCCTCCGGTGCGTGAACCTCCACCTCCGTGGGATTTACTGCTGCTTTTGGCAAAGCTCATGGGCAGGCCATTCAAACCAATGCACAAGTGTGAGATGTCACTCTTGTCATGGAAGACGGCCTTCCTGGTGTCTATCATGTCCGTGAGAAGGACTGGGAAACTCCAGGCACTTTCGGTGGAGTCTTCTTATCTGGTCTTCCACAGGGCCAAGGTTGTCCTGCGTCCCCACCTGAAATTCCTCCCGAAGGTGGTGTCAGTTTCACCTTAATCAGGTGTTGGCTCTGCCGGTGTTCTACCTGAACTACATCTCAGATGCCGAGCACAGGCTCCATACTCTGAACCTGAGACGTGCTCTCTTCTGTTATAAGGAGAGGACAGCGGAAGTTCGGGGAGAGGTTCACCAGTTGTTTGTCACCTATGCTGAAGCCGCACCTGGTAGGCCTGCAGCAAAGCAGACGATTGGCAGATGGATTACATCATGCATTGATCTCTGCCATAGGTTGGCGGGCAAGGAGCTTCCCAGAGGGATAAGAGCTCATTCTACCCACCATACCGCTGCTTCCAGGGATATCCCTACCCAGGAAATCTGCAGGGCTGCTACCTGGAAGACCGCAGACACCTTCATCACCCATTACCACATCAACCTTGAGTCATGCCGGGATGCTGGTTTTGGCGCCTCAGTTCTTCAGTCTCTGTTCTCTAGGTAGGGGGTGTGCGTCTTGCCTCCCTCCTCCTGGAGAACTGCTAGGAGTCTGCCAACAAGTGTGGATAAGAACATATCCACATCCCTAGAAAAACCTGTTACTCACCTGTAACAGTAGTTTTAGGAGTGGCATATGTTGTTCATCCACACTGAACCACCCAACCTCCCCGGCTGCAATGCACAACCTGGCTTCCAGCGGGCTAAGATCTGGCATCATGGGGTGGAGCAGAGGGTTATACCACCCAGGTGGGTGGGAGGAGCCAGCTTGAAGACCTTCCGGCAAGATTTAAAGGGGAAAGAGACATGCCAACAAGTGTGGATGAAGAACATATACCACTCCTAGAACTACTGTTTCAGGTGAGTAACCCATTTTTTTTTTTTAATCCAGATTTGACTTGAAAAAGAAATGGGACACAATGACTTGTTTGTTAATTGCAAAAACATATAGATGGACAATATTGTTAATAGTAGTAGTAATGATTTTATTAATAAATGAATAAATAATCCACACCCGAGTGTTAAAGCAGGGGTACCTCGAGCTACTAAAGACGCACCTAAGCCGCCTGGACTGGACACCAATAGACTCCGCCATTGATGTAAACGAAGCCTTAGACCTTTTCATCAGTCACTTCACTGCGGCCTGCAATATCTTTGCACCTCTCAAAAAGCTGAAGGTCAGGAGCAGAGCTAACCCTTGGATAACCCCTGATCTAATCACTTAACTCAAACATAGCGACCATCTCTGGCACTGTGCCCGTGCAACATCCAAACCTGGGGATATTCATAAATATAAAGCTGCCAGAAATTAGTGTACGCGGGCAGTTAAGAGTGCCAAAAGCGAGTACTTCAAGGAAGCTCTCTCCAACTCCTGGGGTGATGGGAAAAACATTTTGGAGTAACTTGAATGACCTTACAGGCAAGGACCTTAAGTCACCACCCACCATGCTCAACATAAATGGAACACCAACATCTGACCTGTACACAATCACCAACACCTTTAACAATGCATTCTCCAACTTGGATAGTGTCCTCCCTTCTAATTTCTTCTATGCCCCCTTTGGTAGTAACCCTCCTGCCACTGCTCCTCTCCTACATCCTGCCCCACAATTCTACTTCAAGGAGATCCCAGTGCATGAAGCCAGAACCTATATTTGGAAGGCCATTCGCAACGCAGGCTACAGCGGTGACTCCCTTGACCTGAAGTTCGTTAGCGCTTGTCCTTGAAGAAGTCCTTGAATCCCTGACAAAGATCCTCAACCTGTCACTAAGGATGTCCCAGTTCCCATCTCGCTGGAAACAGGCGACCATCACACCAGTACACAAAAGTGGAGACAAATCACTGCATTCCAACTACAGACCTATCTCCATCCTCCCTCCATTGTCTAAGGCCCTGGAGCGCATCGCCTCAGACCAGCTAGTCGAGTACCTGGAAAAATACGACATCCAGTGTCCTGAGCAACATGGTTTCATCGACCTTACAAAAGTCTTTGATACTGTGAACCACCCACTCCTACTCAAGCAATTATCAAACATTGGGCTCTCCAATGAAGTGCTGCTCTGGTTTTCAAGCTACGTTGGGGAGAGGGTCCAGCAGGTTAGGATTGCCGGTGTCACCTTGGAAGAAAGGCCAGTCCTTTCAGGGGTCCCAGAGGGTCCATCCTGGGGCCACTACTCTTCAGCGTCTTCCTCAACGACCTTCCCAGTGTCTGCCACCAGAAATTACTGCTCTACGCCGATGCCGCAGTCTTGTTCACCATCCACCAAAACGCAGAGCTCCTCGAGAAACAATTACAGCTTGAATTCATGCGCATCGAAGAATGGTTCAAGTCACACAAACTGGTCATAAACTACAGGAAAACTAAGGTTATGACCTTCTACAACACCAGGAGTAAGTACAAATCCTGTGACATCACCATCCTAAACCAAACAGGGACCTTACTTTAACACGTTCCTGATTTTAAATACCTAGATGTCACATTGGACAGCTCACTCTCCTACCATCGGCACATAGACTCTGTCGCCAAAGCCACCAACATCCATATAGGCCTGCTTTACAGGCACAAACACTGCATGACTCCTGACACACTCTGATTGGCTGTCAACAGCTCTGTCACCTCCATCATTGATTATGGGCTAGCAATCTATGGCTCTGCCTCCGCAGAATTACAGTTGCACTCTGCAAAGCATGCAGGCTGCTAACTGGGGCTGACTGACTTGCACACACATGTGGCCTGTACACTCGGGCAGGATGGCTTCCTCTCATCAGCTGGATACAGTATCAGACCTGCCTCTTAGCCGAAAAAGTCATCTGAAAAGCTCCTCATTGACCACCACAGCACCCAGCGAACTAGAAGTTCACAACAAACAACTTTCCTTGTCCCCAGGTGCCGGACTACCATGGGCCAGATGGCCTTTGCCCACAGGGCACCACAGTGGTACAGTACTCTCAACAAAGAAACTCTTACTGCTGCTGCTCTTGGCCCTTTTAAGAGACAACTCCGACTTCATCTCATTTCAACTAGTCATTGTGACTGCCTCGCCTAATCAAGGGCCCACCGCTCACTGCCCTTCACTTAAGTCTTGACAGCTACCTCTCTCCGCCTTGCCCCCTTCTACCTGCCCCCACCTACCCACCTCCTTGTCCTCTCCTTTCCCTCCCCTGGGCATTTCCTGACTTTTATCCCTCCCACCCTCCCTTTAGAGCTCTTACCCTCACCTTTATCCTCCAACAAAGGCCTTCCTGCCTGCATACCCCCCCACCTGCAGCGCTTATTTTATAAGATTGCCCTTGGCTGGTATGTCATGCTACCTAACATTTGGCACATTTTGAATTACTGGAATTTCCTAAGCCTGAGTCTCTTGCTTCTTTTTATTGTGTAACTATGTATTGTTATGTCAACCTTTGTATGTATGTATACCCCCATTCCTTCGATGTGGAACCTTTGTAAACGAGCAGTTCCTGCTCAAAGGTATTTGTAATCCTAGATTTCAATAAAGTAAAAATAAAACATGGAAAAATAACCCATTGAGTATAAAATTATGCTCATTTACAAGGGTCTTCATATAAAAAGGAAATAAAAGTTTCCAGTTACATACAAAATGTTAGTTAATATCATAAGTAAGTACACTAACTGCTGAACACACATGAAATACATCCTACTTCAATATTCCAATACGGTCAATATATGCATAACCTGAAATGCATTATTAAAGTATAGAATAATAAAAAGGTGGGTGTGTGTAACAATAATTTTACACAAACCAGAGGTGTGGGATGCAGCATAAACCCAGAGGGGTTTATAAAAGCATCACACACCAAGTGTGCATGTAAAATTCTGTTTTTTATACGCATGCACGCACACACACACACACTATTTAATTAAATTAATGGTGATATTTTTTCCCTCAGCACAGTTCTGTTAGTGCAGCACTTCTGTCAGAGTTAGACGGACAGACAGACACACACACACACTGCATAGCTGTCCTTTTTTTTTTTTTTTTTTAAACAGTACAGTGGTAACGACATTCTGGAAAGTCACGGTACGTCAGCATTGCTGCATAGTGTAAGACGCGCTTGAAGGGAATGAGCGGCAGGATCAACCAGATTGAGTTTTTTCATTTTCAAGGCAGGATTAACTAGATAGATATTTAAAATTATTAAAAAAATCTTTCTTATCTTAACAGTGATTTGCAAAGCTCGAGTGCTTGATAATGGAGCCGCCATGTTGGGCAAGATGTTCAGCCCGCCCACAGTGAAACTACACGCCAGTTAGCTTTCTGTGGTGATGCTTGATTGACAGGTGTTGATTACAACCTCCTGGTTGTAACCACAAATATCACCTGGGAGGTTGTAACTGGAGATTGAAGGTGTGTCTATCTGTATGTAAAGAATTATCACTATTAATTAAAGAGTATTTTATTTCTTTTGGTGAAGTGAAAATTATAAGTTTCTTACTGAAATACTTTGGATGGAATGGGCTTTTCTACAATAACAATGACAGAATACTATTGGATTGTTAGAAGGCAGTATAGCACGGCGGTTAAGGGTACTGAGCTACAAACCTGTACAGACATGAACACAGCCAGGGTTTAGAAATCCTGATATGGGGCTCCAGTACCTGTTGGCACCACAGAGCCAGCCTTGAGATGAATAGTTTTTGATGATCAGATGTCACTGGCAGTATAGCCTAGAGAGTAAAGCAATTCTGAAGATGTATTATTTTTACTAACAGTTTGAAATGTAAAGGTGATAACTCACTAGTTTTGATGCACATACAAAACAATTCTTATAGATGTAGGAAGTGTTATAACACCTTAAAACACACTTATAAAACAATTGATTTCCTATTTAACCTGTTGGATTAAATACAGTTAAAGGAGAACCTAGACCCTCAATGACATCATTTCCTGTTGGGAGCTCAAAACGTGGCTGCCACCAGCCCTTAATTACAGGGTGATTTACATATGAATAACTCTGGACTGCAAACACTCACAGATCAACACAATGGCTCAGTCAAATTAGCTTTTTATGGTCTTTCAGACATTAAGAAATCCTGTTAATGACAGTTCCCCTTTAAAATGCGGTAAAACAGGCACAATTTAAGTTCCTTAAATTTCTGTTGAAAATTGATATTTCCTTGCTGACAGTTACTGAAGGAAGAAACAAAGATTGTGAAGAAATGTCACACTGACAAGAGCCAGTAGAGCTTAGCTTTCTCTGGCTAACACACTGGAACTGAATTCCACCTTGACAGTGGAATGCTGTGTGAGGCAGGGTTCTGTAGTGATGTCACAGCTTTTTGAGTGTGTTTAGCTCCCTGTTTGGATGAGGTAATTAAACAACAGTTATGGCTAACCCAGTGACAGACAGTGTGGAATTACACAGAAAGTGGGGTTGTCCCAGTGGTATGTTGTGCTGTCACCTTGAAGACCCGATTTTACATTTGAGATCTGGAATCCCACAGTGAGGTTGGTTGGAGGCTGAGCTCATTGCAGAAGTGAGGCACTCAACTACTGGGCAGCAAGAGTGCAGGGCATTCAACAGTTGCACTACCCCCTGCCATATCTACTATGGAGGCAGCCGTGGTGCTGCTGATAGTTGTGTTGGCGATTAGTGGGGAATGGGACACAAATCAAGGTGTGTGTGTGGTGGGGGGGGGAACGACAAAGTAATTAAACAAAAAAAAGTTTTAAAGGTTACGGGATCAATGGGTGAAGCATAGTCCTTTGAAAACTTAGGATGTGACTGTGTTGATGATGTCTACTTTCTTACCTAGGAAATCGAAATTCCCTGAAAATCCACCAGAAGATGCTTCTGCTAATGTTGGACAAGGTACACACAGGTTTTTTTTTTTTTGTTTTGTTTTTTTTTTTAAGTCTCTGCTCTGACATCTGCTAGAATTTAATGGAAACCTGCTGTGAACTGCTATGACCTGTTATTTAAAGCACTTAACCTGCAACTGATAGTTGACAACGTAATGCACTGCTCAAATCACTGCCTCATTTTTATCACTGTTCCTTCCTAAAGTGTTCTTGTCTACTGTTACCATGCTCTCATACACTATATCTACTCAGCTGCTATTGTCAACATAAATGGACATTGTATCAATATAAAGCTGTACACTCTGCTTGTGTGTCTGAATAGTTATACTCACTGTATCATATGCTATTATATTGTATGTTTATGCCCTTGTTAACTTGTATCCACTGCTGTACCCATTTTCCCCACCCCCAGTACTTATGTATCATTTGTCATTATAATATATGTCTAGAATATTGTTACCTTGTATTCTCTACTGTACCGACCCATTTCCCTTCCCCCAGGATGCATCTGGAAATTATCAAATAGCTCAGTATGTCTTCCTGGTGAAACTCTTAAGTAAAGTAAGTAATATTTTATTTATGTATGACGCCCAATCCCGGAGGCTCTGGGTGCCATTACAGATATTAAAAGCAGGGTTCACAGGCAACATACAGACATACATAAATTAAATGAATTCAATAATATTTAAACTCAACTAAAACTTTTTGAGAATGCTTTCATAAAAAGATTGGTCTTCAGGCTCCTTTTAAATGTTTCCACTGATGGGGACTCCCTGAAAGAATTTGGTAATGAGTTCCAGAGGGCCAGGCTAGCCACCTCAAAGGCGCAATCTTCAGAGGTTTTCAGCCTGGCCCTTGGTGGAGGAACAGAGGGAACATACCGGGATGGCTGGAGTAAGGAGGTCAGATGGGTAACCAGGGCCTGAGTCTTACAGAGCTTTATAGGTGAGCAAGCCCACCTTGAAGACAACCCTCCACCTGACAGGCAACCAGTGCAGATCTTGCAGGACCGAGGTTACATGACATGACAGGACTTGGGCAGGCCTGTTGGCAACCAGGCCACGCGTTCTGCACCAGCTGCAGTCGGCAGAGGATCCCTCCACTGACCCCGAAGTGTAGAGTGTTACAGTAGTCCAGCCTGGAAGTCACAAAGGCATATACCGGTGAGGGCAGGTCTTCTGGTGGAATCAAGGGTTTCATTTGGGCGATATTCCTTAATTGGTAGAAACCACTTCGGACCACAGACGACACCTGAGCTACAAGTGTCAGCCTGTCATCAAGGATGACGCCCACATTTTTCACCTTGGGGGATGCCAAATTCTGTATTTTCTGAGCAGTTCCTCTTTGCCCTAAGTAGTTGCCCATAGAGTATTGACTCATGTGTTTTTTTTTTTGTTTTTTTTTTTGGTGAAAGCTATCTGCTCCTGAGTAATGCATTTTTATCTGTGGGCTTCTGGCATAGTTTTGTGGCTAATTTATTTTCATGTTCATAGATCATGAGATCCAGAAAAGGGATCTCTGTCTCAGTCATATTCATGACAAAAATAAGGTGATCTGTTTTCTCATTTAATTATATATGAAAGTTTTCTAGCTGTTCCTTATTTCCTTTCCCTATTACGTCATCTATAAAACGTTTCCAGACATGTATCTGCTCCCTAAAGGGGTTCTGTTCACTGAACATATATTTGTGTTAAAAAGAATCCATATATAGGTTTGTATATGACGGAGCTATACTAGAACCCATTGCTATTCCTCTCACTTGTAAAAAAAAAAAAATATTGCTTGTGGAAGGATGGTGCAGTGTTGGCTGCACATATAACAAGCAGCAATATAGTGAAGAGAAGTGTTCTCTTGGCATAGGGCCCAGAGGGCCTTGCCGCTCTGCACTCATGGCTACATGGAAGTGCAGGACCCAGAGGGCCCTGTGCTTCCTCAGCTAGATGGGCTCTTGATCCTATGTAACTGCATCTGTAGGCACATGGATGCACAGGACCAAGAGAACCTTGTGCTTTTGCAGCGTTCCAGAAAGCCACACAAATGTTTTGCATCTGTAGCTCCACAGGAGGGCCTTGCACTTCTACTGGCAGATGGATGGACCCTTCCTTGGTGCAGGGCCCAGAGGGCCCTGTGCATCTGCAGCTGTTCATGCAGGTCCAATGAGGATATGATTCCACTATCTCAGAAAGAAAGAAAATTCATTGCAAAAAACTGTGTTAATGCACCAATTAGGGTTCAACTTAACACCACAAAAGAAGGGAAATGTGATGTTAGGGTTTTCAACCCCAAATTCCCATCCCCCAGCGACAAAAGGGCAAGACCACACAAGCAACCACAGGCAGCCATCATCAGGTAAGACAAACGTAGAATTGTTCCCAGATGACAAAAATGCAGCAGCACTGATATGCTACCTTTGGATTTGGATTTGTGGCTACATAAGTGCAGGCCCCACAGGGGTCTATGCTTCTGCAGCCAGAGTGTGTGTGTGTGTGTGTGTGTGTGTGTGTGTGTGTGTGTGTGTGTGTAGTACAGTGTGCATGAGTACCTGTTGCTGCAGAAGCACTGGCCCCACAGGGGCCTGCACTTTTGCAGACAGAAACGATGTTGCCATTTAAAGGATCATGGATTTCTGTTTGCAGCAACAGAATTGCAGGCCCCTCAGGAGTTCATGCTTCTGCACATAGAAGTCAGTGTCTGTCTTACACCTGCAGCTGCAGAAGCTCAGGCCCCTCAGAGGCTTCCCTTCTAGAGACAGAAGTAGTGTTGCAGTTTAGGTATCATGGATTTCTATATGCAGCAGCAGTGCTTCTGCAAACAGAAATCAGTGTGCATGTCTTACACCTGCGGTTGCTGAAGTAGTGTTGCAATTTGGGTATGGTGGATTTCTGTCTATGGCTGCAGCTTCTGAAGCCAGAAGTCAATATGTGTGTGTCTCTTACAGTGTGTATAAGTACCTGTGGCTATATGGGGCCAGCGCTTCTGTACACAGAAGTAATGTTGCAGTTTGGGTATCATGAATTTTGTGGAGCCTGCTCTTCTGCAACCAGAATTCATTGTGTGTGCCCGCCCAGTGGCGCTGACGGTTGAGGCACTGGAGGCCACACCTCGCACCACACTGGTGACTTGGGTTCTTGAATGAGTCCGGGTCGGCAGGGGCGAGAGAGGATTGAGCATCTGGAGGACTGCTCTTCTCTCTTGGGGGGAAGGGACTAGTCATACTGCTCACTGACTGCCCTCTTGTGGTGGCTGCAGGGCAGTATGGGTTGGGAGGCTTGATCCGATGTCCTTATGTCGGGGGGCAGGTGAAAAGGGAAAACAAGCCTGGTAGGCTTGATGATGGTCCACCGCTCCCGGGAGCATTCCCTGGATTCTGGATTGGGTCTTCGGGAAGGGGGAGAAGCCAGCAACCACCTCCTGGCCCTGCCGCTGGGGCAAACCATGGGGGAAACTACCGGGGACTGCCTAGCATGGGAGAGATGGGACCGGAGAGAGTCCCTCCATTCAGAGGGCTGTAGCTGCCTGCCAGAACTCCAGTGAATAAAGTGCTTATGGAGGAAACAAAAAAAGAATTAATTGTGTATGTCTTACACCTGTGTCCGCAGAGGCCTGTGCTTTTGTAGCCAGGTGTGTGTATTGTATATCTTACAGTATGCATGAATACCTGTTGCTGCAGAAGCCCTGGCCCCATAGGGCCTTTGCTTCTGCAGACAAAAGAACTCTTGTAATTTGGGTATTGTGGATTTGTATCTGTGCCTGTAGTAGGGTACTGTGCTTCTGCAGTAAGAAGCAGTGTTATGATTTGAGTTTTGTGGATTTCTGTCCGCAGACAGAAGTGAGTGTACATGTCTTGCAGTGTGCTTGCCACAGATACAAATCCATGAATGTAGCACATTAGTGCCACTGTATTTCTGTCATCGGGAAACAGTGATTGCTCTCTGTGGTTACTTATGTGGCCTTGTCCTTTTGCTGCTAGCAGGGACTGGGAAGTTGGGGTTGAAAATCCCTAATGCCACATTTCTCTACTTTTGTGGCATTGAGTTGAACCCTAACTGGTGCATTAATGCAGTTTTTTGCAATGAATGATATAGATATACAGTATATTGGGTTCAATGGTCACTTCTGTGTTAGACCCAAAATTTGGCACTTTAGTAACTTTGCAATCATTCAATTGATTTGCATGGAATTTTGCATGCGCCATTGGGGACCAAATATATCTTGATGCTGCAAGTTTAGTTCTGGTTGGATATGTGGTTGCAGAGATAGATTGTCAAAAAATGTGAAAATTACCATTTTTATGCAAAACCTTTGTCATGCCGTTTCTCAGAAATGGCTTGAGTGTTTGGTCTGAAATTTGTAGGGTATGTCAGGCTTGGGGGTCGCAGAGGTGCCTTCTGAAAGTTTGGTGAAAAAATACTAATCTGTTCAAAACTTACTAAGTTCAAAGTTTCCCATTATTTACTATGGGAAAAGTTAGCTGGCAGCCTTGACAAAACTTTTTTTTTTGCTGTGAATGTGGTTTTTTTTCAGTAAATGTGGAAAGTTTTGCAGAGCTTCCACCATCTTGTTTTCAGTTAGTGAGGCAAACAAATTGAAATATTTCAAAAAATACTTGCACTTGGTAAACACAACAGTAGAGGTCTGGGCCCGAGGAATCAGATTCTGGGATCAGTTTGACACAAAAATGCCCAGAAATATGTTCATTTTGTCCACGGACATATTTGTGCCACAAATTGTGGTGGTTGTTTCATGAAACAAGGAGTGTTTGTGCCGCAAATTGCAGCACAATCCCATTGTTTCGCAAAACAAGGAAGGGTGTCTCGTAAAACAGTTGTCACAATTTGCGGCACAAATATGGCCGCAGGCAAAAAATCCCACTTCTGATCATTTTTGGGGCAAACTGAACAGAGAATCCGAATTCTTAGCTCCTGTTTAGGTAAACTCCTGTAGGTGTTTACCTAATTCAAGTATTTCTTAACATTTAAAGACCTTGAAGGGGTCTGAAGCATGAGAATAGTATTAATAGAAAAAATCTGTAGTTCTGAATGTCGAACGTTGGCTGCTTCACTGTGATTACCCTTGCCACAGCCCGGTGCTTTATGTAGTAGCCGACATCGGGAGGGCATTTAAATATCCCCCCCCCAGCAGTGTGGGACACTGGGAAGCCCACTCACAGTGTCCCGAAATATTTCTGTTGTTGAATTAAGAAAAAAGTCCCCAACGTCTTTTTTTGGTTTTAAACCTGAAAAAAAAACAGCCCCTTGTTGTCCCCGCCACCCCCCTCTTCCATCCCGACCCTCACACTGAGCACTTACCACCCCTTTACCCTGTACTTGCCTCCGGAGGTCGTCCGCTGGCATCATCTGTGTACCAGGATATGTCTGCAGTCTTCAAAGCTGAACTGCAAACTGAAGAATCAAGGTAAACTTATGTTTATAACTTTGCCATTTTTAGGTATTTTTTCACCAAATTTTCAACATGGGCTTTTTGGGACCTCACCTCATGAACACTGTAGTTTCGTTAATCAGGCTCGGAAGGTGATTTCGCGATCGCTGTGGGAAATCACCTTTCGGGATTGATTAATGAAATGTCAGTGCCAGTGTTCATGAGGTGGGGTCCTAAAAAGCCCGTGCTGAAAATTTGATGAAAAAAATTTCCAAAAGTGGCTGAGTTATGAGCATTCATTGAAATGTTTCTACGCACGCGCATAACTTTGTTAATTTTTATTATTTTGACTCCAGATTTTCAATATAGCCATTTTATCACACCACCTCATTAACAGTACAGCTGTCATTTTTCACATTCTGCCTGAAACATGTTTTCGCACCTGTGGCATGGAATGGCGTTTTGGCATGGATCTGAACATTTTCACATATGGGGTTTATGAGGTGAGATCATAAGAAGACCATGTTCAAAACTTGGGGTCAAAATATGAAAAAATGCCAAAGTTATGACCGTTCCTTGCAATTTCAGTACATGCGCTTATAACTTCGGGAATTTTGAATATTTTGACCCCAAATTTTCAACATAGCTTTCTTATTACCTGACCTTTTGTATGTCACAGCTGTCATTTTTCAAATCCTACAGTTGCCTTTTGGCGTGGATTAGAACATTTTCTGTACCAGGGTACATGAGGTCGGCTAATAAGCTGGCTATGCTGACAGTTTGGTCACTGTTGCCCTATGAACTCCGGGCCCTGAGCTTTCATGGCTACATACATACATGTGTCTATGGAGGGGTGGGAGCGCAGGGCCTAAAGGGCACTGCGCTCTCACAGACAAATAAGGATGCGATAATACTATCTGAAAAAGTAAGGAACTTCATTGTAAAAAACTTAGTTAATACATCAGTTAGGTATGTTACTAAAGCGACCAAAAGCAGGAAAATGTGGTGTTAGGGTTTCCAACCATAACACCCCAACCCTGCAGACACGGACAGGTGTCAGGGTGTACCTTTGGGGTTATCAGCCCTAACGCTCACCCCATTCTCCAATACTGTACCCACCTCAGCTTATTTACTTATGGAATGGGGTGAGCGTTGGGGCTGACGGCCCTAAGGCACCCTCCCCCCCCACCGCCTGTGAGTGTCTGCAGGGTGAGGGTGGGATCTTAGGGCTGGAAACTCCCTAACTGATGCATTTACAATGTTTTTGTTATATGAATAAATATCGGTTTCTCTCTCCCCTAAGCTGGTCTCAGCGCTTCCATACAAATGGGCTGTACCTCCTGATGCAGATATGCAGGCAGGAACTAAGCTCTACAGCTGGGGATATCCAGCCCTCCACTTCCTGTTTCCACCAGTTTACTTCCTGCTTTCCAGTGAGCAGGTACTCTGCAGCAGAGCTCTGTCACCATGTGGCAGAGTTGAAGACATCTGACTGTAAGTCACAAGACTCACAAAATGTAATTTCTTATTGGGATTGCTGAAAAAACGCAGCACTTTAGAGCACTCCTGCGTGGGTCTCTGTCTCAGCCTTGCAAGCTGCACAGACTGGCCCCACTTTATCGTGGAGGTTTTTCCCATGATTCTGGGCTCAGCCCAGTGTTCATTTTAGGCTTGGAGTTAGTCAACTGGTGGATTTCGTCGACGGGTGCCGTTTTCTCAGCGATTGGATGTTAATAGCACCTCGGTGCTCTGAGAAGATTCTCTCCTCGTTGACGGCAGTGCCGTTTTCACTCCCGTCGAAGGCTGGCTCCCTGACTCTTTGTCGCTTGTCTGGGACCGTTCCGTGGACTCCTCAGACTCCACTTCCCCTCCAGAAGAGGGGGAGCTAGTGGACTCGTCCTCTGACTCAGATGACTCTCCGTCCAGAAACTTTGTCCTAGAGGACCTAGATTTTTTCATTAAGAAGATCATAGCTGAAATTCATCTTGATTCTTCCCCAGTGGCTCCAACACAGCCAAAACGGGCCTTTTGCCTGGCATCTGCTGCCAAACCGGCCACAGCCTTCCCTATTCCTCCAGCCATAAAAGACTTGTTAAAGGAGGAATGGCAGGGTCCAGAACGCACACATTCAGTGCCCCAGCGTAGGATCTCTAAGCTCCTCAAGTTTGACAAGAAACAATCTGAAGAGTTCACTCAGGGACCCAGTGGGCAGGAAAATGGATGCCTCACTCAAGAAGGCCTTCCAGGCATCAGCAACATCTCTCAACGCGGCAACTGCCAATCTTTTTTTCGGCCCGAGCTGCTCTGTCCTGGGCCTCAGAATTAGCTTTTCAATTCACTGAGGACCCAGATAAGAACAAGACTATTATTCATCAGCTGCAATTAATGGGTTTGGCATTGGCTTATGCAGCAGATGTATCAGAGGAGGCGGTCAGGTGTGCCGCTTGGACCATGTTTTATCAAGCTTCAGCTTGCTGTAACCTCTACCTTTGGGCCTGGCAAGTAGATGCCTCTTCGAAGAGCCATTTGATAAACTCCCCTATGAAGGTAATCTCCTGTTTGGCTCAGCTGTGAAGGAAGCGGTGATGGAATCTGGGGAGACAGTTAAGGTGCATATGCCCCATGTGGCAGGGCAAATCATGTCCCTCAGGCCCCAGACGCAATTTTCGAGACTGAGGTTACACGAACCAAAACTTTTAATTTCTCTGGAAAGATAACATGGTTCTCCTTGCGTAACCAGCGTAACTTCAGAGGAGGCAGATCCGGTGGCGGTGGTGGCACCAGAGACACTGGGAACAGCAACAAGAAGTCACAATGAAGCTATCCGGGCCCATCTTCAGTAGGGGGTAGACTTTCATTCTTTCTTGAGGAATGGCTCCAAACTATGTCCGACAGATGAGTCCTAGACATCATCAGCAAGGGATGACTAATAGAATTCGAGTCCAAGCCCCCACTACCTCATGTGATGCCCTCCCCAATCTTGGACAACCCGTCCAAAAGACTGGCTATGTTACAGGTCATTACAGATATACTTCAAGCAGGGCTATCGAGCAAGTTCCCCCCACAGAGATCAATCGGGGGGGGGGGGGTCTACTCCCTATTCTTCATTGTGCCAAAATGCACAGGGGGACTCAGGCCAGTCCTAGACATCTAATTTCTGAATCATTTTGTCCGAAGCATACCCTTCAAGATGGAAACCTTGTCATCAATCATCAAGGAGTTACAACAAGGGGATTTTCTGGCATCTATTGATCTGCAAGATGCCTATTTGCATATTCCCATCCAGGCACTACACAGGCAATATCTCAGGTTCAAGGTGGGGGAGCAGCACTTCCAATTCAAAACACTGCCATTCAGGCTTTCTTCAGCCTCAGGGACATTCACCAAGGTGCTAGTAGCAGTCATAGCTCACCTTCGGAACCGAGGGATACAACTTTTCTCTTACTTGGATGATGTACTCCTCAAGGCCCCGCAGCTGAACCAAGCCATACAAGCAGTGGCAGAGGTAGTCCAGTGCCTGTCGGCACTCGGATTTGTCATCAACTGGAGAAAGAGTTCCCTAACTCCAAGCCAGGCCTTGAACCACCTGGGGTAGACTTCATGACACAAGCCAACAAGGTATTTTCCCCCGGAAGCGAAATTCAGGGGCCTGATGAAGCTCATCAAGAAGTTTCATACAGCTCCTCAGCTGCCGGCTCACTCCTTCATGCAGCTAATTGGGGCTCTAGTATCGCTGGCGGATTCAGTCCCTTGGGCCCCAGTCCACATGCGGCCCATTCAAGCACACATGCTCAAGCTGTGGTCCCAGTCCAGACACAGCCAGCACCAACTGATCCTAATTTCTCAACAGATAAAAACTTTCCTCCAGGAGTGGACTCAGAGGTCAAATGTCATGAGGGGTTGCAAGTTGGGCCATCCGCACCAAATCCAAATCACGACTGATGCCAGTCTCAGGGGCTGGGGGGCTCATTTGCATCAGCTGTCAGCTCAGGGCAAGTGGTCGCTGCTAGAAACAAGGTACAGCATAAACTTCCTCGAGATGAGAGCAGTACACCTAACCCTGATATGCTTCGAACAGCAAGTCTTCAATCAGGACATACTGATTCTAACAGGCAGTCAAACGAGGGCATACATCAACCATCAGGACGGACCAAGAAGCTCAAAAGTGCTACAAGACTCCATTCTTCTCTTTCAGTGGGCCATGCACCACCTGGCAAGCATAAGGGCAGTGTACATTCCAGGACAGGAGAATGTCGCAGCAGACTGGCTCAGTCGCCAAGATGTTCTAACAGGGGAATGGAAGCTGAAGGACAGTGCCTTTCACATCCTAACAGAGCAGTGGGGCAAACCTCGGATAGATGGATCTTTTCATCTGCCGGCGAAACTCCAAGGTTAAGCAATTCTGCCCCCTGGCCAAGGACTAACTAGCTGTGGCTCAGGATGCCTTTTCCCAGACTGGGGTCAGTTTGGTCTCAGTCTCAGGGGCTGGGGGCTCATTTGCATCAGCTGTCAGCTCAGGGCAAGTGGTCGCTGCTAGAAACAAGGTACAGCATAAACTTCCTCGAGATGAGAGCAGTACACCTAACCCTGATATGCTTGAACAGCAAGTCTTCAATCAGGACATACTGATTCTAACAGGCAGTCAAACGAGGGCATACATCAACCATCAGGAGGGACCAAGAAGCCAAAAGTGCTACAAGACTCCATTCTTCTCTTTCAGTGGGCCATGCACCACCTGGCAAGCATAAGGGCAGTGTACATTCCAGGACAGGAGAATGTCGCAGCAGACTGGCTCAGTCGCCAAGATGTTCTAACAGGGGAATGGAAGCTGAAGGACAGTGCCTTTCACATCCTAACAGAGCAGTGGGGCAAACCTCGGATAGATGGATCTTTTCATCTGCCGGCGAAACTCCAAGGTTAAGCAATTCTGCCCCCTGGCCAAGGACGAACTAGCGGTGGCTCAGGATGCCTTTTCCCTAGACTGGGGTCAGTTTGGTCTCCTGTGTGCTTTTTCTCCAATACCGCTTCTATCCAGAGTCCTACACAAAGTGGCTCTGGACTGGGCAGAAATTATTCTAGTCTGTCTCTGATGGCCTCGTTGCCCATGGTTCCTGCTTCTCATTCATCTTTCAAGGTGACCACCTCTAGCCTTCCAGATCAGCCCGGGTCTTCTCCATCAGGGTCCAGTGCTGCACCCCAATCTGAACAACCTCTCCCTCTCGGCCTGGAGATTGAGTGGGAAACTTTCAAAGAGCTAGGCTACACAGTTCCTGTTATTGAAATGATGGTGAACTCACGTCACCCCATTTCCTCTAAAATGTATTACAGAATTTGGAGGAAATGCTTGTTCTGGCTCCAGTCCAAACACATACAGAGCCATCCAATATCATTACCTGTACTACTGCAGTTTCTTCAGGGTGGATTTGTCAAAGGACTGCAACCAGCCACTTTATGGGTTCAGGTTTCCGTGCTGGGGGCACTCTTGTTGGTGGATTCCGGAGACTCGCTGGGTTCACACTCCCATGTCAGGAGGTTTCTAAGGGCAGCAACATTAAAGTGCTCTCCAATCAAGCCAACGGTACCACCTTAGAGGCTTAATTTGGTTCTCAAAGCTTTGACCAAGGTGCCGTTTGAGCCTCTCAAGGAGACATCCCTCATGCATCTTACAATGAAGGTCGCTTTTCTCATAGCTAATACTTCAGCCAGGAGAATCGGTGAGCTAGGAGCCTTATCCACCAAAAAGCCGTATACTGTGTTTCATCAGGACTCTGTGGTGCTCTGAACAGATCCAGGTTTAAAAAAACAACTTTTTTTTTTTATCAAAAGTTATGTCTCCATTCCATTGCAACCAGGAGTTGATTCTGCCTTCCTTGGTGGTGTGGTCTGGTGTGGGGCATCGGTAGGTAAGGCCATGCAACTACTAAGTGTGGTACGTTGTGTGCAGTTGCAATCAGGGATGTGTACGTTTGGTGTACATGGCCTCAGTTTTGCTGTTGATCTCCACTGAGTATGCGGTACTTGGTCAGGTGGGTGGGGATGTCTCGTAGTACATTTAGACAATTGTTTGTTATTTCTGTCACCTGCTGCTGGATGTCTGTCATTGGTTGTGTTGACTTGGTCCTCCCCCATACTTGCATATGTGTGTGTGTGTGTGTGTGTGTGTGTGTGTGTGTGTGTTCTGTGTGTGTGTGGTGCTGGGGGGTGTGAATTAGGAGTTAGGTTTTCAACCCCTAACAGCGGAATTCCCTCACTTTATCAGCTATGGAACACCCTAACCAATGCATTAAACTGAGTTTTTTGGCTCTAATTTCCCTTCTTTTTGAGAATGATAACAAGAAATAGTGAATGTAATGCGACGGTGGGAGCGCGGGGCCACATGATGTCTTTTGGCATAGTAACAGGAAGAGCAACGCAAACAGAAGCGCTAACAGTGGCGCACATGGTAACGCAAGCGAAAATGACAACAGAAAGGGCAATGCACACGGTGGCATAGACGGGAACAGTCTGCCACGTGATGTGTTGTCACATAGTAACATGGTGCCTGCAAACGGAAATGTCAATGTGCATGGTGACGCAAAGTGAAACAGAAAGAGAAACAGTACTGTAGACACAAATGGCAAAAATAACAGAAGCAAAATAAAACGCCAGCGATAAGCGCATAGGGCCCGCCTCGGCATGTATTGCAGCAGGAGCGCTGGGTCCTTTGGGCCCCGCACCCCACCACGTGATGTCTTGTGGCATAGTAACAGGAACAGCAACGCAAACATAAGCGCTAACAGTGGCGCACAAGGTAACGCAAGCGCGAATAGAACAGAAAGGGTAACGAACACGGTGGCGTAAACGGGAACGGTGTGCCACGTGATGTCTTGTCACATAGTAACATGGTGCCAGCAAACGGAAATGTCAATGGGCATGGTGACGCAAAGTGAAACAGAAAGAGAAACAGTACGGTAGACACAAATGGCAAAAAATAACAGAAACGCAAGCACAAATGAAAATGCAAAGGATGACGCACGTGGTGGCATAGATGTCAGCGGTAAGTGAAACGGGTACGGATCCGCAAGCGGAAAGGGCAATGGTAACAGTAATGTAAGCGCACAGGCTGGTTTTCCCCAAAAGCTGCATTGAGAAAGACAATGAGTACAAATAATGTATGCAAAATAATGAGTATCGGCTCAGAAAATGAGATCTTGGAATACTAAATACATTATATCTCAGGAACCGTACGACGTAGAAAAAAAATTTAAAAGTCGTATTATTTACAACTGTCCTGGCTAATTTGAATCTTAGCCCCATTAAGGAGCTAAGAAATTTTCCGACGAAAAGTCCGTATCTCGCACCGTTTCCGAGATACGGGCCCTGAAAGGTGTGGCGAACGCCGTAATGTTATCCTATGGGGAAAAAAAGAAAAGTTCGGAGCACCATAACTTGCCTCCCTGTAATGTTTTTTCACCAAACTACTGAAAGGCACATCTGTGGGCTGTTGGCTGTCTTCCCTCCAAATTTCAGGAAAAAAGACCAAACCGTTATTTTGCAGCAGGGCTCCAAATGATGTCTGTTAAGTGTCGGGCGCCGTAATGTTATCCTATGGGAAAAACCGTCAATTTTGGAGTGCCGTAACTTTGCCGCCATGTGATATTTTTTCACCAAGCTACTGAAAGGCACATTTGTGTACTGTTGGCTGTCTTCCCTCCAAATTTCAGGAAAAAAGACCAAACCGTTATTTTGCAGCAGGGTGCAAAGGATTCCTGTAATGCTTGAGTGCCGTAATGTTATCCTATGGGAAAACTGTCAACTTTGGAGTGCCATAACTTTGCCGCCGTGTAATATTTTTCAATACAACACTGAAAGGCACATCTGTGAGATGTCGGCTGCGTTCCCTCCAAATTTCAGCCCAAAACTCCCAACGGTTATTTTGCAGTGCAGTGCCAAAGAATTGCTGTCATTTTCCCACAGACTAGAAAATTACTGCTGCAATTTGCGAAAGCTTTCGCAAAAATTTGCGACACTTTCGTGAGCACGAAAGTAATTTGCGAAAGTACTTTTCCAGAAATTTGAAAACATATTTCTGGGGTGTTTTACCACAAAATAAAGACATGGCAAGCATCCTCAGGGCCCGACTAGGTGAATACAAAAAAATTAGGTTGCTAGAGGGTCCCAAATTTAAATGCCAACCATTTTCTGATCACCAACTGAAAACAAAATGGCCGATTTGCGAAAGTAACAGGCCCATTTGCGAAAGTAAAAATGCATTTGCGAAAGTGTTGAACTTTTTGTTAACTTTTCCCATTGACATATAGTGGGAAACTGTTTTTTGAATAACTTTTGAACCGTTTAATATTTTTTCACGAAATCTTCGAAAGGCACATCGGGGACCCCGGCTGCATGTTCCCTGAAGATTTCGGGCGTCACGCAAACCGTACGACCTGTAGGCGCGACCACAGAATTTCAGAAAAGCGTAAACGCGCGCACAGATCACGCTTAATAACTCCGCAACCGTATATCCGATCAGTACGAAACTTGGCAGATCCCAAGGCCTATGGGTCTTGATCATACATTCCAAATTTCAGGCAAATCCATCAAACGGTTGCAAAGTTATTAAGGTGCAAAATTTGGGGTTTAACATGGAAATGGCTCCTCAACCCTAACTATGGTCAGCATGGCCACTTCTATCTTAAACCTCAAAGTTTGCACTTAATAACTTTGCAACCGTTTGTCCAATTTGCCTGAAATTTGGAATGCACAAGCGCCTACCATAGGTCTCTGATCTGGAAAGTTTAGTTCTGGTTGAATGTACGGTTGTGGAACCGTGGAGCACTCAAAAGTGAAAAATCACCCGTTTTGCGAATTCTTCGGTAAGCCATAATGGACTGAAGAATGCATTTGAGCGACTTCAGATTTGTTTGTCTACATGTGGCCTGAGTTGAACTGGTGCCTTTTGAAGATTTGGTGAAAAAATATTGCTCCGTTCAAAAGTTGTTCCAAAGAACTGGAAGGGGACAGGATCAGTTGTGTTCCAGGACAGTAGCTGCTGCTGTTGTTTTCACAGGGTTCTTGTGGATTTTACTTGGTAGGTTAGTTCTTTTCTTACTTCTAAGGGGCTAGCAGGGTATTGTTTTGGGTGATGCTGGATGTTTGTAAACTGATTTGGTGGCTGTAAGTGGGGCTCATTTTGTGGATGTTTCACTGTGTAACAGGCTGCGCTGGTAGAGGCCTATTTCTTCTGATTTAAAACCTATTTGGTGGGATTTGCTTGGGCCTGGTGGGGAGACACAGGGCTGATACACTCTCTCTCGAGTCAGGTGTCTGCCCAAAACCCTCCCTCCCCAGAAGTCTACGAATTTATAGGGGAACACCTGCCCTGCAATTGGAGGAAAAGGCTGCAGGTGCAGCTCATGTAGTTCTAGCCACTGGGGGTAGGATTTAAAGGCTGGGAGAGAGGAGCTTTGGGAGTTGTTAATTTCCCTTATAAGTTAATGTGTTGTACTGCACCTAGCAACAGGGTTGCTGGTGTACAGTGGACTGTCTCTAAGATTAGTGGGTGACCTGATTAGGCAGTAGGGGTATCTTGGACCAGGGGAACCTGGTGGCTCACCCAAGGAAACCTATTTGGAAGGGGATGGAACCACACATCATTAGGGCCGCATCTTTGGGAGGGTGGTGGGGTGCACAGGGTGTGGAGCAGCCATGATACTGGACTGGGCTTGGAGTTGGTGGTTGCCCAGTGTGCTACCAGCCAGCACAGCTTAGGGAGGAGGTTGCGGGATTAGGGAGAAAGTTGGGGAAGGGGTGGTATGGTTGGGGAAGGGGCTGGGAATCTCCCACAGGGTTGCACCAAGCACTGGGGGTGGGGCATAGGGAAAGGAGTGCAGGAGAGATACCAGGGGTCCATAGGGAACCTGGCAGAGGGGGTACAAAAGGACACTACCAAGGAAGCAGGCAGGTAACTGGGGCCCTCACAAAGGGGGGACGGAGGGACAACATTCTCAGGGAAGTAGGCAGATGGCCAGGGCTGGACAGAAGGAAGCAAGGCGGGGAGGTGGATCAGACCTTACACTCAGTAACCGCTTCAATTCTCTTCTTCTGCTCAAGGATGAGGGTGATGATGTAGCCACGACAGGGGTAGTTAGAGATGGAAAGGGAGTGGGAGGCAGGAGGCAGGGGCCAGATAGCAGGAAGAACGGGGGACCTGGAATGCAGGAGAATGGGGAGCAGTGAATCGGAGCAGGAGGGGCAGGGGAAGAGGAGGAAAGCTAAGAAGGACCAGTTGGGAGGAAAGGTAAAGAAGGACCAGAAGTACAAGGAGGATTCAGTAAAGGGAGCTGAGATTTTAGGCCAGGGAGCACGACTAGCAAGGAGGAACTAAATGGAGACAGGAAGGAAGGAGGATGAGCCAGGCTGGTTTAGCAGATGGGGGAAGGACCAGTTGCAAGCAGTGAGGGGGGAATTAGTAAGGAACAGAAGGATACTCAGGAGGAGGAGGAGAGGTATAGGATTGGAGGGGAGGGGGTGGCCATGGTAAATAAGGAGGGGGTGGCATGTGGCACCCAGAAAGAGGGAGGAACACGGAGCCAACTGGGTGGAGGGGCCTGTAGAAAGGATGAGGGACATGGAAGGGGGGGAATGGAGCAAAAGGAGTGGTCAGAGTGCTCCTGCTGGGGGATTCTATGATCAGGGGTATCAAATGGGATAGGGAGGGAGAAGCCTGGCCAGTTAGAACAAGATGCTTCCCTGGACCAACGGTGCACAGGGCTAAGCACGAGGTATATCAGCTGGCAAAGGATTGTGGGGTTCCCAGACATACTGGTCCACCTGGGCACAAATGACATTGAGGAAATAGCGAGCTAGAGATACAGGCAAGATTCAGGGAGCTCGCCAGGGTCTGTCATGATATAGGATGCACAGTTTCCTTCTCAGAAATCCTGCCAGTGCCAAGGGCTAGTGGGGAACACAAAAGGAAAATTGGGGAGATAAACCAGTGGCTCAGGGAGCGGTGTGAGGCCAGAGGGTATGGGTTGATGGGGGATTGGGGGGAGACCTGGGAGGATAAGGAGCTGTATGCTAGAGATAGACTACATCTCAATTTGGAGGGGAAGGGAATCCTTAAGTTGAAAATAGAGAGGTTCATTGGTGAAAAGTGGGGTCTAAACTTGTGAAGGGGGATGGGATGGGAGAAAAGGCTCTCAAGGGGGTGCCGATAAAGGAGGGACTCTGTCTCCACCCCTGGGGACCAGGAGGATTAGCAGGAAAAGGCCGACTGGCAGAGTGCAGACCAGGGAAAACAGAATCCCGTGGGAACACGAGCAGGGAAATGGAACTATAGGGAAAGGGTGGAAGGTAGTCCTGCTAAATGCCAGGAGCTTGGGCAATAAAATGCCTGAGCTCAGGCGATGCTAACTTGAGGAGCAGTGGATGGGCAGCGTCACTGAGATTTGGGCCACTGCAAGACATGACTGGGACCTGAACCTGGAGGGATACACTATGTTAAGGAGGGGGAGGGAAGGGGTGGAGGGGTAGCAATGATAGTCAAAACTGCATTGGCATAGGGGGAGTAGAGGAGGCGGAGGGAACCGTGGAGGCGATTTGGGTCACCTTGATAACAAGGGGGTGCAAGAGAGTAAAAATAGGAGTGGTGTATAGACCCCCTGCCCTGGCGGAGGAGATGGAGGACAGTCTGGTGGCAGATGTTAGGAGACGCTGCAGACTGGGCAGAGGAGCGGTGGTGGTGTTAGGGGACTTAAACATGCCAGGAACAGACTGGAGACTGTGACATCCTCTGTGACCAGGAACAGAGGTTGTTGGATGTCTTTCAAGCAGCGTTCCTAACTGGCAGAGTGAGGGAACCGACCAGGGAGGCACGGGTACTGGATGTGGTCCTGGCAGACAGTGACCAGATTGGGGGCCTGGAGGTAAAGGGACCCATTGGCGGGAGTGACCATGCCACGGTCTGGTTCTGCCTGGACCTAGGAGGGGTAGAAGGCTGCACAAAGGCGTAAGTAACCGACTTCAGGGGGTGGATTTTAGGAAATGGGAAGGATCCTTAAGGAGCATTTGGATGGGATTGGTCAGACATGGACACTGATAGTAGGTGGGAAATCATCAGGAGAGGGGTGCAGGATGCTACCAGCACCCATGCAAGAGTAAGACTTAAATGCGGTAGGGCCCAAAAACTCCTGTTGGTGACCAGGGCGTCCAGGAGGTGGTGCGGGGAAAGAAAGCAGCCTATAAGCAATTCAAGTGCTCAAGGAGTGAAAGGGATCGAGGGAGTACGAGCTGATGGCTAGAAGGGCCACTAGAATGGTGAGGCGGCTAAGGCAAGGAAGGAGCAGAACCCGGCCAGGGAAATTAGGAGAGGGAACAAGGGTTCTTTAGATACATTGGGGAAAAACGAAGGGTGAAGGGGCAGATTAGCAGGATTAAATCAGGGGAGGGATGGGCACAAGACCCGGGGGAGCAGGCTGAGGTACTAAATGAGTACTTCACCTCAGTTTTCACCAGGGAAAATGGGGGTGCTGCATCATACATGGGAGGAGACAGAGATACTGAGGAGGGGACCCCACCGATCGGCAGGTCTGGGGAGAGGGGAGGCATCACTGGCAGGTGGGGGGAGGGCTAAGCAGGGAGAAGGGGTACCGGAAGTGGAAATTACAGCAGAGAGAGTGAGGGAAGCCCTCAGCTCCCTTAAGACGGAGAAAGCACCGGGGCCGGATAAATTACATCCCAGAGTGCTGAAGGAACTTGCAGATGTCCTGGCAAAACCCCTTGCAGAGCTTTTCACCATCTCTCTGAGGACAGGGTGGGTGCCCCAAGACTGGAAGGTGGCGCATATAGTGCCTATCCACAAGGGGGGATCAAGGGAGGTGGCAGGGAACTACAGGCCTGTCAGCCTGACCTCGGTGGTGGGCAAGGTGATGGAGGGCATTGTCAAGGAGAGGCTAGGGGGGGACCTGGATAAGTCAGGGTGCCTGGACGATAGACAGCATGGATTCATCCCGGGGAAATCGTGTCAGACAAACCTGATGGAGTTCTATGACTGGGTGACAAGTGCCTTGGACCTGGGTAGACCAGTGGATGTCCTCTTTCTAGACTTCAGCAAGGCATTTGACTCTGTTCCTCACATGGGCCTGTTGGATAAGCTGGGAGAAATGGGGTGGGGAACCAGATGATCAGATGGATGAGCAATTGGCTCCAGGACCGGACCCAGAGGGTCGTAGTTGGTGGGATAGTCTCATCCCCAAGGAGGGTCATCAGTGGGGTCCCACAGGGATCAGTCCTTGGGCCCCTTCTGTTCAACGCCTACATATCTGATATGAGGACAGGAATCAGGAGTGAGATGAGTCTCTTTGCAGATGACTCGAAACTGGGGGCGGTGGTGGATGGGGAGGAGGGGAGGGTGGCCCTACAGGGGGACCTGGAGGCTCTGGAAAGATGGTCTAGAAAGTGGAAGCTGAGGTTCAATGCAGGGAAATGCAAGGTACTCCACCTGGGGGCCAGAAACCCAGGCCAAGTGTACACCCTGGGAGAAATGCTACAAGTCTCGATGGCTGAGAGGGACCTGGGGTGGTGGTGGATGTCAAGATGAACAACTCTGAGACTTGTAGGAGGGCAGCAGCCAAGGCCAACAGGATGCTGCTGGAATGCATCGCTAGGGGGATCACCTCCAGAAGGAGGAGTGATACTCCCTCTGTATAACTCTTGGTGAGGCCGCACCTTGGTACTGCGTGCAGTTTTGGAGGCCACACTTAAGCGGGACATTAACCTCCTGGAGAGGGTCCAGAGGAGGGCAACCAAAATGATTTGGGGCTTGGGGGACAGGACCTATGAGGAGAGGCTCGAAGAGCTAAATATGTACACATTGGAAGAGAGAAGGGACCGGGGGGACATGATAGAGGTCTTTAGGTACATGAAGAGGGTAAATAGGGGAGGAACAGTCGGGGTGCTCCGAAGGAAGGAGGAGGGGCCACTAGAGGGCATGGGTGGAAGCTGGAGGGGGGAAGATTCAGGGGAGAAAGGAGGAGGTGCTACTTCACTGAGAGGGTGGTGGAGCCATGGAATGCACTGCCTAGGGGGCTGGTGGAGGCAGAGACAGTGGAGGGGTTCAAGAGGGGGTGGGACAGGTACAGGGGAAGGGTTCTGGAAGCAAAATCCAATGCAGCAAGAATATCCGGAACTGGGAAGGGAGAAGCCAGAGAAGGCGAGGGGGACAGCAAGGTCAGCACTCAGGTTGGGGACTGACCAAACGAGCAGACACGAAAGACCGTTAGGCCTATTCTGCTGGCATTTTAGTATGTTATCATGTCCCATTATAGCCTATGGGAAAATTTTATATGTGCACTGTGAAAATTTTCATGATCATATTTTTTGTTGTCGAGCTGCCTGAAATTTTCATGCTGCCGCCATCTTGTTTTCAGTTAGCGAGAGAGAAAAAACTTTAATTCAAAAAGTAGTGCACTTTGGTAAACACCAACAGTTGTGTTTACCTAATCGGGCCTTGAGGAACATGGCCCTGCCATTAGTTTTTCACCAGCTGGTCTGGAAATGTGTTTTTCAAATTGTTTTCACTATTTTGCCGTTTTTTGTTTGCGGCAATATTTTATGTTACTGCAAAATTAATCGCGATCATAAGAAAAATAACCACGGCAATATTTTTTGTGTTTGCGGTCACATTCCCATTATAGAGATAGGAGTGTCGTGAAAACATTTAAAATAATCGTGGTAAAATGTGTTGTTTTCTTTGTCACTTCATTGTGGCAAGGTGGATTGTGCTATTGGCTTGGAATTTTCAGGGTAGCAAGCCCTAGTCCCACAGATGTTCCTTTTGGTGTTTTGGTAAGAAAACATTTAACAACCCCGTAGTTTCAGCATTCTGAAGTTCAGAAATTTTCCCATAGGATAACATTGTGGTGCCTGTATCTCAAAAAACGGTTCGAGATACAGATTTTTCTTCTTAAAAATTCTTAGTCCTCCTATAGTGGGACTTAAGTACAGCAGTAGGTTGGAAAGCCATGAATGCCATGAAATTTGAATTTTTTTTCTGCCTTGTACGGTTACTGAGATATTTGGGAATTAGTATTCCAGTTGCTCATTTTCTTGCTATGCCACTATTACGCCCTCAGAGTTAGCACTCCTAACACTTTTCGGTGCCCGTATCTTGGGAACGATGTGAGATATGGATTCGGATGACTTTTATGTTGCGTGGACATCTCGCTGTCATGATTCTGACGACGCAGATTTTTTTCTACTTACTTTCACGGTTCCCGAGATACTGGCAAATTTTGTATTACAAGGCTTACTTGCCCTATGGAGCTGCTTGTAATGCTCTGTAGTTATGTGTAAGAGTTAGGCCCATAGGCCCAACTTCCAAACAGATATCATTACACACAAATGGACAGGCTCACTCCCAGCAAATGATACCATTTACTATTTATATAACACTTTTCCAAACAAAGGAAATCTTGTAAAAAATTTAATGCATCCAGTTAGGGTTGTTTCCACAGCGACAAAAGTGTGGAAATTCAACGTTAGGGTTACCACCCCACCCTCAAAACCCTAACTCCGCATTCCCCCCCCCCACACACACACAAGATTGTAAGACACTGAGTCGGTCACATCTGTAAGGACAATAATCACTACACTGTACTCATTTCACATAACACTGTGTAATGAAAAAACAAATACAGTATGATCGACTTTATACTGCCAGCACAGTGTAATGACACATTATAGCTGGCATATCATTTTCATACACTGAAACCTAGACTGTACATATGTTCTTAAATGTTGATTTTTGTGTCATGCAACAATTTGCTCGCTGCAGGTATCGTTGCTACCACATAGGCATGTGATAGAAGGAAAGATAGAGCTGACGCATGCATAGTACTTTTCAGATACTGCGCAGGTATGAAACTAGCACCATTGCATGTTGTTATACTGCTGCGTTACCTGGAAATACTCATTAGCAGCATGTTATTGTTAGCTTTGGATGTTACAGCTGTTGCTTTCACATGTTGCTTGTAAACTATACTACAAAACATAACTTTTATTATTACTACCATTTGTTATTAGGACTGACTCACTCTATCAGAAAAATAATAGGCAAACATTCAGTGACTGTTGCCAGGGTTAGCCAAACTCTTATTTCCAATATAGCTATCTATAGATAACATACTGTGTGTTTCATCATTTGTTAAAAATTTTAATATAGGCATCTGCTTAAATCTTGATATTGATGTTTGTAACAGAAAAATGCTTACTGTGGGCCATCCCCCATGGTTGCCCAGCATGCGTGTGTACCTACGAGGCACTCTGATGACAGCAGAACTCATACAGTTGCTGGACCATGATGATGGATGTCTCTTGTAGTACATTTAGAGAGTTCTGTGTTACTTCTATTACCTGATGCTGGTTGTCTCTGGTTGTGTTACCTTGGCCCTTCTCCTGCTTGCGTGTGTGTGTGTAGGGGGGATGCAGAGTTAGGGTTTTGAGGATGGAGGGGTGGGGTGGTAACCCTAACATTGAATTTCCACACTTTTGTCGCTGTGGAAACAACTCTAACTGATGCATTAACAAAGTTTTTTGCAAAGTGTATGTGTGTGTTTATATATATACACACACACAGTAAATGTGGCATACAAGAAAATAAAGGAAATAAACCATCACAAGGGGGCTAACCAGATCATAGAGCTACAAACCCAAAGCACAAGTGGCTGTATGATCTTTTTAGCCCCCTCAATGGGTTTATATCCTTGTATATTCATTAGGATGGTTATTGTTCGTTTGAATCACAGTTGCATATACATGGAAAAGATATATAAAGAAATAACTGCTAACAACTTCTGTGGGGAAGAGTATCCTATGGTGTGTGTGTGTGTGTGTGTGTGTGTGTGTGTGTGTGTGTGTGTGTGTGTGTGTATCTAGAGGATACATGATGGGCAGGAGTGTGATATGGAAAATATTCTCACTCCTGCAGAGTGAGCTCTGGATACTCATGAGTGCCGAAGGTACGAGTGAGAGTATCCAGAGCTCACTCTGCAGGAGTGAGAATATTTTCCATAGCACACTATCTGCACATCCTGGGCCCGAGATTCAGAATTGCACCTAGCAATGGCGCAAAGTGGTGGTGCAGCACAACTGAGTTGTGCTGGTGCAACAAAGAGAAATATTCAAAAGAGATGTGCCATGGCGCATCTCTTCTGAATATATCAAACAATGCGCTCGGCGCAAATGCAGTGCACCAGCACATCCCTCAGACAGGCCTGCATACCTGGAATGGGAATGCGCCAGAGCAACTGGAGATGCG